>JAZFAU010000203.1:37500-570000 GCA_037178615.1 Dione vanillae
TCCACCCGCTTGGTATTAGTCAAATGTTTGTTTACCGGGCTATTGATAGGTACAATGATACCTCTTCTGTTTGTGACAGAAAAAGATCTGGCCGTCCACGTACCGTTCGTGTGAAAAAGGTGATTAAAGCAGTTAGGGAAAGAATTCGAAGAAATCCTGTCCGTAAGCAAAAGATTTTATCTCGGGAGATGAAGATAGCTCCTAGAACCATGTCGCGTATATTAAAAGATGACTTAGGACTTGCAGCCTATAAGAGACGTACTGGTCACTTCTTAACTGATAATTTAAAGAAGAATAGGGTGGTAAAATCCAAACAACTACTTAAGCGGTACGCAAAGGGAGGTCACAAAAAAATTTTGTTTACGGATGAGAAAATTTTTACAATTGAGCAGTATTTTAATAAACAAAATGACCGTATTTATGCTGAAGCTCTAAAGAAGCTTCGCAATTAGTAAACAGAGTACAACGTGGGCATTATCCCACTTCAGTGATGGTTTGGTGGGGTGTTAGCTATGAAGGGGTGACTGAGCCATATTTTTGTGAAAAAGGTATTAAAACGTCGGCACAAGTTTATCAAAATACCATTCTTGAGACGGTAGTTAAGTCTTTAACTAACACCATGTTCAATAACAAAGAATGGTGCTTTCAACAAGACTCGGCACCGGGTCATAGAGCTCGATCCACCCAATCTTGGTTGAAAACTAACGTTCCGGACTTTATCAGCACTGAAAACTGGCCGTCGTCAAGTCCTAACCTAAATCCATTGGATTATGATTTATGGTCAGTTTTAGAGAGTAAGGCTTGCTCTAAACGCCATGATAATTTGGAGTCCCTAAAACGATCCATTCGGTTGGCAGTGAAGAATTTTCCTCTAGAAAGAGTTCGTGCTGCTATTGATAACTGGCCTCAACGTTTAAAAGACTGTATTGCAGCCAATGGGGACCACTTCGAATAAACATTGTATATTTTTAATAGTTATATATTGATGTATTAAACTAACTCACTATGAAAGGAATAAATGTTACGTATAAAAAAAATCGTGCTTTTCTTTATAACAATATTTATGGCAAGACTAAGTATATATATATATATATATATATATATATATATATATATATATATATATATATATATATATATATATATATATATATATATATATATATATATATATATATATATATATATATATATATATATATATATATATATATATATATATATATATATATATATATATATATATATATATATATATATATATATATATATATATATATTCAAAGTCAAAGTCAAAACAATTTTATTCAAAATAAGAAGTACAAGCTTAATTTTTTAACGTCAAATAATTAATTTAATTTACCACCGGTTCGCTAAAGTTAATGCCTCAGACCTGAGAAGAACCGGCGTAAGAAACTCAGCGGGACTTGACCTGCTTTATTTTTTTTTTTTTAATTTTCCAGATGTTTACAATTTCACAATTCCTATTATTGACAACGATACTCTTGAACTGGAGCGAGCATTTCATTCCCAAGGTGTGTTATCATTTACGAAATCATTAATATGGTAATAACCTTTAACACACAAACGTCGTTTCACAACTTTTTTAAATTGTGATATAGAACAATCTCGGACGTTTTCTGGGATCCTATTGTAAAAGCATACAGACTGTCCCATAAAAGAATTGCGGATGCGATTTAGTCTAGTTACAGGCGCGGTAAGTTTATGCCTGTTTCTTGTATTAATATTGTGTACATCACCAATTTTAGTAAAATCGTTAATTTTTTTTTTACATACATTAAATTATCAAAGATATACTGTTATGCAACGGTCATTATATTTATTTCCTTAAATTTTTGTCTTAAGGAATCTTTTGGATTTAGGTTATAGATTGCGCGAATAGCCCGCTTCTGCAGAACAAAGATGGAATTAATAGAGGCTGCATTACCCCAAAGCAAAATGCCATATGACATAATGCTATGAAAGTAACTAAAGTAAACAAGGCGAGCCGTATCCACATCAGTTAACAACCTAATTTTTTTGACAGCAAACGCTGTTGAGCTGAGCCTATTCGCCAATCCATCAATATGAGGTTCCCACTGTAATTTAGAGTCAATGGTGATACCTAGAAATACCGTAGAATCGACGGGTTCCACAGTTTCACCACTCAAAAGTACATCGGCTTTAACAGTTTTTGTGTTTGGCGTTCTGAATAATACACATTTAGTTTTTTTACTATTCAGTAGTAAGTTATTAACACTAAACCAATGTACTATTTTTGAGAGAGCATTGTTTACATCGTCATAGACGTTTAGTTGTCTTTTCATTTTAAAAATCAATGAAGTATCATCAGCAAACAATACTATCTCATGGTCCCTTCCAACTAAATGAGGCAGATCATTTATATAGATTAGAAATAGGAAAGGACCAAGAATAGACCCTTGTAGGACCCCCCATACTGATTAATGAGCCAGGAGATTTCTTGCCATTCACCTCAACCCTCTGAACTCTGTCAGCTAAATAAGAGGTCAGAAGATCGAGTGCACGTCCTCTTATGCCGTAATGGTGTAGTTTCATGACCAATGTGGAGTGCTGGACGCAATCAAATGCTTTGGAGAAGTCACAGAACATACCAAGAGCGTCCTGTGACTCCTCCCAAGCCTCGTAGATACTTTTTATTAGTCCTATTCCAGCATCCGTAGTAGAACGACCCTTAGTAAAGCCATACTGTTTTTCATGCATAAGATTGTGCACATTAAAATGAAGTAATATTTGATTTAATATTATTTTTTCAAAAATTTTACTAAATGAGGGTAGTACAGATACTGGTCTAAAGTTGTTGGGATCTGCTGTACTACCAGATTTAAATATAGGTATGTCTTTACTAAATTTCATTAAATCAGGAAACACACCATGTTCTATACAATTATTAAATATAGTAGCGAAGTAAGGAGCAACAGCGTCTATTATATGACTAATTAGTTTTACAGAAATGCCCCATAAGTCGGTTGTTTTCTTCATATTTATATATATATATATATATATATATATATATATATATATATATATATATATATATATATATATATATATATATATATATATATATATATATATATATATATATATATATATATATATATATTATATATATATATATATATATATATATATATATATATATATATATATATATATATATATATCCACTTTTTTTACAAACTTAACTTCCTAAGGACTTCTTAGAAATCCTTTATATGTTATCCTTTTCTTTCTTAGAAAACTTTACACTAGGTTCATATGCTTCTTCCAGTTCTTTTTGTCTAAATATGCAGCAAAATATGCTTTATATATATATATATATATATATATATATATATATATATATATATATATAAAGCATATTTTGCTGCATATTTAGACAAAAAGAACTGGAAGAACCATAATATGCTTTATATATATATATATATATATATATATATATATATATATATATATATATATATATATATATATATATATATATATATATATATATATATATATATATATATATATATATATATATATATATATATATATATATATATATATATATATATATATATATATATATATATATATATATATATATATATATATATATGTAGTATATGTATATATAAAGCATATTTGCAGGGTAGACAAAAGGAACTGCAAGAACCATATGAGCCTAGTGTAAAGTTTTCTAAGAAAGAAAAGGATAACGTATAAAGGATTTTTAAGAAGTCCTTAGGAAATTAAGTTTTTAAAAAAAAGTGGATGCTCAATATTACTTTAAATTTAATATCAGCAAACTTTAAATGGCTTTTGAAATATTTTTAAAAACATTTGTTGTCGAAGCTCAAACGCTACTGCGGCCAATTTGTTGAAACGGTGCCAAAAATAGACCAACTTTAAAGTTAAGTTTAAATATCATATATATTTTATATAAAAAAAAGAACCGTCGGTGGTGCAGAGGCGTAGCGTCTACCTGTAAACGCGATGGTTTGTAGATTCGATTCCCACTTGGGGAAGATGGTTTTTTCTATTTCCATTTTCTTCGCTCTGGAAACTAGGCAAAGCGCAGCGTTGGGTTCACCACTCGATAGGTAATACCTCGAAAGGCGGAAAAAGAAATGTCTTAACACTAGATTTCCAAGGTTCCTTTTGCGTACCTTACTACGAGCAAAATAAAGCGTAAGCTATAAAAGTTCGAATTCAACATAATAAAACATAAACATATACCAAAATCTTTTTATTTTGTAAGAAAGTTTCGTGTGCCTTTTTTAAATGGGAGGGAGCTCTCATAAACCATTTTGAAACTCCTTGTTTGGTTTTAATATATTAATATTAAATAAGTATTACAGGAACTAAAGCAACTGAGTGTCTTAACACTAGGTTCGAATGGTTCCTGTAGTTCCCTCTGCTTACCCTGCCATGTGCGGGATAAAGCGTGAAGCTAAAAAAATAAGTATACATTTAACTTCAATATTTACTGAAATCTTTAATACTACAAATTTAAAGCGTAAAGCTTTCTTCTGTTTTATGCTTTCTTCTGTATTATGTTAGTCAGCACAATATTTAATCTACATATATATATATATATATATATATATATATATATATATATATATATATATATATATATATATATATATATATATATATATATATATATATATATATATATATATATATATATATATATATATATATATATATATATATATATATATATATATATATATATATATATATATATATATATATATATATATATATATATATATATATATATATATATATATATATATATATATATATATATATATATATATATATATATATGTAGATTAAATATTGTGCTGACTAACATAATCAATGCTACTACTTTCAATCAGATAACACTAGAAATATCCAAGGTTACGATGCTTATGAGAGTAAAGATTCTTTTACGTTTGTTTATCTATACTTAATATGTAGTAATATTAATAAAGGGAAAAGATTTATATGTTTGTTTATTTGTATTGAATATACTCAAAAACTACTGGACCGATTCAACATACCTACTTTTTATTTTAAAAGTGAGGTCATATATATGTGATTTAGTTATCTTGTCTTGAACCTTGAACCTGGCATTCCGTTCTACATTTTTCACATTTTTATCCAGAACTTTAGCGGAAACCGTTTAATATATGAGGATTTGTATAATAATTTATAAAACGTCCTTATATATTTAGATCTAGACTATTTGCAGACATTATACTAGTTAACTGGCAGTGACATAATTTGTATCTCACGTTCCTATGCAGACGAGATGAGGTGAACGACATTATACTATTAAAACTGTCGAGTTTGAATAGCGGAGCGGTGCCGTAGTACACAGATATTTTATTACGTCCACCCATTTATTTAGTAAGAATGATATTTGCCTCATTAAGTTATTGTTCGCTTTAGTTGAGCGTGGGTGTGACCGTATAGTGCAGTTAGTGAGAGCTTTCGGACGTCTCATGCAAAGGTGGCTGGTTCACGTCTGGAATTTGCTGTTTCAACGTAGTTAAATGGCTTTTCAACATCCGTATCAATACTTCTGTAAACGTTTGGTAAGGTGAAGCTGTCGGTAATAAATACAGATACAAATAAAAATTACATTTTTTTATAGTTTGAGAATACGTATTCACGTTTTCTTTTAGAATTTTCCTCTAATATTTTTCCTATACAGATATTAAATACTTTCAATATTACTATATTTATTAACAGACATGTAAGTGGGCGGTTTGGCAGCAACTCGACCAGCTGCTTTCGTAGCTACTTCGAATCCAGTGCCAAATATGCAAACACCTTTAGTTCACCTTATTTTAAATTTACGAACAATCTACTTTGTAAATACAAATACAAATTGAAGGATGAAAAATTTATATTTAAATAACGTAATGATATACTTTTGAAATATTAAGTACCTATGTATAAGTAAAATAGTCTATGGCCCTTTGAATAATGACGAGAATTTACGTGGCCGCGTCTCGTAACCTCGACTTATCTGAAGATATTAATCGCTTTTATTTAATCATATTTATAAGAGATCGTGATTGTTTGCCTACAAAACCGAGATGTGCCTTTTTGCAACCTTAAATAATTCTTCTTCAATTCACTTATCTCCAATACATTTTTTTCTTTATTTAATTTATTTAATAATAGTACTTGCCTTATTTTATTTCAGTAAATAAATGAAAACATTCTACTGAATGGAAATCGTTACTGCGCTTTTTTAAAATAAAATTATATTATTATATAATAATAAGAATGTCAATTACACTAGGTCTCCTTATAATAATGACCTGGTTAACATAGTATAAACAGAACACAAAGATCTAGCATAAAACCACAAGACACAAATAGCTGTTGTACCATGTGACCACACAAATAAATTAAAATTTATTCAAAATAAACGACATTTAACACTTAAAGAAAACATATAAATATTTGAACGCAACGGGGCTCGAACCCGCGAACCGTGCAAGAGCTCTCACCACTGAGCAATGCGGTTTTCATCACGCTGCGTCGAACGTAGCTCAGTGGTGAGAACGCTTGTACTTTTTGCAAGAGGGCGCGGGTTCGAGTCCCGCTGCGTTAGAATTTTTAAATATTCGTATGTTTTCTTCTTTACATATTTTTTATATCCTCAGTGTGGATTAACACTTTAAAAATCATAAAAATATATAAACGCAATATATTGGTTCTCACAAATGTAAAAATGAATTCTTTGATATAAAAAATGAGTGATTAACTTTTTTTTGGTTTCTTTAATTCTCGGACAGAGATTCTGCGTAAATGCATCATATAAATCACTTAACTGCAATCTTTCAAAGTAACTTCCTTGTAGTTTCAGAATCTTTGTCATTTACGGCCCTTAACTACCCTCTTAAAAGCTCTTTTTCAATCAAGTTACGGTTAACTTCAAACTGAATTTAATGAAGCTTTTTAAAGTTCATTTACCCTTTGACCCTACGTCTGAGAAACTTAGGCGTTGGATGCAGTAGTAAATTACTACTTTAGAATTTTCTCTCATAATTAAGATTTCCTGTATTAAGTCATGATTCATTTAAAACTTTTTTTTTTACTTTTCAAACTTTTATTTCCTGTGAATTTATATGTTTTTTATATATTTTTTATTTGAGGCTGCTGTAGAGCTGAAAGTGATGGTTGAGTGTTTTAACACTATGTTCTCTGCCTACCCTGGTTATATGCAGGAAAATACTATATTAGTTAGGTTAATTAAGAAGTCCCAGCTTTCTCCGTCCTCTCTTTCCGCCTTTTTCGAGGCATTGCGTGTTGAGTAGCGGAACTCAACGCCGCGCTTTGCCTAGTTTCCTGAGCGAAGAAAATGGAAATAGAACAATCCATCCTCCTCGAGTAGGAATCGAACCCTCAAACCGTCGCGTTTACACACAGACGCTTAAGCCTCTGCACCACGACGGTCCTCAATAATAAATATACCTAATATGAATAATTAAATCAAAATACCAACAGAGCTTATATCTCTGCATGTACCTAAAAATTTATGAACCTATGATTTATTCAAAGACGTATATCATCGTCGTTTATCATTATTACGTAAATTTATTACTATAGCTTATCTGCATATTAACGTAATAGTTATAATGCTTCTTATATTTATAAAAAAAGATTTACGTTTTCTCGTTTTTCATATAATTTAATGAATCATATAGTAACAAAATAAATACATCAAATAATAACTTTTATTAATATATTTGCTTTTGTTTTTTTTTTTTGGCTTCACGCTTTATCAGGCATATAACAGGGTAGGCAGAGGGAACTGTAGGAACCGAGTGTTAAGACACTCCGTTGCTTAGTAAAATCTTTTTCTACGGATAGAGTCATTGTGTCTTCTTAATACTTGAATTAGTTGATGAAAGTTGTTTTTATCTATATTTTCTTATCATTCTTTATCTGTATCACACAGGTGTAAGATGCTGCATATCATCAACGGTCAGATACTGGCACGCAAGTTGGTGGGGCGCGCCTGTCAGAGATCTGCACCAAACCTTGTGGGGCACGCTGCCAGAAATCCTTGCCTCCCGACATTTAAATTTTAGCAGGTAAAGTTATTTTTGTACCCATAACAAAACTTGAGAAAATATTAAAAATATTATACAAGTTTTACAAACGAGATTTTAATATTATGCGAGAAATACCAGTTTAATAACTCTTGGTTAAAGTTTAAGTACAATTGACTTAGACTTTCATATTCTCCAATTTACTTGAATTGTAGTCGGTACATAGTAACGGGAGAAATTTAACGCCGCGCTTCGGTTTTTATTTGAAGAGTAAAAAATATTAGTAGAGTAGGAAATATGTGGTCATCGTGGCACAGTGGCAATTAGTCTCATGGTAATCGCGAGGTATGGTGTTCGAGTTCTACTCAATGGAATGAATTAATTCCATTTTCTTGCTCATTCTTGCTCAATTCTTGTTTAGTTTTGCTACTTAACACGCAGTGTCTCTGAACAGTCTACACTAAGTACCCTCAGCTTATCCTGCTATATACGTGATAAAGTACTAAAAATAATATTATATTTGTAATTATATTTGTAGAAACCTCTATAGAAGTAAATGAATGTAATACACATCCAATCTAATAAATATAATATTATCAAAATTTTAACTTATCCTTTACTTTTTAATGATCTTCATTATTTTTACACATTTAGAAACTATTATATGTACTAACAGAATTTTACACAATTACGATGTCGAGATCGATTGTCTCAAATTCGATTCGATTGTCAAATATGTGAAATTCAATATGTGTTTTGTAATATAATGATCATAAATATATATTTCGTGTTCCTATTGAATATCAATTGACATCACGTCGTGGCTAAGAACTTGAAATTTGCCTAACAAAAACGATATTATTGCTTACAATCTTCTGTTGACTTTTATTAATTTGCTATTGATCGGCTTGTGTCTAAGTGTGGCTTTGAGTTCCGCTACTTAACTCTCTATATCACAAATTTGAACGGAGAGTATTAAGTGTTAAACGTAGAACTCCTAAATCGTATTCTGTTGACTGAAATAGAAATTATCAAACAATTTCCAGTTTTCATAATAAAATAACATAGTAATATCGATTGGTTTTTTCTCGTGCGATAGATAGTACAGAAGTGCAGGACTAGACAAATCGGTCCTTTTTATTTAATTTCTGCTCAATATTCGGAAATAATATCATTGAGAACTTTATATTACAAGGAGGTTTTACTGATTTAAATAACACTAGTTTCAATACTAAATACTTTTGTAACAATAAAATCATAAAGTGTATGTGATTTGCGCCCACATAAATTATATATGTGCGATATAATAAGTATGTATGAAGTGAGTATGGTAATAAATAAGTAATTTTTTTCAATGTTTACTATATTAACTCATTACACAGTTGACTGATGTGCCACGGCTAAATGACGTTTGGTTTCATTATTTGACACCACATTACGAATGTGTAAATGGGAACTACACAAAGAAGACATTCATTTATTGTGTTGTGAACAAAAACGTTCTTGACATTTAAGATTCGTTTTGTTTATTGGTATTATATTTTAATGTTAGTCATTTTAAATATTTATATTATTACTAAAATTTGACTACAGAATAACAAATTAATGTTATTTTTATTATTTTTTTTTTATTGAAAATGTGATCGTAATCTCATTTGCTATTATTTATATGGAACATTTACAGAATTAACTATTTTACATTCTAAATAAGTCAAATCTTTATTTCGGGAAATGCTCTCTCTTACTGCTATTACCATAAGGATCCACATTCCAAATTTCAGGCTTATACATTATTACATACATAGATGCATTATGTTAAAAGATATTTATTTCTAAAAAAAACAATAGAGTCACTAAAATGAGAACAAGATCATACATTACATACATTAATATGCTATGTTATTTCAGCTGTGCCTAGTTTGTCACTCCGTAACGTAAGAGTGTAGAGATGAACCAGCTAGTTGGCGTCTATGACAGTGAACATTTGATCAAGAACCATATTACTTACAATTTTTTATTTAAAAATACTACTTCCATAGGATTCTTATATTACTTAATAAAAAATGTATGTTCTTAACATGTAAGAACAACCGCACACTATAAACAGAACTAGCAGATCAGTAAGGTTTTCATGAATATTTTATTATTACTATTGATGCTAATGTTTGACATTGCCAAAAATTTCCAGTGTCCACTACTTACATATGTACGTCTGTATCGACGGAGTACTCTGAAACCGTTTTGGCTTGATTGATCAATTACAATATTATAATAATTGATCAATCCCACGAGCCCAAAATAATCCCGCTGTGTTCAATTTTTTATGTTTTCTTTTAAATACTTTTTCTATACTTAGTGTGGATTAAAGCTTTAAAGTCATGAAAATATGTAAAATGATTTAAGTCTCAGGGTTGGTTTATTTATTGGCTAGTCGGTCAATGTCATATTCGGCATATCTCTGTTATTTTTAAAGAAACTACAGCTCCTTTCGTCCGCTTGGTATATGGTGTCGAATGTCTAAATATTTTGTATAATGGCTTCACACTTTATCCCGCACATAGCAGGGTAGGCAGAGGGAACCCAGGAATCATAGGAACCTAGTATTAAGACACTCTGGTACTTAGTCCCATGCTTTCTCCGTCCCCGCTTTCCGCCTTTTTTAAAGTCATTACGTGTTGAGTAGCGGAACTCAACGCCGCGCTTTGCCTATTTGCCAGAGCGAAGAAAATGGAAATAGAAAAATCCGTCCTCCCCGAGTGGGAATCTATTTTTCGAGTTACTATATACAAATGTTATATTTAATAACTTATGACTCAAGTAAACCAATTGTAACCTCTAAGGTGTGGTTTTCCAGTTGTTTCTTAATGTTGACCATATTTTTCATAGCTTATTTGCACTTTAAAAAAAAGGTTGCATACAGAGATTACATATGGAGATTAAGATTAGACAGATAAAGTTAAAAATAAAATCTGAACTGGATCTTCTAGTGAAATTATATAAACCCTTATTGTCATATTATTATGTATTTCTATACGTCATTTAAGTACAGAATAGTCCAGGTGGTATCCTAAATTTCCTATTCCTAAGATAGCTTTTTAATTTTGATACGTCAATTGAAATCAACATCACATAAATTTTTCCAAATCTTGACTTCTTTTTGGGTTTGTTTATTAACATTTGGTAAATATACCTATTATTTGCATGTGCAAATTAACTTCTATGTACAGCATGTATGTACATGCTGTACATAGAAGTTAATTTTTTTGACTTAACACTGGGGTACAGTACAAGGCAGGGTACGCAGAAGGAGCAAGGCAATCTAGTTAAGACACTCCGTTCTCATTTACTTTAAAGCGTGAAAACTATCTACATAGAGAATTGAATAGACAAGTCTGCCAGAATGAGATAGTAATAGGTTCAAATGCAAATCGAAGTATTAACTTCAAGCTTAATCTATTTTACAAAGACTAAAAAACTAATAAGGAACTGTTTAACACTTACTAATTTATGCTTTAGATATAACACATCAAAACCATTTTATCTACCATTTGGGAAAAGTGGTTTATCATGAAGGTGAAGAAATGGCGAAAGAAACGGGTGAGGATTCGATTTCCACTCGAGGAAGATAGATTTTTCTTTTTCTGCCACTAAACACGCAATGCCTCGAAAAAGGCGAAAAGCGGGGACGGAGAAAACAGGGACTAAGCAACGGAGTGTCTTAACACTAGGTTCATATGATTCCTGCAGTTCCCTCTGCCTACCCTGCAATATGCGGGATAAAGCGTGAAGCTATAAAAAAGAAAAAAAAATAACATTATACGTTTAATATAATGTCACGCCAATTTTAAACACTTGAGCAATATTGTAACAATGTACAACACGATGCCTCCGCTAATTGATGTTAAAACATTTAACACAGACTCGTCACCTTATTTAATTGTATATTTTGCCTTTTAGGGTGTCAAATTGCGTCAACATTGCTTTTGACATGAACAAATAACGCACCCTTGCTTCGCTCGTATCTGAATAGATATTTTCTATCGTTAAGGTTTTTATCTTTATATTTATTTATAATCTTCATTATAATCTCTTCTTCCAACACTGAAACCGTTTATTTGGGTTCCTCGTGCACCAAGAAGCTTGGTTTTGGATTGTCGGGTCATGCAAATTGTCAAAATCTTGTTTTAATTTTTTTAAGTTCTTTAACGTTTTTTTTAGATCTCTTATATTTTCTCTTGTTCGTTGTGCTAAATTTACTTCTTTGCGTCGTACCTACAACAGCAGCGCATTGAGCCGTTACGCAGCTGTGTAAAAATTTAAAAGATAATTGTAACCGTTAACAAAGAAAAAAGTTCATCAAATATCATCTTTAGTATGATATATAATATGTACCTTACCTTTGGACCTACCTTAATATAAAACAAATAAAATTTAGTGTGTGTGAGTGTAGAATTTTTTTCTCTAAAAAGAACAAACGTGTAAAATAATACAATGGCATAACTTACATATTAAAAGTCGGCATATATCGCGTGTTGCTATAAATATTTCAAAACAAGTCGTTTGTACTGAAACTGAAAACACTGATTGCGTAGGATTGTCAAGTGTTCGTTCGACGTAAATAAACAGTTTGTGTTGGATCATTTTACACGATACAAGAACAAAGATACGTTTATTAGACGTATTTAACATATAAGGTGATGTATAGCTATAAGTTAGGTTTGGTTATATATCTTGACACAGTTCAGCCTGATTTCGGTTGTTGAGGGTTCGATTCCTATTTGAGGGAGTATTTATTTTTGTGTCTACAAAAATATCTCATGCTATAATTGTACTATGGTAGCACTCCGGAGGGCAAGCTAGCAAGTTATTATTAGATCTACACGAACGATGGAGTTAGTCTTTAAGTTTGAGTATAAGTATGAAATATAATTTAAAATATTTTTTGGTGGTGAGTTCTTAACACATTGTACTGACAAGTAGAAGGATATCTGCTCTCAATCTATAATTCATAAATTACGGGAGATCGTAATGTGTCTTTAAACGTTTATTTATTTCTCTTTTTGTATAAGCTTTCAAATTATGATAATATTAAAGTATCCTCAGAGTACTAACTGCGTACTTATATTTCAAGTCAGAATAAATAAGTCAAAAACTTGTTATTCAGAATTTTCAATCGTTCAAAATTTTCAGCGACAATTTAGCACATACGCATATAGATTATATGTATATTTATATACATACTACATTTTCTTTACCTTTTCATGATTATACCTACATCAAAATAATACAAATATTAGTTTTGTTTGTTATGTTTAATGGTGTTTTGCCAAAAACAATTTTTATACCCAACATATGTATGTTAATTGAAGATAAATATTGTCGTGACCGTCTTGGTGCAGTGGCACAGCGTCTGACTCTAAACTCAACGGTCGTAAGTTCAACTTCTCTCTTAGGAGTGAGTTATTTCATCTTTCCTCTGATAACAAGACAAGATTCGCATAGATGCGGCGTTGAGTTACACCTTTCGATAAGCAATCTGTCTACGTTATATTTGTAAAAAATATAAATCTTTATGTTTTAAAATTATTTGTTTTTAAATTTTAATTATTATTGGATCTATAATAGAATAAAAGGTTTTTAATTGTAAGTAAGATTATTAAAGTCCATGTTACAGCACTTCTATCTATATTTTAATGATTAGCAAACTCTGCGTCAGACGTCGCAAATTCATTAACATAATATATTTAATATCAAATACTCAATTACTAACAACAGCGATCTGTATACATCATATGGAACAATTTCTACAGTGTTTTACATCAAATTGATTAACATAGCCCATAGCTCAAATGTATAGCCCACTAATATATAGCCTTCTTGTTAAATGGACTCTCCATGGACTGAAAAACATATTATTTTCAAATAAAAGCAATAATAATTTCGGACATTAACGCATTCGACCACACATTTCTCAAACTTTATTTAATTAAATATTCCGAGATAAATGTATGTACTTTATTTACGCAAGTGGTTTAACCTTTAGCCTTGTCACTTGAAATGGCGCCTCTTCCGTTTTAACTCTTGTAATATATAATGTAGTAGTATACGTACTATATGCTTACATATTAGTTTTTACATAAACTAAGTTAAACATTTGTAAATAATTAAACCATAGATTTCGAGGTCAGTTTGATCTTGAGGTTAACTTAATATTGTTCACATATTAGTGATGTAACAAATATTCGCAAATTTTTACATATTCATGTTCGCATTCGTAAAAATTTCTGCGTATGTTTTGCAAATAATGAATATCAGAAAAATAATAAGTTATTAAAATCAAAATCAGTTTATTTTTGTGTTTTTTAATACAAGAAAAATGTAATTTACAACAAACATTTTTTTTAATGCAACCTTAACAAACAAAAACATTTTTTTAAAGTGTTAATCCACACTGAGTATAAAAAAAATAGTTAAAGAAAACAAATAACAATTTCAACGCAGCGGGACTCGAACCCGCGCCCTCTTGCGAACCGTGCAAGCGCTCTCACCACTGAGCCATGCGTTCTACATCACGAAATTTGAAATTTTTATATGTTTTCTTTAAGTATTTTTTCTATCCTCAGTGTGGATTAACACTTTAAAAAATCATAAAAACATTTAATAGAAATAACATTCTTTCTCGCCACATGATTGTTCTTTGTAATGGTCTTTGGGTAGCGGAAATTTGTAAAAATCTCCATACAGAGATGCTAACAACGAAATAAGTTGTATAAAGCATATAAGAATTTCGACGCGGCGTGACTTAGAACGTATGGCTCAGTGGTGAGAGCGCTTGCACGGTTCGCAAGAGGGCACGGGTTCGAGTCCCGCTGCGTTGAAATTTTTATATGTTTTCTTTAAACAAAAACAAATTCTCTTTCACATTCCCTCTCCTAAAAAGTTCTATCAGTTATTACTTCAGTTTTTAATGTTATATGTTCATCTACTAGAACAAAAATAAAAATGTTGTTCAAACAAATATGCTATTCTCTGACAATAATGTATAAATTTAATATTTTTTTCTAATTATAAAGAATAATACTAAGTAATGACGGAATGGACGTCCAGAATGCTACCTTGCCGCAAACAAAAGGCAAAAGACCTTATGGATTCGTCATATCTGTCTGTCTATCCGTCCGTATGGTTTTTTTTCTAAAACTATAAAAAAATGGTAAGACTTGTTTAGTACATATATTCTGTAAATAGCTTCTAATCTGAACACTTGATGTAGAACCAAAATAGATAAGCTGAAGTAAAAACTTTATTTTTACTTTAAGGTTAAGCCCTTAGTAATAATTGTTAAGCGTGATGAGCAGTATTTGTTGTCATGTAATAATCACTAATGTGTGGAATACAATCTCATGAAATTTATTGAAAAAGAATAGCATGGCAAGAACTATAGAGTTGATATTACTAGTGTTAAACTAAAGGCGACTATATCAAAAAAGTATATTATAAATCCATATTTTTTATGATCAATCGTCAAAACTGAAAATAATAGCTCATAAATGTGTCGAAGTACTTAATTGAAATCTGAATAAATGGTAAATTTTTAATTAAGATAAGGTGCTACAGTCGTAAGACATGCACGATAAAAATTAATGCCTTATTATAAAAACATTACTTACTAAAATATCAAAGAAAGATAAAGATAAATTTATTTCTCTATAAATACTATACATTACAATTTAGATATTTAAGATATGTGTGTGGAAGACAGGAATCTAAACTACTCAGTTTTGTAATCCTGATCATACTTATGCCCTCGTAATAATAATAATAAAAAAACGACGAAACATCATGTTACCAGTTATTGTTATACACTGTTTATGTATTACAAGTAATTGATGTCTACTTATAAAAATGATTATGTTTTGTACCAGTTTTCTTGGGAATTAATTTTCTTATTTGGGTAATTTTAAGAATCTAGGTTCTTTGTGAGTATACCCATGAGACAGGTGGTAAGTCACCTTCAAACTAAATATTAAAATATTATAAAAGATATACAAATATAATAAATATAATAATAAAGATGTCTTCGAAGATTGATCCAAAGAGAAAGGATGTCCAACCACAGGGGAGGCTCACTGATGGTCGTCTAGTCCAAGACTCCGCTGCTTTTTAATTATTTATCCACAAAACGAAAACTCACTCTGTCATCGTCTTGTTATTATTTTATCCAGTAGTCATGCTGAAGTAATGAGCTTTTATAACGTGCTGAAGTAATGAGCTTTTATAACGTGATTATTAATAAAAAGTAATTGTTAAATATTAATAAGTAAAGATTAAAATATCTATGCAATTACGGCATTAAAGATGCTGATGTGTGGCCAGGAAAAAGGCTTTGATAACCCTTGGTTTATAGTATATATCGCAATTTTACCTATAAAACTTGTTATTTGCTCTGCGATATAAAAATACTATTTTATTGTAACATGAATTATTTTTGTTTGCGTTTTATGGAAATTAGCTTTGTAGTTTGTATTACCGAAGCGGTGAAATAATGATAATGTATTCCTCGACTTTTTATTCTTATTATTAAATGTAAAATTTAAAAAAATAAATATGTAAAGTTATGACTACTCGAATTCTTACAAAACCATCCATATTATTATTTATTTTTAGTAAATTTATTTGGAATCATGTTTATATCCTCTTTACTCCTCTCATGATTTGGAAAATATTTTTTCCTTTGACATACTATCCATGGTGAGGTAGTCAAAAGTCAACCTCTTCATCCTCATACTCACGCCTTATAACCTGACCTTCCCAAAAAACATCAATGAATTTAGATTAATTAATATTAAATCAGGCCATTATGGTGCAGAGGCGTAGCGTCTGCCAGTAAACGACACATTTTATGGGTTTGATTCCCATTAAGAAATTTTTCGTTTCCATTTTATATGTGCCTTAGGAATGAAATCAAAACCACTCTATTTAGAAAGTACTTATTTAGAACCCACTAAGAACCTATAATTTTTTAGCAAATTAAACAAATAGATAGTTTCACTGAGTTGTTGGCAAATTCTATAAATTATAAAAATAATAATAAATAAATGAAAAAATAAGCGTAAAACGGAGTGTCTTATCACTAGGTTCCCACAGTTCCTGCCCCTGCACTGTTCCTGCTTGCCTCTGCCTTCTCTGCTTTGTGCGAGATAAATCACGAAGCTATGAAAAAAAATGTTAAATTATAATTAGTAAAGTGTGGTTGTTTTTTGCTTAGACATTTAGGTGTTTCTACTCTTATTTTTTTTTTTCGAGATTGCCTTTTCATGACTGGTAAATATTTTTATCAATGGACAATAAATTGTATATTTTTGCTTTTATTGTATTGTAGGGCCGTCGTGGCGCAGAGGCGTAAGCGTCTGTCTGTAAAACGCGACGGTTTGAGGGTTCGATTCCCACTCGGGGAAGATAGATTTTTCTATTTCCATTTTCTTCGCTCTGGAAACTAGGCAAAGCGCGGCGTTGAGTTCCGCCACTTAACACGCAATGCCTCGAAAAAGGCAGAAAGTAGGGACAGGAGAAAGCAAGGACTAAGCAACGGAGTGTCTTAACACTAGGTTCGTACGGTTCCTGCAGTTCCTCCTGCCTACCCTGCAATATGCGGGATAAAGCGTGAAGCTATAAAAAAAAATTGTAATGTACATTTTAATGTATGTACATGTAAAATAAACAGAGAGTAAAGAACAGAATATCTCTCAACATAAAATTCTATTTGCTTTGGACTTCAAAATGGCATCGTACTGAAAATATAGCTTTCTATATAACTCTAAATTAAGTTATAGGGAAATTATTCCAATAACACACTAGCATTAAAGCCATATATTAAGTGCATAAAAGTTTAGATACATGTACCTAGCTACATTTATATGACCTAACTACTCGCAGGTAACTTCTTAGCCATAATAGGCTTCTTTTACAAGCTCTAAGTGAAACCTTTGACGTGTGTAATCTCAAAGAATTTTTAATATTCCAAGCTATTATGGACGTTTTGTTTTTAAAATGACGCACTATATAGACAATGAAGATACTTTTTTTATAGTCTGTTATGTATGAGTCATCCATAACAATGTCATATTTTAAATTACTAGTTACAAATGTATGACAAAATGTTTAAAAGTTTATAAATAAATAAACTTAGCTTTTAAATTAATTATGTGAAACTATAAATATTTATATAATTTTTATGAGTCATGCATTGTTGGACCATCAAACACGACGCCTGTGTACAATATTAACTATTTTGAATCTGTGGTGGAGCATGTTGGCGGGAAAATAAAATTATTGCGTCATTCACTTCTGTAAAACTTATTAAGTGATGTCATGTAATTATAATACATTTAAAGCTGATGTCTAATGTGAAATTAATATGACTTTGTGCTAAATTGTGTAAATTTACTATATTACGGTATCATACTATACCAAGTGTAAATGACAGCGTACCGTCTTTCATACGGTCTATATAGTAAGATACTTCAAGATTGTATACAAAAAGTAGTCAAGAATTATCAATAGTTCAGACACAGGTTTGTTTTTTCCATTTCATTATTTTTACATCTGCTGTGTAATGTGTGAGTTAATCGTGATTAAATACGGATGACGTAAAGATCTCGATCTACAAAAAATACTATTAAACGTTACCTCTTGTTCAAAAAAAATAATAGAATGAAATAGAAATATATCTCTTTACCCTTTAGACAGAAATGTATGCTTACGTCATACTTGATATACAACGTTTTATTTTAAAACGATTAATGATTTTATTTTGTTATTTGAAAAAAAAATATTTTTTTAATTTTAACATGTTTTTTAATATCAGCTAAAACTGTGTTGTAATTCGATGATACGATGAAAATTATTACTTACTATTATTTTTGTTTAACAGTATATTTCCCATAAAACTCACTATCTCTAAAAATTCTTCTAGTCTGTGTCTGTTGTATCTGTAAGTTGTTTGAGCGTGATACATAAAGGCAATGGAGTGCCAATTGCCACATAGATTTCAGTTGTACTTAAAAATTGTATTGATTTATTTTTTGTTTACTCTTCTTTGGATAATTTTTAATAGTTTTTTAACTAACCGCACACACCGTACAAATTTTAGAAATAAAATATATCTGAAATATGTTTTTCACAATAGAGATTTTTGGGAAAATTAAAAAAAAAATAGTACAAAAAAAAAACAAGTAAACGAATAAGTAAATAGTTTACAGATTTTAGGAATGTCCATTTTCTTTAAGAATTCCGTGCCACAGCACAAAAATACTACCTTATTATTATTTTGTCTCTTTATTCTACTTATTCTCAGAAATTGGTAAAAAAACTATGGGTAAGTAGATGTAAGTCGGATTCACACTTTGTTGAACGTTTTGCTACAAGTTTCTACATATTAGTCAATTTGTACGAGGCTATCAAACTGTTATTTCAGACGTTACGAAGAGGCGAGAGGGAGATTTCGTCTCCCCTTTGTATGTACGTCTTGCGCTGTTTAATTAAATTTATACGCCACTTTATGTTTACAATTGTGCAAATATATTGTTTGCTTTATACAGAATGTGCGAAGTATTACGTACGTATGTTTAAAAATGTAACTAACCAATATAAGTATATAAAAAAACTAAGCATATTAGGATGTATATTTCGTCATATATGTATTTTAAAACTTAGCCTATTTTAACCTGTGGTTTCGACCGCGTGGTCAGACGGAAAAACTAAGTTATTCATGCATGACACATTCTAAATGCCCTAAGTAATTCCGACCGCATGTACAGTGGGTTACATTAAAAAGGTTACGTGTACACTTCTTACTAGTATATAGAGGACCGTCTTGGCTCACAGCCGTAACCTCTGTCTGTAAACGCGACTATTTGGGGGTTTGATTCCCACTCGTGAAGAATGAAATATTTTCCTTTTTCTTTCGATTTGTTGTTAAGACAAAATCGAGGTATTAAATTCCGCTCGCGGCACTAAGCATTGTATAGATACATATTGCCACACAGCGTCTGACTGTGAACTCAAAGATAGTGGGTTTCTTTCCCACTTGAGGAATTTGCATTACTTTTATTTTCCTCTGGTATGAAAACAAGGCAAGACTTTGGGTCCCAAGGACCCAAAGAGTGTCTCGAAACTTAGTCGTAAAAATTTGTCCCCATGCCTACCCTGCTCCGTGATACAGCGTGAAGCTATAAAAAATATTAATAAATATTCCCAACCTATGACCATCGAAAGAGTTCAATTGTAAATGAGACGGTTGTTGGTTCGATACCCACTTAAGGAAAATAATTATTTTTATTTTCTCGACCCAAAAAGAATTAAGTCCCATCATTGAAGTCTTATATTGTCTTGCAAAAGGCGGAGAACAGAGTGTTATCATACTCAGTTCTCTCAGTTTACTTTGGTTTGCGGAATAAAGCGTGAAATTGAAAAAAATATGATACATCTTTGTTTGTTTTATTTTTATTTTGATACAAATAAATTTGTATCATCCTTTAAATTAACAAGGGATACAATGTATCTACCTTTAAAATGTAAACGACATATAGCTACATTGTTAGCTAGTAATATTCAAGATACAGTTACTTATGATGTAACTAATAAGTCTTTTGACAATGTTTTTATTGAGTGTGGTAGCAATACCACTGCTTATACAATTGACATGTGTACTAATTCAAGTACAGACAATTATTTAAACTAGAAATTAAGACAATGAAAAAGCCACCTCATATTAATATTGTTCATCAAAATATACAAGGCTTTTCCGGCAAAGATTTAGAAATTGAATTGTTTATTAGGGATACTAATATACATATCCTATGTATTACTGAACACTGGTTGTCTAGTACAAATAATATTATTAATGTAGATAATTTCAGTTTGTCAAGTGCATTCTTTAGAGAGACTGCAATTCATGGTGGATCACTCATATTAGTGCACAATAATTTACCTTGTAAAAACCGAAGGGATATTGTTAGTCTCTCTATTGAGCGCACTATCGAACTGGCCTGTGTGGAACTGGAGCGGTTTATCATAGTTTGTGTGTACCGGCCCCCCTCGGGGGAATTTTGCTTGTTTGAGGAAACATTAGATGATGTCCTCAAACAATTGTGTGTGTCACAAAAAGATTTAATAATATGCGGTGATTTTAACGTTGATATTTTAGTACAATCATCGCATGTCTCTAGGTTACTCGGTTTGTTTAAGTGTTATAATTTAAAGCCACTGTTTCTTGAACCCACTAGAAAAACTGTAAACTCTGCTACTTGTATAGATAATATTTTTGCAATTGTGAGGTTTTAGATAAAGAAATTTTTAGTAAATTAAGGTCAGACCACTGCGGGCAAAGAATTTCGGTACATAATTCTTTTGATAAACAGAAGCAATTGATAAAGTACAGACCGATAACTAAACATAAATTATTAACTTTTAAGAATAATGTTTGTACACAAATTCCCGACTCGTCTGCGTTTAAACAGAAAGACCCTATTAAATTATATAATTCATTATTTAAGAATATTAAAAATGAATTTAATAAAGTATTTAAGGTTAGGACCGTTGACAAAAATAAAATGACAAAATTTAGTGATTGGGCTACCGCGGGTATTTTTAAGAGCCGGAATAAATTATTTGAGCTTTATGAAGAAAAGCAATACAATTTTTTCTCCCGATTTTGTAGAATATGTAAAAAAATACTCTAAAGTTTTTAAAATAGTTTGCGGGCAAGCGAAATCAATATATTTTAAAAACAAAATTGTAAATTCTGAAAATAAAATTCAAACAACCTGGAATATTATAAGTAGTGTGACCGATAAAGCTAAGTCCCGTGACCTGAGGTATGAAATATTAAGTAATGGATATAAAATTAACGCAGACAGGGAAGTCGCAAACGTTTTTGAAAATTATTTTTGTAATATCCCTATTAATTTAACAAGTAACCTCGCCTCTTCCTCGATAGAAGCACTTGCTCTATTGAACAGTAACGTCAGTAAAAGCAAAGTTTCTTTTGAATTTAAACATATTAATGCTGGTGAAGTAATAAAAGTTTTTCAGTCCCTTAAAATGAAAAATACGGGTGATTTATGGGGCATTTCAGTAAACGTGGTTAAACATATTATAGACGTTATATCTCCATGTTTAGCTATTATTTTTAATCAGTGTATAGATTCAGGAATATTCCCCGATCTAATGAAATGCAGCAAAGTAATACCACTATTTAAATCTGGTGATAAATTAGATGTTAATAATTACAGACCAGTTTCTATATTACCCGCTTTGAGCAAAATTTTTGAAAAGATAATATTTAATCAAATGCTTACGCACTTTAATGATAATAACTTATTGCATCCCGAACAATACGGTTTTACTAAAGGTCGTAGTACAACTGATGCAGGAGCTAGGCTCTTACGACATATCTATGAAGCCTGGGAGGCTTCACAGAATGCTATTGGTGTATTCTGTGACTTATCAAAAGCATTTGACTGTGTTGAGCACAAAACTTTGCTTTTAAAACTTAGTCATTATGGTGTAAACACCGCTGCTCTTAGTTTAATCGAGTCTTACTTAAAAAATAGAATTCAAAAAGTTAGTGTCAATGGTGCAAATTCTTTGGGGTCTCCGGCTGTGATGGGTGTACCGCAGGGGTCAATCCTGGGCCCTTTTCTTTTTCTAGTATATATTAACGATTTACCGTATTATGTGAAGAACCATGCGGATATTGTACTGTTTGCTGATGACACATCGTTAATATTTAAAACTGATCGGCATAAAAATAATTTTGACGACGTAAACAGTGCTCTTTCTCATGTGTCTCAGTGGTTCACTATAAATAATTTACTTTTAAATCCTAAAAAAACTAAATGCATAGAGTTTGCGTTACCAAACGTTAAGAAAATGCATATAAATTTAAAATTAAATAATGAAAAATTAAATATCGAAGAAACCACAGTTTTTTTGGGAGTGACCCTAGATAGTAAACTTAAATGGGGTGCTCATATAGCAGCCCTCGCGAATAAACTGAGCAGAGCTGTTTATGCAATTAGAAAAATTAGAGAATATACTGACGTCGATACTGCTAGGCTTGTTTACTTTGCATACTTTCACAGTATTATGTCTTATGGCATCTTACTGTGGGGTAAAACGTGCAGTGTAGATCAAATATTTATATTACAGAAAAGAGCTATTAGGGCTATTTATAAATTGAAGTCACGGGACTCATTACGGGAAAAAGTTAAAGAAATAGGTATACTGACAGTTGCTTCTCAGTATATCTATAATAATATAGTCTATATAAAAAAAAATTTACATATGTACAAGCTTCATAGTGACATTCATAATCGCTCAACTCGGCGGAGGCATCAATTAATTACGTCTTCGTATCGTCTGACTAAAGTTCAACGTTCTTTTATAGGGCTTAGCGTAATTTTTTTTAATAAAATTCCGAAATTGATACGCGACTTGCCAATAGAATTGTTTAAAAAACGGGCAAAAGCACAACTTATTAGCAAAGGTTATTATAGGGTTGATGATTATATCAATGACAAAGACGCATGGAGTTAATCAGTTCTGCAACCAGTTCCGCTCAGGCTAGGCGATACTTGTAATACATTAGATGTATGTATAATTGTTTTTTTTTTAATTTAAAAGATGTGCTGAGGAGTTTCTTTCGCCATTTCTTCTCCTCCATGACAAAGCACCTTTCCGAAATGGTAGATGAATTTTGATTTTGATTTTGATTTTGATTTTGATTTTGTATACTATGGCTTAAGTGACTCAAAGGAGGGTAATATTGTATAAATTGAGGGTAATGTCATAAATATATTTCCTTAGCACCGCGTGAGTATTAAATGACTTTGTTGAGTCTTGATAAATGTAATGTCATCATAAATATATAAATTTATGTAATTGAGAGATTCCCTGCTGACACCTGGCCCTAAAATAGGCATACAATGTACTGGATATCGTATATAAAAATGTGTGTATATACATATATACATATGTGTACGTCACAGTGGGGAGGTCTGACTAGTCGTAGTTCTAGATTCAATGCCCAGTCGGGGGATTATCTTCATTTGTTCTGACAAAACAGGACGTTAAATCTCGCCACCTTAACACGCATTGTATCATATTCAAGCGAAGTACAGAGAACCGTGACTACCCCACTATGGCACTTAATGGTACTTAAGTGCAGTTAGATATTAAATGTATCTAGTTTAGCTTTCGATAATATTTTTTGTCGTAAACATAAGGATATATGGGAAAGTCAAATTGACATTTAGCTAAAGTTCTTTAATTTAAAAAAAAATATTTTATATTTGTAGTCTTAAACGTTTTATCAAAATAATAATTATTTCGTTTAGTTTCTTTTTTTTACTATTTATATCACCCGCATTTTACGATTGCTTTGCCACAATTTATACTTCAAACATTTGTGTGAATGATTACATTTTTGATAATGGAACGTAAACCTATTCTATGTGAGGCTAGATTTTGCTATTCAACCTAATTTTAAAATTCTCATAGGACAGTAGCTAGTATAGAAAAACGTTACCACAGTAAATAAATTAGGTCGTAAATTACAGTTTTGTAAGACAATAATGACGCAAAAATTACTTTTCTCACGCGCATAAAAATAGTATTCATAGTAATCTTGGATAAGCGACCTCAATGGGAAAATCGTTACAACGGTGGATAGATAACGTACGTCCAAGGTCGTAAGTTGAAAGTCCTACAGAAAATGTATTTATTAGTCATACATTTAAATATATAAACATTTATTTAAACAATGAGAAACGATACGTTCATCGTGATAACTAATTTTAAACAATAATTAGTATTTTTTATTACAGAAGTAATTTACACGATGAGAGGGAAATGCAGCTTTCATCGGAGCCATTGCAGCTGGGTACGCCACCCCGAACCTGTTATCCTCTAGTCGTAATTCTAGCACGTGATCAGAGGGACACTGCCGAACTGAGGCCCGATGATACGGTAAAGATATTGTTTAATTACAAATTCATTTCTAAAACGCACTTAGAAGGCGGCTTTGGTAGATTATTTAAAATGTAATTTGGTAGTAGGAGGAGCTCGGACAGTGAAGGTGAGCGTTAATGCATTTTAAAGGTGCCGTTTAAACCTACATTTGGGTCGCAAGTCCCAAACGCTGCTCGGAGCTCCTCTTCCTACAACACGATGACACCCGCATGGTGAATCCATGGAATGCTTAGTAGTTTCTTTTCTTATAAATCAGCTTTTATTAGTTCTGTCGAATGTCGGAGAAATGAATTCGATTATGATTTTGTTTACTTGTCGTTTTATTATTTATATTTTTTCTTCAATAATTCTTGACTCAAATTAAATACAATACATAAAATTATGAATCGATACTTTTGTACTCGCGCAATTTTCTTTTCATTTTGTATTAATGGTCACGGCGTTGACTAATGTCAGGTCAATTATAGTGAATTAAAGCAATTTCTTTACATTGTTAATTAGATTTCACAGGAATTGTTGGTGTTCAACAATAAAAACTTAGCAATTTTTTATTTCCATTACATTATGACGCCTAATTTCCAGTTTTTTTTTTTATTTTTAAAGTTCAATACTTTTGTGTGTTTTCTTTAAAAATATATAAATCTTATAGATAACTTTTGTTATTGCAATTGCATATGCACAAGATACGAAGAGAACGTAGAGTTCAGTAGATTTAGCTGTCGATTCGAATTCTGTCACTACATATTAAGTATCGAAACTCAACGCCGCTTTGCTTACCACGTTTACTTCCGTTTTCTTTTTAGAGGCTGTATTTTCTTGAGTCTTAATATTCTTCTTCACATAATTTCTACTATGAAATAAAAGCGAATCTTTAATTAGTACTTGACTATAAAAAAATGAATTATTAAAGCCAATAAAGCCATAAATTCCCATCGAATCGTAATTCTGGTTCGTTATACTGAAACGTTTGTAAATAATTTGTGAATAATTATTGATATTTATTTTATTTCAGGTAGCGCTAATAACGGTAGTCCATATCAGAGACGACCAGTGTCAGTTGCCGAGCGGTATTATCGCACAGTATTTAAAGCAGGCCAATGGACACTTATCGTGTTTAAAGGTATTTAAGTAATTTTTACTGCAATTGTTTCTTATAAACCGATTCTCTTAAAAAATATTGCTTTTTCAACTTTTTTAAATCGATTCCTAGACTAAAGATACACACAAATGTGTCATGAATTTGTTATCCTTTTACTTTTAAAAGTAAAAGGACTTTAGATATATAAAGATGTTATGTTGCACTATTTAGTGCACGAGCACTTACGCCACACACTATCCGAAAATTGGTAGAAATAAAAGAACTAAGTTATTTTGTAACAACTGTTTTTCGTTTGTATTCATCATAAAAAGGCTAAAAATAGCTAAGAAAGCTAACGAAAGCGAAACGAAAGCGAAATACTTATAGTTCTAAAACTCCGATTATAATTATAAAAGCAGAAAAGAACAATAACCTAGAACGAAGACACGGATGCCAAAATTTTGTAGTCTAGGAACAAAAAGGATATTAAAATAAAAAACCGGTCAAGTGCGAGTTGAACTCGCGTGGAAAGGGTTCCGTGCACAATATAGTGAAATATTTCCCCTGAAAACGTTTTTTCCCTAAAAACATTTTTTATCGAATTTACCATTTTATTTTCAATTTATGAAATCCTTATAGGTTTTCCTGTAATCTACAAGCCATAAAATATATTCAGTAATTTTAAATTTTTCGGCCCAGTAGTTTTGGAGATTGGGGGGGGGGGGGGTGGTCGAATGGTCAATTTTCCTCCTCCTGATCCTGATAACATTTGATATATGACTCAGTAAGGTTCGCAATTTTTTTTTAATTACCTAATTTACCGCCCGAAAATTACCCTTATTTGAAAAAAATAATTTTTACGTTACACATCTGTGATCGGGTCAGGGCATTACACCATCCTGCCAAATTTCAAATTGATTCGGTCAAGTATATTCAAAGAAAATTGGCTGTGACAGACGAACGGACAGGAATACGAGTGATTCTATAAGGGTTCCGTTTTTTATTTTTGTACGGAACCCTAAAAAAGCTGCTATTTCATATGTATATTTAAATGAAACTCTCAACCCTCCGCAGCAACTGTACGTGTCGAGCGAAACAGACGCGTGCGAGAGCGAGACGGAGATGGGGGAGTACGCGCGCGAGGCGCTGTGCTGCGTGTGCGCCGCCGCGCCGCTGTCGCGCGCGCTGCTGCCGTGCCGCCACGCCTGTCTGTGTGCGCGGTGCCTGCGTGAGTATCCCTCCACCCACATTTACTTGTGAATATTCGTAAAAATATTTCGATTTTTTCACAATATATATCAATGGCATGTTGGCATGTTTTAATAAATTTAATTTAAATTAACCCAATGAAATTTGTATGTGTATGTGAGACCGATATAAAAGTACAGTACACGTGAAAGTATCTTGTAATTTTAATTATGCAATGATGTCGAGTTAGATATTTTATATGGTGTATCTGGTGCAAATTAATTATTTGCGCACACTTAGAGAGGCGAGTGAATTGTGAAAGAGGATGAAGATTTTTTTCTTTTGATACTGTTTTAAAGATCTAGAAAAATATAGCTGATGTTCGAATTTGAAAATTTCACTTGATAATCGATTCAACAAATTTACTACGTTAGCTAATTGGATTTGCTCCAAAAACGTTGGATTTGCGCGCGCTTTTTGTCAGTCTCAAAAATATTGTATTTAAACAAAAAAAAATCTAACTTTACCATCACTAAAAAGTGTTGAGGAATATTACAAGGGTGCAATTTAAATAATTAAGTCCTTCAAGTGGGAAATGAACCTAAAGCAACAAAGCTGTAGCACTACGACAGCACCTAAAAGTATAATTTAAATATGTATATCAAAAACAGAATATTACGTAACAATGTATAATTTAATTAGCATTAATTTAAATATTTATTAACATAGCTTTATGCGTATCATCGTAACTCGATTTACATGATGTTATACATACAATTGATGGCTTGGTTATGCACGCAGAACGCATTTCCAATGATTTTGGTACGTTCACTTTCGTGTTCGGTACAATGAAAATGTAAATGCAGGTTAAATTGTGGCGCAGTTTCTAAGTTACTAAATGAAATTAGCTTAGTTAATCAACATAGATTTTGAAAAATCTTTTTTGTTATGCTTTTTTTAAGCAGTCTGGTGAAGCACAATCTCAACAGAAAAAGAAGGGATAAATTATGTAACTTTTGGTTCAGATTATATAAATATATATCCGAAATATATTGTATTGGCAAACGGACACATTGACATACAAAAAAGGGTTTATTTACGGGTTGCGTGGTTTTTTTTAGACAAGAATAGAGAAGGAACCCTAAAATTCGATTTTTTTTGAACGCTTACTTAACTTCAATACAATGTTAAGTATGTAAGTTATATTTATACGTGATATTTATTATTGACACATTAAACACACTATAGACAAATATCAAACTATCTCGCGAGCAAACTAAATGTAAACGTGGGAATTGAGATCTCAATAGTGATTGAGTTAATATTTGCTTTAAAAATAGCACTTACGTCTAAATTGGCCTTTTAATAGTTTCTGATTATGCTTAAGTAAGAAATATAGGCTGTTTTTGTAAGATTAAACAATGCCTCTTCTATATAGCGCTTCCGTTGCCTGAGTGACTTTATTGTCAATTACAAGACAAAATAGAAATTATTAAATACAAAAAGCCAAGTCTATTTAAGAACAGAGTACAAATATATGTATATATGTATATATATATATATCTTCTTCTTCTTCTTCCACTTAGCATTATCCCGGCTAACTGCCAGGGTCTGCTTTCCGACTCAAACTACTCCACTTTGCACGGTCTTTAGCATCCTCAGTGGTAAGTCCATTGGCTCTCATATCCTGCAACACGACGTCCAGCCATCGCTTCCTGGGGCGTCCGGGCAGTCTCACTCCAGGAACCGACATTACAAGGCATTGTCTTCCGACATAGTTCCTAGGCCGGCGCAAAACGTGGCCATACCATCTCAGACGACGCTCTTGGAGCTTATCCGCTACGTCACGGACCCCCAGACTACCTCGAATGAATGTATTGCGTATGCGGTCAGCCCGCGTTACACCACACATCCACCTCAGCATCTTTATTTCCGTGACGTGAAGCTCCTGAGTGTGCCGAGATAATGCTGGCCAGCATTCGCTGCCGTATAAAAGAACTGGTCGAATCATGCTCTTGTATATCAGTCCCTTGAGTTTGTGTGGTATTCTGCGATCGCAGACCACACCAGTGACCTCCCGCCATTTGGCCCAAGCAGCGCTAATACGGGCGTGGACATCGTGGTCGATGCCTCCGGACTCGTGCATAATGGATCCTAGGTATCTGAATTTTTCTGTCTTGACGACTGATTCAGAACCTATCTGGATAGTGCTCGAGTCCGGGCTCCCGCAGGCCATGTACTCGGTCTTCAACACATTTAGTTTAAGACCACCGTTCTCAAGCGTACCCTTCCAGACGTTCACTTTGTGCTCAAGCGTCAGTCGGTTCTCGTCAATGAGTGCTATGTCATCGGCATACATCATCAGCCATGGAGTCTGGTCCTGGATATGTGCCGTGACAGTATCTAGCACTACATTAAACAGGAACGGACTCAGAGCTGAGCCTTGGTGAACCCCTACTGTAATCGGGAAGGGTTTTGTGTCGCCAACAGCGGTCCTAACCACAGAAACGGAGTCGTGGTACATATCTCTGATAATATCAATATAGGATTCGGGGATGCCTTTGGATCGCAGGGCCCACCAGATACACTGACGTGGTACACAGTCGAAGGCCTTCTGCAAGTCTAGGAATGCTATATGCAGAGCTCTCCTTCTTTCCCTGTATGCCTCCATCAAGGTTCGGAGGGCAAAAATTGCGTCCATAGTACCTGATCCTGGCTGAAATCCATATTGACACCCAGAGACAGTACATTCTTGGCGGAGCCTGAGGCCGATCACGCGCTCGAAGAGTTTCATGGTGTGACTCATAATCTTAATGCCCCTATAACTACCGCAATCTTGAACACTGCCCCTTCCTTTGTAAATAGGGGTAATAAAACTGTGCCGCCACTGGCTTGGCATCGTCCCAGTGCTCAAGACACGGTTAAAAAGGTCAGTAAGTATGAGCACACCAAGAGATCCCAACGATTTCCACGCTTCGATCGGAATATTGTCAGGCCCCACCGCTTTTCCGTTCTTCATGCGTCGAAGACAATCTCGAGTCTCATCAAGGGTAATTGGAGCAATAAGTCCAAGGTTAGGAGGTGATTCAGACGGAAGACTAAACGGGTGCTGAGTATTCAGCAACTCTAAGAAATAACTTCTCCACCTCTCCTTCACAGAGGCATGAGTACAGAGCAGCTTGCCCTGGGAATCTCTGACGCAAAGACATTTTGTGATATCTTGCGTCGCTTTATCCCGAGTACGTGCCAGTTTGTATATGAGCTTCTGCCCCTCCACAGTCTCAAGTTTGTCGTATAATGGCGACAAACTTTCACTGCGGGCCCTGGCTACAGCTCTTTTGCTGGCACGTTTTGCTGCTATGTACTCCAGTCTGTCTTCAGGAGAGTTGGAATGCTGCCACTCCTTAAATGCAGTCTTCTTTTCACGAATCACTACCTGTACCTTATCATTCCACTACCACGTCTCCCTGTCGATGACACGCCCTCCCCTAGAAACGCCAAGAACACGTTTACTAGCCGTAATAATTGCTGACTGAGCTCGATCCCAAGCTTCCTGAGCCGTTTCGGTATTAGTTGATAAGTTTTGTTTGTTAACCTCTGCCAGAAAGTCGGTTTGCATCGGTCCCTTCAGCAACCACCACTTGATTTTAGGCTTACGCGTCTCTGGTATTTTCTTTGTCGGGGTAACGATATAGTCCATGACTAGAAGACGATGTTGGGCCGTGAGGCTTTCACCGGGAATGACTTTACAGTTAGTTACCTTGCCCACATGACAACGCCTGGTCAACAGATAATCTATTTGAGTTGAGTGGGGCCCACTTGCATACGTAATAAGGTGTTGTGGACATTTCTGGAAGAACGTATTAACGATGGCTAGATCGGACGCAATACAGGTTCTTAGAATATTTTCTCCCTCTGCATTGCGACTACCGTGACCAAAACCACCGTGGACACGCTCATACGTATCCGCAGCCCTACCCACGTGGCCGTTAAGGTCCCCCCCAACTATGATTACCTCAGTAGATGGTATAGCAAGTAGAACCTCTTCACAATGCTCCCAAAATGATTCCTTTTCGGCCCGACTACAACCAGCCTGGGGAGCGTAAGCACTAATTAAGTTGGTGATAACCCCCTCAACCAGTACCTTCACCCGCATCAGGCGGTCGCTTTGTCTGTCAACTTCAAGGAGACCATTCCGTAGCTCCTCAGACAGAACTACTGCTACACCAGCTTTACCGGTAGGTGACCCAGTGTATATGAGCTGGTAACCCTGTCCGATGTTACGGGACTTATTGCCCTTCCAGCGCGTTTCCTATAGGAAAGCACACTGGACCCGACGTCTCATGAGTACGTCTGCGAGTTCTCTGCATCGTCCGGTTAAAGAGCCTATGTTCCAAGTTGCAAAGCGGAGTTTCCTTCTAGGTACTATCTTCTTTAGCCGTGTTCGTACTTCATACGGTAGCCCTTGCCCATTTAACACAGGTGTAGGGCGATGTGCCTGCGCGTCGTTTAACGGCGACGCCCTAACCGTACCTAGCAACACTTTTCCTTTACTGACCATTTTAAGTGGCTAAATGGCGGCTTTTTAATGGAGCGATTGCCATCTGACCTCCAAAACCCGTTTTTAAGGGAAAAGCCAACAAGGAATAAGGAATAAGAGGAGAGAAAGGTAAGGAAAGCGAAGGTAAGGACACCACTTTCATGGATTGGAGAGGAGTATGCCAGTGGTGGCTCGAGGTCGCACACCCGTATGCCCAGTACTAAACATCGGACAGATATTTAGCCAGACACCCTCTGGATGAATATATATATATATATATATATATATATATATATATATATATATATATATATATATATATATATATATATATATATATATATATATATATATATATATATATATATATATATATATATATATATATATATATATATATATATATATATATATATATATATATATGTGTATGTGTATGTGTATGTGTATGTGTATGTGTATGTGTATGTGTGTATATATATATATATATATATATATATATATATATATATATATATATATATATATATATATATATATATATATATATATATATATATATATATATATATATATATATATATATATATATATATATATACACTATTGTATATATCCCTATATATGTTCATAAGTATTACTGCATAATTATATTTTTATAATGTTTTATAGTATATTTTATTACTGACCTAGTATACAACGTCCATGCTTTACAAGGAATATAAACGCTTGTTTATTACAGTAACAGTAAGTAAGCACTTTGTTGTATTACACTTTATACATAAATTTACACTACTAGCTCTGTTCGGTTATTCGGTATATTTCAAAATATAGTTTTTTTTTTAACATTTTACTATATAAAGCTGGTAAGTATGTATGATTGAACGTGTGTGTAGTTTATCTCAGAAACTATTTTGCAATTGTAACGATGTTATTGTATAATTATAGTCCATGTAGTGAAGAAGTCAAATCATAGACTTCTTCACTACATCTTAAGTTGTGCATCACTTTAATTGTTTTCATGTAATCTAATGTTCCGCGGTCAAAGTCAACTCATATACTGGAAGTGATCATCTCTTACGTCATCCCCCTTTCTTATTCTTATTTACATGAGGCACTAAAATATCAAAAATCTTTGATTTTTTGAAGATAAATATTACATATTCAGGGTTTTTTTACAATATAAGCTATGAGTCCTTGTTACATTGTAATGATAGTGTTATCATTTACATATATTTTATTAAAGGATGTTGATAAGAACTTCAACCACCTTCCTCCCAATACAATATACATATTGCGCATTAAGTTAAATATCCAACATCTTAATGTTTAATCTAGACTAGAACGATTTTTGTTTTTGACTATTATATAAATATAATACTCGCTACATAAACACGGAATATTACGTTATGTGATTACATTTTAAAGAACGCTATAGTATTTTCCGATTTTGGTTCTGTCTTTCGATCCACAATATTAAGAACGGTGTTCTTATAGGATTCGTTTGACGACCGTTTTGTTTCTAGTTGTCAACATCCTAAGTCAAGTCAATATAAAAAATAGTGTCACTTGTAATTCGATTATGCTCCAGATTTTGATGTTGACAAATACTAATCGTTGACTAAAAATAATGCAATTTTAATAAAAAAGAACAACTAACAATGTAAATAAACGAATAAATCTGAGAATTGGTAATTTATACTTATGTCACCGAAAGAACTATTATAGATTTGCACATGTAGCTCACTTTATATAAATTAAACGATACGCCCTGTGTTATCCTGTTATCTTTTTTAATTTGTGGTTCCCGCTGACTATTTAAGCTAAAATTTGTAAGAAACCCACAGAGTGCGAGTCCAACTCGCACTTGGCAAATTTTTATCTTCCATCTTTATAATCTATAAATATATTTTGAAAATTGTATTTAATATATATATATATATATATATATATATATATATATATATATATATATATATATATATATATATATATATATATATATATATATATATATATATATATATATATATATGTGTATATGTATATGTATAACTAAGGTAAGAACGATCGATATATAAGTTGCATTACATCATATATTAAATATACCATGTACACAGGTAAAGTCACAAGTAAAACTTATGTGTGCGCATGTAATAAATGTAAATCGATGACTATATATCTATATGTTGCATAATTGTACCTACTTAGTATTCACGTAGTACGCGGTTCCTCCTCTTGGATAAATCTTCCTGCGCGGACTCTTATTGCGTATTCGATGCGCGGTGCGATGATCTGCATCGGCCAATGACAATTGTAAACGTGTGATTACAATGGTAATATTTTAATAGCTTCATACTTTTTTTTTAATACAAAATAATATACAAGGATACTGTGACTTTTTTTTAGCATATTTTTTTTCTTATTTTGTTTCGCTCGTAGCAGGATAAGCTAAGGGAACCGTGGGAACCTAGTGTTAAGATACTCCTTTCCGCAACATTGCATATCGAGAAGCGAATCTCAACGCCGCGCTTGCCTAGGTACCAGAGCAAAGAAAATGGAAATGAAAAAACTATTCTCCCCGAGTGGAAATCGAACCTGCAAATTGTCACACTTACAGGCAGACCGTGCGCCACTGGGCCACGACGGTCTTCTATTGTGGTTTTTTTATACAAAGTTAAAGTTGTTTAAAGTAGTATTTCATCTTATGCCGTTATTGTTAAAGTAAAATGAATAAGGCGGAAAGCGGAAGCGGAGAAAGCAGGGACTAAGCAACGGAGTGTCTTAACACTACATTCATATGGTTCCTGCAGTTCCCTCTACCTACCCTGCAATATGCGGAATAAAGCGTGAAACTAAAAAAAAAGGACAATCCGCTAAACGCTCGCACCATACTCTCTATATAAAATCAGTATTCAATTCGCAGTCCTCACATCCGATCGCATCGCATCGGTGCCAATGTCAGTACTTTAACTTTAGACCTTACACGCCGACCTTAACCGCGTATAGGACCGCTAATGTTAGTTTTGGAAACTTACTATAAGTTAGTACGTTTGGTTAGTTTTTTAGTATCTTATTAAGACATAAATGCGAAAGTTTTAGTTTGTAAAATTATTACACCTTAATTGTAAGCTAAAACGTGGTACACGTTCATAGCAAAATGAAAATCAAAATAAAAAAGGCACGTAGTTTAGTTTAAAAAAAATTGCGAGAGCTTTTGAGTTATTTTGTATGCACGTTTGTTACACAATAACGTCGATATGTTGGAAGGGATAGGGCTATAATATATAATAGGGATACATTATGTCTGGAATTAGACAGGCTACTTTTTATGCTACGGAATGAGGTTAAACGGGATATAAACAAATTATCACAGTTATTAATCATCGCGAAATGTTCGCGGGAAAATCTAGTAGTTTTATAAGGTATATGTCATCTCATACTTCACTTGTTGGTTACTTAGAAACAATAGCCAGCGAAAGGATCAATATAATATAGAATTTAAATATGTACATGAATTTGAATCGAGAAACAGCGAGGTGCGACCTTTAAACAGCGATACTCATTAATATGTGTGTGTGTGTGTATGTGTGTGACAATGAAAACGAGGCAAGGACAGGTCAATATTAGTGACTAAGTGTTATTTATTCGGTGGCTTTATTATTATTATTTACAATTAATTGTTCTTGGGTTTCCATAGCTCAAAATAAATGAACTGAACAAGTTAATGTTTTTGTTCGTCTGCCAAAAGCCCTTTTTCTGAAATACTCAGAGACTTTATAGACTCTCATAGTACAAAAATATATCGTTTGTGCTTCAGTGGTGCAACATAATGTGTACCTGACTGTATTTAGCTATCTGTGGTTCGACAAGATTTACGAAATTTATTAGCAAATAAGAGATGATAATAATTATTATATTACCACGGCGGAAAGTGGGGACGGAGAAAGCAGGGACTAAGCAACGGAGTGTCTTAACCCTCTGCCTACCCTGCCATGTGCGGGATAAAGCGTGAAGCTAAAAAAAAAATTGCTAAGATAACGATTGCTTAAAGAATATAAGAAAAATATTTTTTAACAAACATTTTAAACTTTAATTTCACACTCGTTGTTTTAAATTTACTTGCCAAATGCGACACAAACTACTTTTAAATAAACTTATCATAAATTTAAATTTTAACTAAGGCCAATGTTTAAACTGAACGAATGAATGAATATTTATTTATTATAATTTGTTTTATTATTCCAGCTAAACTCGACAAGTGTCCAATATGTCGGAGTGCAATAACCAGCTACTTCTGCATTCGCAACGAGGAGGAGCCGCTGTCGGAGCTGAAGCAACAGTTTCCATTTAACAGGCGTATCCTAAACTTATTCCATTATCATTAAGGTGAGGCTATAAATATGAAGTATAATTTAAAAAAAGTATAAATTGTGTTGAAACTAATTAGGGAATTATTTATAATGTTTTTAATGCGTTGAATTTTATCGCAGCGGCATTTGAACCCGTGCCTCTTGGAAACCGTTCATGCGCTCTGACCACTAAGCCGTTTTTATAAGTTTCCTTTAAGTTATTTTTTAAAATACATGTTTTTCTTCTTTTAAGATAAACTAATGAAATCGTTTAATGGGGCTGTCGTGTTGCAGAGGCGTAAGCGTCTGCCTGTAATCGCGACGGTTTGTGGGTTCGAGTCCCACTCGGGGAAGATGGATTTTTCTATTTCCATTTCCTTCGCTCTGGCAACTAGGCAAAGTGCGGCGTTGACTTCCGCCACTCAACACGCAATGCCTCGAAAAAGGCGGAAAGTGGGGACGGAGAAAGCAGGAGCTAAGTTACGGAGTGTCTTAACACTAGGTTCATATAGTTCCTGCAGTTCCCTCTGCCTGCCCTGCAATATGCGGGATAAAGCGTGAAGCAAAAAAAAACGTTAAATTATAACATTACTAAGCGATATAACGAAAAGCTTTTCATGTCACCGTGGTAGCTATTGATATTATATTTCTGGTTGATTATTATAAATATTAAAAATTTATTATTAATTTAATGCGAAAAAGCAAGTTAATATGATAATTCTATTGAGAGGGGCCCAATTCGATATTTACTATCGAATAGGGCTCCTTTGACACTTCTCCGTTCGCTCTATCTGACGTACACATGTGATCATCTTATTGATTCCAATTAGAAAAGTTATAAATAAATAAATTATAAATATATTATGGACCTACCTCACTTTACAATGTGTTAATATGTCGTCGATACTTTGTTAACTAAGCTAAGTTGACACTATAAAATATATTAACGTTAAACATTAAACTTTCAATGATGGTCTATCGATTGCATGTACTGAATGCAGTAGCTTATCTTTATCTCTCAATGAGAGAATCTTCAAATTATAATGTATCTTAAATTTAGACTTCAAATTCATAAGCTTAAAGCTTTTTATTTCTCGATATGTTTATGCATCATCAGCCCTACTATTTCTGCAATCTTTGTAGTCAGTAATGATAAGTTTTCCTTGGTTTTAGGGTCGGGAATTATTAATGTTACAGATACGTCTCAAGATATGTGCTTTAAAATGGTTTTTTTTTTTATTTTTCGCTCACATAGCAGGGTAGGCAGAGGGAACCGCAGGAACCGTTGGAACCTAGTGTTGAGACACTCCGTTTCTTGTTATTTTGTGTTTTTTACTACCCAAAAGCATCTAATAGATTTGTTAGCTGCTTGTGATTTAAAAATGTACCAACGATTCTTATAAACTATACCTTTTGTAAGGCATATTATTTTATACTTACTAAAAAAATAACTGCTATACAGACTGTACATATATACGTATATATTTATTACGCGTATATATTTACTCTTCTTGAGGACCGTCGTGGCGCAGAGGCGCAACGTCTGCCTGTAACGCGACGGTTTCTGGGTTCGATCCCCAATCGGAGAAGATGGATTTTTCTATTTCCATTTTCTTCGCTCTGGCAAACTAGGTAAAGCGCGGCGTTGAGTTCCGCCACTCAACACGCAATGCCTCAAAAATGGCGGAAAGCAGGGGCTAAGCAACGGAGTGTCTTAACACTAGGTTCGTATGGTTGCGGGATACAGCGTGAAGTTATATATATATATATATATATATATATATATATATATATATATATATAATATATATATATATATATATATATATATATATATATATATATATATATATATATATATATATATATATATATATATATATATATATATATATATATATATATATATATATATATATATATATATATATATATATATATATATATATATATATATATATATATATATATATATATATATATATATATATATATATATATATATATATATATATATATATATATATATATATATATATATATATATATATATATATATATATATATATTTACTCTATACACGCTATATAGCGTAAAGCTAAAAAAATCTATACTACCATTTTTTTATATATAAAAAATTAATAATATGTTTTTCATTTCCCAGATCGATCTCCACTTGACTGCGTCGAGGATATTGTGATAGCTATGAATGTGAAAAGAAAGACATTTTGTTTGTATGTTTGTGCGTAAGTTACTACTAAACTAATAGATTATATTTTTTATTTTATGTAAACTTTTGTTCTATATTGTATATGACCTAGTCCTTAATGCTTTTTAGTTATTTTGCTGTAGTCGTTAGAGAGTCGTTAAAATGGAGTTTCTCTTTAATTGATTCTAATAACAAATATGGCTTCTTTGTTTTTAATGTTCATTTATATTCCATATTTGGTTTATTTTCTCCTACAATTAGATATATATGCTATTTTTTAAATAACCATATTCACGCAAAGAGAACAGTGATCAATCACTACTTCTCTCTCTCTCTCTAGAAATGGAGAAAATGCATGAAAAAAAAATTATATTTATAAAATAATTAATTTTCTTATATATGTTTTATTGGTGAAAAATACAAAAAAAAATCGATTTTAATGTGTTCCTAATAAAAATAATTAGTGTTAATTCACTTCTATTCATTTTATACTATATTTATATAACATATGATAATTATAATTAATATATATCTGGTATTATACAAATATATGGAGCAATTAAGAGTGTGGGAGCGATGTATGCAACTGTGATATAAGCTTTGTGAATTAGCAACGTTGTTGTAAATATAGTTACGTTAGTATGAAATTACTGTGGAGGTAACACTGAAGCAGTTTCCACTATATCGTATATAACAGGCACTATAGAGTTAATTTAGTGTTCATTTTTTATCTGTAATAACATCTTTAATGAAATCGATTTAAAAAAATCGATTTTTGATTTCGATCAATGTTTGATCGATTAATATCATTATCTCGTAATTCGGCCTTGGTTTTTGTATTTTTTCACTATAAATGGTCTTCCACTAAAATTATGAGAATACAAAATTACATTAAAATATTGCTACTATTTTTGTCTCAGAATTAATTAATAATTAAATTTCTATATTATATTCCGAATAGGTGTGGCCTTTTGACATTCTAAATCTCTAAAGGACCTCTTACAATAAAAAAAATATATAAATTTGTATAATGTAGACATTTTTACTCATATCTTATTCTATACTAAGATAAGATAATTAATAGTTTATGTTACACATTAATAAATAAAATGTAAATAATTAGTGTGTAATATATATATATATATATATATATATATATATATATATATATATATATATATATTATATATATATATATATATATATATATATATATATATATATATATATATATATATATATATATATATATATATATATATATATATATATATATATATATATATATATATATATATATATATATACACACTCCTAAGCATATGTATGTACTAAATACTAAATTCAAAATTGAAATTATTTTTAAAATTGGCGTTATAAATTAATTAACAATTATTTGTAAAAAATAAGCTTAAAAAATATATATATGTTTTTTTATTTGTAGTAATAATGTCTGTTTCATATGTTACCGTCCAATAATCATTCAAGTGTTTCATATATATATATATATATATATATATATATATATATATATATATATATATATATATATATATATATATATATATATATATATATATATATATATATATATTATATATATATATATATATATATATATTGCTTAATATATTTATTATATGTATGTATATTTATGTTATTATTTATATAGTTAATGGCATATATATTTTTATTTTAAATATGTTCTTAGATCTATGAATATGACGTTTGACATATTGTTAGACTATTTTTTTTCTTGACTTCAAAGCAAAAGGAAACGCGTTTAATAATAATAATAATTTGTATGTTTTTATAAATTATTAAATGATGTTCTTCTTTTTTTTATTTAATAGTAACTGAGGCCATCGTGGCGCAATGGTTGTTTGTAAACACGGTAGTTATGAACTCGAAGCCAACTCGGAATATTTTTCGTTATAACCTAAACAAATATGAGATAAAACATAAAGTTAAATAATAATAAAAAAATATCACTTATGTTTTACTTGATTTCATGACGTACGTGTAAGGTGGGCGCGGGCGTTTCCCGTTGAAGTTACTCTTACTTACGTGTATATAATACGTAGAGGCTAAACTGAAGATGTAGTGAATGTATATTTTTGTCTGAAATATTGTAAACAAATTTGTAAATAAACATTTGCCAAAGTATGTTTGCTTCTTTTATTTTTCGGTTTCGACACTCTCGACCAGAGAGAACGAAAAAAGGCCATGGACAAGTATTAAGGGGCTTATAAAGAGTGCTAGGCGTTTTGCTTAGAAAATGGAGTAAATAATAAAATTTATTTAAAGCGTTTTGTATATTAAGATAATTTTAGAATATTTTACACAACTATTTTGTTTTTGTTAAATTCAACTAATTTAATAAAGTGACGTTTCTATGTTATCATTAAACTATAGACTCTCTTCAGTGTTAATTGGAAACAATTAAATAAGAGGACTCTCGTGGTGCAGAGGCGTAAGCGTCTTCATGTAAAACGCGTCTTCAAGATGAATTTTTCTATTTCCACTTTCTTCGCTCTGGAAACTGGGCAAAGCACGGCGTTGAGTTCCACCACTCAACGCCTCGAAAAAAGAATGGATATATATATATGTATATATATATATATATATATATACATTGATTAATAACTCCCTACGAGTTATAATTACGTCACGACGCACAATATGTTAATATAACTTTAATTAATTTTAAATCGATTTCTACACATTTGCCTTTTAGTTACTCGCATTTTATACTCGCTGCTGCTTTCGAATTTTTTATATTAAATAAATGTGAACTGAAAGTTAATCTTTATTTGTTAAATATTTATTTTCCTTGAACTTAAAAGTATCAAGTACTTAGTATTTATAATAATAAAGTTTATTATTAAAAAAATAACATAATATTTAAACTGAGCGCTTAATTCTACTCTTGGTCTAGTTTATTTCCACTTTCTTGCTTTTTAACATCATAATAAATTTTTATACTAATTTTTTTATTACTAATATAGCTATATGACGCAGTATCCCGCACATAGCCTGTAAACGCGGTTTATGGGTTCGATTCCCATAAGAAGATGATGAATAATTTCTAAATAAAATGCTTTTATAAATTAATAAAAAAATATTATTACATAAATAACTAATTACTGATTCTACCCTCCAACTTTCTCCTTTTCTCTCTCAGCATACAACTGTGAATTCTTCACCGCAGAATACAAGTTAAAGAGTAAATGTAGCGCTTGAATTCTATCATTCAGCGTGTCGCCTTGTACAGGTATATCGAATATAGAACAAACTAAATCTACGTATTGCGAGAGAGAGCAGTCTATGTTGGCCGGCGGGAAGCCGACGTCGTTGAGCGTCTCTTCCATAGTGTCCGGCCACTCCTCCATCAGAGTGTCTATGTCGGGCATTTTGCTGGAAAAAAACGAAGAAAGTTAGTTCAGATGTATATTTTTTATTTTCTTTCAATGTAAGTAGGTAAGTAAATGTAAGTTGTGATTTTTTTTTAGCTACACACTGTATAGCATGGAAGTTAAGCCACTGTTCCAACGTAACACAACTTCGCCGAGTGTCTAGAATTGAACCCACGATAGTCGCGTTTTTCAATTAGCCGCTGTTATTGCGCCATGACGGCGTCGAAAATTACACTAAATACATGAGAATAATGATTATAAGAAAAAAGTGTTAAAAATGACCAATGACAAAGAGTGGTTGTGAAAATTCACAGCAAAATTTAATATCCATATATAAAATCGATAGTTAATGCTGTCAAGATGCAAAAAGAAACGGATTCGATGCCTATCTATACTGTCAACATCCATCCAATAGTCAGTAATAAGTACATACAAATTTTTATATTTTTATTTTATTCGGTTAATATCGATTATATTTTTAAAAATCGTTATCATAATGAAACACAAATTAAGTTTGCGCAACCAGTTACAGGAAACTAATTAAAATATTCATATCACTATCGTGTTATGTAAATTATGGAATTTCAACTATATGTTTTTAAATTGTACGTATATATAATATTTTTGAACTACGGAATTGAGAAACTAATATAATCATATAAAGGACCATCGTGGCGCAAATTCGCAGTGACTGTAAACGCGACGCTAACGCTATTTGTGGGTTCATTTCCCACTCGGAGAGGACGGATTCTTTCATTTCTATTTTCTTCGCTCTAGCATCTAGTCAAGCTTAGTGTTGAGCTCCATCATTTAGAACGAAATGCTTCGAAATAGGTGAAAAGCGAGGAAGGGAGTGTCTTATCACAAAGTTCCCACGTTGCGGTTCCCTCCGTCTACCGTGCTATCCATCATCCATCACCATCATTCTTGAAGTGACAGCGTCTGACAAGTATCCTTCAATTTACTTCAGAGACATAGATAAGAAATAGTACCAAATCTCTCCACTCTAAACACTCTTCATATATTTATGACATACACATATACACTTATACGTATAAGTGTACGTGCAGCGATCGAAACTTATCACTATCATTACTTTGAAAAACAAATACATCACGAGATATATAAAGATAAACTATTAAGCAATCACTATGTCATACACACACACACACACACACACACACACACACTATATATATATATATATATATATATATATATATATATATATATATATATATATATATATATATATATATATATATATATATATATATATATATATATATATATATATATATATATATATATATATAATATATATATATATATAAATATATATATATATATATATATATATATATATATATATATATATATATATATATATATATATATATATATATATATATATATATATATATATATATATATATATATATATATATATATATATATATATATATATATATATATATATATATATATATATATATATATATATATATGTATATATATTCTAACTACTTAATAACATAATATTCCGCCTCAACAATGGCATGTCACAGTCATGACGTCACGCTCCAATTCTTCTCATTAACGCTCATAGGACGATACACAACACGTCTACAACGAGATATTAACATTAGTATCTATATTGTTAGAGAGATTTTCTCATACAATTCTAAACAATTATTATATTTAAATAGAAGCCCCTTAGAAAGCGAGAGAACGGTTATTGTTTAACTGAAACCTTTTAAAATGATGAGATATATCTAATTGTTTAAATAAATGCAATATATATACACAGACACACACACTCATTATTTATATATATATATATATATATATATATATATATATATATATATATATATATATATATATATATATATATATATATATATATATATATATATATATATATATATATATATATATATATATATATATATATATATATATATATATATATATATATATATATATATATATATATATATATATATATATATATATATATATATATATATATATATATATATATATATATATATATATATATATATATATATATATATATATATATATATATATATATATATATATATATATATATATATATATATATATATATATATATATATATATATATATATATATATATATATATATATATATATATATATATATATATATATATATATATATATATATATACACGATGTATATTGAGTATATGTGTATTGAGTAATTTTACTAAAAAAAATTAATTTCAAGCACTTCCTTATGTCCTTTACTTCCTTCTCACAGTCTGAAAACCCTTAAGTATTAAATAAAAAAAAATTAGGTAACATGCCATGTATAAGTAAAGGTGGGCGCAGGTTTGGCGGAGTGCAACTCGCTGACGTCTTTAATCCATCGCTCGATTGCTTTTGGATTCTTCTCAGCGCTTTCTATTTTGCGTGTTAGCTGAAATTTCACGTGTGATAATAAAAAAATATCATAATTAATGTACGTCATGACCGTTTTGAGATCGAGTCCCATATGATTTTTTTTTATGAGAATATGTCGATTCAAGGCAATGATCAAACGTTTATAAAAACATATGAGAGCATTTCTATTTCTTGATTTGATTTGGCAACACGTGGCGTTGAGTCCCGCCACCAACTGTTAAGTTATTTTAAAATAATCTTAATATTATATTCGAGGGCCGTCGTGGCGCAGAGGCGTAAGCGTCTGCCTGTAAACGCGACGATTTGTGGGTTCGATTTCCACTCGGGAAGATGGATTTTTCTATTTCCATTTTCTTCGCTCTGGAAACTAGGCAAAGCGCGGCGTTGAGATCCGCCACTCAACACGCAATGCCTTGAAAAAGGCGGAAAGTGGGGACGGAGAAAGCAGGGACTAAGCAACGGAGTGTCTTAACACTAGGTTCATATAGTTCCTGCAGTTCCCTCTGCCTACCCTGCAATATGGGGGATAAAAGCGTGAAGCTATAAAAGCGTGAAGCTATTATATTCGTTTCCCACTCGGGGAAGGTAAATTTTTCTATTTCTATTTTCTTTGCCCTGACAACTACACAAAGTGTGGCGTTGAGTTCCACCACTCAACACGCAATACCTCGAAAAAGGCGGAAAGCGTTTTTGGAGAAAGCAGGGACTACGCAACGGAGTGTTTTAACACTAGGTTCCTATGGTTCCTGCAGTTCCTTCTACCTACCCTGAAATATGCGGGATAAAGCGTGACGACATAAAAAAAAATAGAATAAAAAACACCATCTACATTGACAATATTAAATCCAATAAAAGCCGTCCAATTGTAACTTGTTAAAGTGATGCACACGTAATTATTCAATCGTGTGCCAAAACGAACTGTCATTTAGCGGTACGCCCCCACGCTGTTCTCTACTAAGGTAGATGAGATTTACAAACAGTTTATTAATGCGTTTACTTGGACTAATATTAAGTAAGAACTAGGTTTAGAGAGCCGTCGTGATGCAGATGCGTTGAGTCCACCTGTATACGCGACAGTTTGTGGATTCGATTCCAATGAGGGGAAAATTTATTATTTCATTTCCATTTTATTCGCTCTGGCAACTAGGCAAAGCGTTCCACCACTCGACTTGCGATGCCTCGAAAGGCGGAAAGCAGGGAACGGAATGTCTTAACACTATGTCCCTGCGGGTTTTCTCTGCCCTACTCTCCTATGAGTACGATAAGGCGTGAAAGTGAAAAAAAAAAAATAACAAGTAATATTCAATAAACTATAGGTACTCACTACAGTTGACTTAGCGCTGGTAGTTTTAGAGATCGCTCGCAACTGTAAATGTAAGAGAGCGGAATCACTCTGTTCCGCCGCTGGTTCGTCTAATATTGTTAAGCCTGTGAAAGATATTCATAAAATAGCGCCTTAACTTTGGCAGTGGTAAAGTAATAAGTGTTTCTATGAAGATTTAAGCTGTATGCCATAAATGGCAGGGTAGGTAAAGAAATGTAATGTAAGTCATTGCGTTTCGAGTGGCGAAAATCGACGTCGTTTTATCTTGCCGGAGTAGCAAAATAAGGACCCCTATGGAATGGAACACTCTACCTTATATATAAAATATATTCTAAACTTTGAGGCCCGTCGTAGTTTGTGAACACGACAGTTTGTGGGTTCGATTCCCACTCGGAGCAGATGAATTTTTCTATTTCCATTTTCATCGCTCCGTCAACTAGGCAAAGTGCAGCGTTGAGTTCCGCCACTCAACATGCATTGCATCAAAAAAGGCGGAAAGCAGGTACTAAGCAACGGAGTGTCTTAACACTAGATTCCATGGTCCCTGAAGTTCCCGCTGCCTACCCTGCCATGGGCGGGATAAAGCGTAAAGACATTCTATTCATTCATTCTAAAATATATTTATTAATAACTAAAATATAGTACATACCCAAATTATCAATAAACTCGAGCGCATGCTCCCCGAGCGGCTCCCCGCGCAGTCCGGCGGCGGGCGGCGTCACCTTGATGAACGCGTCCGTGTCGCCGACGGCCGGCACGTACTCTGGCACGAACGGTTGAAGCTTGAACTCTATGTCGATTTTTTGAGGTGTATACCTAAAAATTGTTTTATTTACGGTTACTATATATTAGGATAGGCAGAGGGCAGAGAGGCGGAAGGCGGAGAGTCAGAGCTGACTCTAGTGTTAGTACACTTCGTCTCTTAGTTAGTTAGTCTCCGCTTTTCGAGACATTACGTGTCTTTTGTCAAAAGATGATAACAATTTTCCTTCTTATTGGAATCGAACTTAAAACCTTCGCTTATACCGTCAGTGAGCGTTAACGCCACGACGCCCTCATTCCTAAAAACATAGTCAAGTTAAGTTCTATTGATGTGAAATTCATATAATTTGATCATCGTGGAGCAATTCGAGTCAGCCTCTGTCCGAGAACACGACATGTTCGGGGCGTCGACTTAGAATTGAAGAATTATTATATTGATTTCATGTAATAATTTTTACAAGTCAAAGCGCGTTCATAAATTAAATATAGTGTGGGCGGTTCTGTCTATAGTTATTATCATTAGTAGGCGGATAGTTTATTTCAAATTTATTTACATAAAGAGAAAATTTCGGATATTAGAGGTTCACATTTACAAAGGGTTCCTAAACCTATAAGTGGCTAATTAATTATCTCTTACTTACTTACCTAATACAAAATGTATTAATATACTTAATTACAAAAAAATAATGATAAAATACAAAAAAGTAACTCACTTCATAATATATTGAAACACATTCTCCAATTCAGGAGGGACCTTCAAGTCATTATAATGCTTTGGGTCGTAAGCGCCGTCGGCTGGTATGACGACGCCGCGCTTCTTGCCGCTACCACCTGCACCAGCGCCACCACCACCAACACCCAGCGCAAGAGGATCTGGTATTTCCACGCCTACGTCTGCACTGTCTGTATCTAATTGCAATAAATACATTTCTCTTATTAATTTTTCATCTTTTTTCACTTCTCTTCGCTCTAATATTAAGGCAAAGCGCGGCGTTGAGTTCCGCCACTCATCTCTCAGTGCCTCGAAAGGGAGAATATGGTAAAGTGCCTTTACATTAGACTAGGTTCCTAGGGTTCCCTCTGCCTATCTTTCCATGTTAAAAAAAATGTGGTATAAATTTGGTGACTGGGTGTGATAGTTATGGGTTCCAATACTTTAGTCTTAAACAATATGTTTCGTTGAGTTTTGCTACTTTACACAAGATGACTTTATTTTGTTTAAATGAGCAGAATATAAAATGAAGAGTTAAAGTAAGTAAATAGGTTTTATATAGGTCTTTCTGCATAATGTATGGTGAAGAAACCTTTAGGTATAGTTCAAATTAGTATGAAATTTTCTAAAATGTCTATTGAAAAACATTTCTTTCATACATTCAACATTTATATTCAAACTTATTTAAAATTACAAACGTCTGAGGCTGACCAACTGGGAAATGTAAAGGTCAAGATATTCAATGAATTTTCCAAGATAACAATTTATTTTTTTAGGTATAAAACTATATATACATATAAATAAACTATAAATACATTGAGGACCGTCGTGGCGCAGAGGCGCAACGTCTGCCTGTAACGCGACGGTTTCTGGGTTCGATTCCCACTCGGGGAAGATGGATTTTTCTATTTCCATTTTCTTCGCTCTGGCAAAACTAGGCAAGCGGCGTTTAGTTCCGTCACTCAACACGCAACGCCTCGAAAAAGGCGGAAAGTGGGGACGGAGAAAGCAGGGACTAAGCAACGGAGTGTCTTAACACTAGGTTCCTACGGTCCCTGCAGTTCCCTCTGCCTACCCTGCTATGTGCGGGATAAAGCGTGAAGCTAAAAAAAATAATAAAATAAAATACACATATATACCTGAATTAGAAGAATCACGCCGCTTACTGCCTTGTCGAGATAATTCAGAAGTCTTAACTTTCTTCTCCTCTTGCTCCGGTTTCCTTTCTGGCGACTATAAATTAAACCTTATTGCATATCTGCTATACGCATAGTTATAAATCCAATCATGCGCGTAAACATTGCGCATTGCTATTAAAGATACACGCGAGGTTTATTTATAAAGAGATCATATTTTTATATAAATAGATTTATTATTTATTAATAATGAATTGCTTTGTTAGTGGAAAGAGAACTAAATAATATCTTATAAAGACATATATAACTCTATTTCGTATAAATTTATAGACGTTTCACATTGAACGAGGAAATTTAGGATTAAATTCGAATAACTCATTGCTAATTTTATTTTTAAAGTAGAAAGCTATTGCGTCACAAAATCCGAACCATCACAAGTATTACCCAAAAATAAATGCAACATTTCAAATTGCATCATTATAACGTAACCTATTTAACGCTACGAAATAGATAGCCTTGCAAATATAAATATATATACTTATATCAAACAAAACACACACCTCGTCATCTTCCTCAGAGATATTGTCAAATATCTCCGGATCGCTTTCGCTCTCCGAATCAAAGTCATGTTTGGCCGTGTGCCTCACTGGAGGGTTGAACTTGGCCATGGCGGCTTTCACAGCTTCTTCGTCGGAACTTGGACTGTCAATTTCTCTGGCATTCACTTCGACGGTCTCGTCGTACATACCTTTCACGGGAATCTCGCTAAAGCAGACCGTTTGACACTGTTTGTTTTGTTTGTCCCCGGTTGCCATGGCAACGGGAGATGGGAAACTCGGGGAACTTTTGCCCGCGGCGATGGGGAAGCAGTAAATGCCAACTAAATGGGACGTCCCGGTTATTTCCCCCTGACACTGGTCGGCACCGCCTCGCGTGTCATATAGGACGGATGGAGGATTAGCTTATTGTGAGATACAATGGATATTTTTCACGTCAAACCTAAGGAGTTATTGTTGATTGGTTTACGTTAATTTTACACTATTGTTTCATAAATCTATGATAAATTTGTAATTTATTAATCTTTAATGAGTTGTGTGTATTAATAAAAGTTATTATGATTTAATTTGGAGAGCTAACAGACTATAGCCATAGGGTACCAAACTCCAATAGCCGGTACAAATGAAAGAAAAAAATTAAAACATATGTGATTATATACCTACAATTAAAATTAATAATTTTATATTAAATTGGTTCGCATATTTATCAACAATTGCAATTTATCGTGCACCTGTTGACCTATAATCATGGAACTCATACGGAACCCTAGTACGTAAAAAATTAGAGTCCTCCTACGTTTTTCACATTCATTTTAAAAATATTGTCATTAAATTTTAGTGAACTATTCTAATAGGAATTTATATTTTTATTGTATTATGTAAGCTTCACACTATTTCCTGCTTATAGCACGGTGTAATCCACCTTTCTGAGTGCGAATTGATCTTACAACCACCGTGATTAATGTCAATGACTGTGCTGCTGCACCATGGCGTCTAACTACTTATATTATATTTAAAAATTAATATTTTTTTAATATTCTCTTAACTGATAATTAGACTGTCGTGGCGCAAAGGCGTAGCATAGAGAGGGTAGAAATTCTTATATACTTATTACAAATTTCCACAAAATATCCAAAGATTGTTGCTGTGAATAGAAGTTTTAAGGTTTCTTAATTTTCTTTTATTATTTTAAAACTAATAAAAGAATATTGATGAGGAGCGTCGTGTTGCAGAGGCACAGCGTCTGCCTGTAAACGCGACGGTTTGTGAGTCCAGTTCTCACTCGGAGAAGATGCTACTAACACTTACTGCTCCGAAAAGGGGGAAAGCGGGAAACGGAGTGTCTTAACACTAGGTACTCTCACGGTTTTCCATTCTTACCCTGAACCTATGTGCAGGATGAAGCTACAAATAAAATATAACGCAATTTATAATTTGACGCAAAATCATTAAATATACAATCAAAGAACAGGCCGAACTCTGATGGCCGATGACCTTAATTACAAAGTAATCTAACATTCAACATAATAGTATATACAAACCGATTCTCCAACACCACTTACTTATAATTTATATATAGGGTAAGTTAACTGGAACGATGACTATTGCTTTCACAATTTTCATCAAAAAACGGTATCGACAGAATGCAATGTGATGTGTATATCTCGGTCACGGCTCATAGCGTTGGATACATCGATATGATCCACCTAAACGTAATGTAGGAGTGAAGTATTACTGGCAGCTGGCAGGCGGTTGTTACACAATCTATACTAATATAATATTGTATCAAGACTTTGTGGAAATGTCGTTTTTTAACTATAATTTTCTTTAATTAAATTAAACTTAATTAAAGAAAAGGTGATTAAATTACTACTATTGTTGTAGCTCTATAAGAACTTGGTATTAAAACACTCTAATCTACTCTTTTTAAATCCCCACAAAGGATTCAAACCCACGACCACGCTCCAATGCGCTTAGATGCAATAGCTACTGTTAAGCATTACACATTTAAAACACACAAAAATAATTGTATACAGTATTATGTTAACTAAAACAAAAGATATTTTTAGACAAGTATCACGTTAACTTATACTCACCGGTGCGCGCCGTCGTCACGGTCACACTGGAATTTAATTCCAGGATATACCATAGAACAAGTTATCTTGTATTTTTTTTATTATTTCCAAATGTTTTTAGCATACAGCTTAAAAATATGGTGGCTCGTTGTTTGACCAGTCCACTCCATCATGTATTACTTTTGGTCTTCTACTTACTGTACGCTTTTATATCTGTATACATTATATACAAAATTAATATAAAACTGTAACCTTTAATTAAGTAATAAATTAATAGACCATGCTCATTTTTGGTAATAAAATAAAAAAAGATCAATGAATTGGATGTCAATACATTTATTAACCAAAATAATAACTATATCTATAACACAATATGATACAAAAATATAAGATTCAACAATTGGAGTTAAAGAGATTAATGTACATGGATCATACAAACAAGTTAAAAGGATGTTTTTACACTATAAATATGTATGAACATTTTGTTTAAAATTAATAGAGGATTTAATGAATAGACAGTAATAAAAAAGTAATTAATTACTGATTTTATTTACCGAAGCAGATATTGAATTATGAGGCATAAATTATTATTTTTTAAAGACAGTTCAAAATGACGAAGTATAAGAGAGAAGAAAAAAATCATAATAAAAATTGTTTTTATCATTTTGTTTTAATATTATTTTCAGACTAACGGTTTAAAAATTGTGTCTGTTAAACATGTATTTGTATGAAAATATATTTCTTATTAATTCCAAAATTTATCTCTAGCTAATAAAGTCGTAGTCTTGGAACCTCTTTAACCTCTTCCAATGTAATCAACCTCTTGAAAAACATTTTTTTTATTAATTGTACAATGTCAAAAAATATCTTATAATTTTATTAATATTACTAAAGCTTATCAAAAATCTTATTTATTATTTCTAACAAACATAATAAAATTGTAGGACAATATTTGTCACTTATCATACCAAAAGAGAGAGACAGATTACAACACTCAAACCCTGTTACAATTAAATTCTTAGACCTAAATTTATAATCTGTGCTTCTATTTCTTATTTAATAAAATATTTATGTATTTCAAATATATGTAAGTATGAAAAAAAATACAGTTTATATTTCGTCATGAAAAACTCTACATCAGAAATGTCCAGCATTATTTAAAATATTAAGATAAAATTTTTAAGTTGCATGCAATATTAAAATTATATCTAAAGTAAATATATATAACAATATCAACACACAAAGTACAGTATCACATTTGACAGTCTTCTTAAAGAATTGGCACTTGGGTGAGGTCACTTATTGCAACTTATCGCAGGATAAGTGCACAAGCGCTTCGTGAAAAATCAGATCACAAAGGCAATAGTTAGTTAAACCAAAATCGGTTCAGCCGACTTTATTAATGAGCTCATCGCAAATGGCCGTCAATTCTTCGTTGGCTTTGGTCTTCTGTGTAAGAGATTCTTCGAGAGACGTTATATGCAATTCCTTACGTTTTATCATAGCGTTCAGCTTCAGGACCTCCGCTTCATGTGATCTGTTAAATTTCTCTAGCTCCTGGTTAGCATGGTTCAGCTTAGAAGTAGCATGCTGTTTCAAAAGTTCATAATTATTTTGCATTTTCAACAAGTTATCTTCAAATTCTTTGATGGATTTCTTGTATGTGTCCTCATTTGCTTTCATGCTTAGTATAATTTGTTTACTCTTCTCGTATTTACTGTGCAAATCGCTAAAAGACACCTCCATACTGGCGAGATGAGCGGTTTGCTCGTCTCTTTCACTGATCAATATGGCTCTCTCTTCCGAATTCCGCCTTTTCTCGTGATCCATGTCAGCTATTAAACTAGCTATCGTCCTTTCATACTCTTCCACCACAACAGCCATGCTCTTGTTCATTTGAGTTTTCTCAGCGAGGCGGTCATTTAAATCGTTGACTTTCTTAAGTCTATCTTCACTTTCCTTCTCCAGCGTCCGTACTTGCGACTCCATTGCAGCCAATCTTTCCTTTAATGCTTTAGTTTCTGATCTTAAGTTATGCACATGTATTTCCTTTTCAGCTAAAAGTTCTCTTAATTGAGTGAGAGCAATATCTGTATCATTGCACTCTCTAGTCGGCTGTGGAATACTTGTGTCGTGGTCCAACAACGACGTGTTGCCGCTCAATGAGAGCAATCTATCTATAACGGCCATCGCTGGTGATGTAAAAGTAAGAGATCTTCTGTTTATTCTGGGAGGCGTCATCGACTTCCTCGGGGATACAAGAGAATTAACAGCAGGATTCACAACCATCATGGGTTTTGATGTCATAATATTAGTTTCATCGATCGCTTCCTCACTAACACATCTTGCAGTACTAGTATTGCATGCTGTCGGCTCTACAGTTTCATTAAATTTTTCCACCTTAGGTTTTACCGGTGTACTTTGTCTCTTCTGTATCCTATTAAGGGCAGAAAGGACACCATCTGAAGAAACTCTTTTGGCAAAGAGTGGATCAAATTTGAGGAATAAGCTTTCTTTACCACTGTCCGCTACTACATTGCTTTTATTTTGATTAAGAAGAAATTCAAAAGCTTCAGCATCAATAAATAATTCTTCTTTTTTATCTGTATTAGATTCCGCTGGAAAATCTTCAAATGGCATGTCATCGTTATTCAACTGAAAATCTAATTGTTTATCAGTTTCAATTAGGTCATCTGCTTCAAAAAATGGCCCTTCTATAGTATCTTCATCTTCTGTTTTAACCTCTTTGGTTGAACTATCTTTGTCATCAGTATCTTTTGGAGAATCAATGCTACTAGTACTGGGCGATACTAACTTTTGGTCTTGTACCATGTTCTCAATATTATTTGTTATATCACAATCTTTTGGTTCACTTTCAATTTGTTCATTTGATGCTTTGGACATTGGAGCCATTAGTGGGGGAGGAGATTGACGAACTTTTGGCTTGGTAGCAAAAGGATTAAAATTTACATCATCAATCTCAGGTAAATTAAACACGCTTTTATTGATAGTATTACTAACAGAATTTTTGGAACATTCTGTTATTTCAGACACTTCATTGTCTAGCTGTTTGTCAAAATTTATTTCTTTAGTAACATTTATTTCTTCGTCTTGGAAGCGTATCTCGAAATCATTAGAATCAACTGGAATATCTTTCACCTGTGATTCTATGACTTCGTTAGGTAAACAAGCAACAGGTTCATTGGTTTTAATAATTGAATTGTCGAATACGGTTTCTTTATTGTCTATAACTTCTTCGTTTTTACGCTTCGTTAGGCCGGATTCGAAAGACTTGTTCAATAGTTTTTTGGTAAAATTTTGTTTTTTTCTTTCCGGTTGGGACTTTCGTCGGTTTTGCATTTGTATTCTTTTCTGTTCAATTTTTTTCTGAGAATGATTTATAGCTATGTTTATAGAAGTTTCAGGTGGTGGGGAAATCCTAATAGACGTTTTTGTAGCAAAAGGATCGTCTATTTCGTCGAAATTAATATTATATCCTTTTCTATTTAATTTTGGCGAAATTGGAGGAGACTGTTGAAGCAGAGTCTTTGTTTCAAATGGATTCTCAATAATTTCTGGTTTAATTTCATATTGGAGGTTATTTGCCTCATTATCATTTGAAATTATATTCAGAGGAGAATCCATTTCACTTTCAACAATTTTGTTGCTATCGACACTTACTTGTTCTTTGTGTTCTAGGTCAGTCTCACTAGGAGATTGCACATAGTCATTACTGTCATTTTTAAATGTATTAACATTTGTATTTTCTGGAATGAGATGATCAGGGACTTTTTCAGGTTTAAAATTTTTAGTAGAATCAGTCATTTCTACAGTTCTATTAGCTGTGTTATCTGAAAGTTCTATTACATCAGTAATAACATTATTTTCTCCAACATTTATGTGTTCTAAAATTATATTAGGTATTTCATTTAATAAATCTTTGTTATTATCACTTTTATCAAGCTTTTCTTCTAAGCTGTGGATATCTATCACTTCATCATCACATGGTAGTGGACAATCAGAAGGTGCGCTAATTGTTTCACCAGGTATTTCTTGGACTTCTTGTATTTTCTTAAGCTCATCATTTGTTTCATCTTTTGGTTTATTGTATATATTTACATTACTGCTTTCATCTGTCTCTATGACCTCATTGGTATTAGTATAAGTATTATTAAATGTTACATCTAAGCTTGCAAGATTTTGAGAATTTAAATTAACATCACCACATATCACATCACAATTAATTTCACAATTATTTAAAACTTCATTTATCATGTTATTTGTTGATTCTTGTATTGTAGTTTCGGTAATGTCCTTACTACTAATATCAATTGAATCATCTTTCAATATGTTTTCTTCTGTTTTTGGTATAATTGTATAGGAACTGTTATCAGTGGTGCCTAACGAAATTGTTTCATTACATACATGTGATACATTGACTGTTACATTTCCATCATTATCCTTGTTGATAGTCAAATTATTAATTTCATCACTATTGTCATGTATTATTTCTCTATTAATAATAATGTCATCAATATCATATCTTTTTAATAGTCCAGAATTTTGCAAATTATTATCATCCACATCATTATTTTTTGTATAGTTGTCTGAACTATTCATATTCTCATTATTCGGATAATCTGTAATTATATTTAAAGGTTTCGTTACATCATGTGGATTACACTCTTCTTCGATATCTGATTTTATTTCTGGCAGATTTTCCCTGGCAATTATGGTATCCTTTTGTTGTTCTTGAGTGGAGCTACTTTCACTACTAATATTATTTTGTAATTGTATATTATCACTATCATGAATCTCTAAAGGAATATCATGTTCTATTTCTGTTAGGGTACAAGTATTATCTGTCATAATCAGTATCACATTGTCAGAAATCACATCTTCAGTGATACATTTTTCATCACCATTATGAATATTATGAGTTGCATTCAATTTATCAGGTAAAGTTATAGTTTCATTTAATTCCTCAGATCTTATTTCACTTTTCTCTTTACTATCCAAAGTTAACTCTAAATTATTTGTTTCATTATTTTTATCATTAACATTGTTAGTTAAGGATTGTTCATCAATAACTTCTTCAACAGCACTATTATTTATATCATCTTTATTGGAAATTAATGAATTCAATTCAGATTTTGATTTTTCTTCATTCTTGGTATAGGTTGTCTCACAATCGACAAATTCACTATCAGACTCTACACCACTTGTGGTTTCAACGACATTAGAAATAGTTTTGTTTTCAATTTCAGTCATGGTTTTATCAACTAGGCTGTGTTCATTATAAGAGATATCCATATATTCCACAGCAGATTTTGTGTCCTCTTTTTCCACTGAGGATTTTTTTTGTTCTGAAACTGAAGGTGGTTGTTGGAAAAAAAGCTTCTGAATAGGGATTTTTTCTTGCTTAAATATAATTGTTGTTTCTTCTTTCCATTGCAATTCTTTTTCTAAATCATCATTAAAAATTACACTATCTTTTAGTGGGCTATTACGCTTTGAAGAATTGCATTCTTTATTTTTACTGGCACTAATTGGTGTAGATGCTAAAGTTGTAGGTGGCATTGTAATATCTTTACTGACAGCTTCTAATGAATCTTTATTTGGAAATTCTTCAGGAGGTATTGGACTTTGAGAAGATCTAAACATATTTAATACACTTTTAAGGCCCCGCATTATAGGAGATCCTCCATCACCTTTTGAAATATCTTTAGTTGGTGTTATTGCTTCAGGTGTTGGCACCAAAGACGATGAAGTACTTGGTAGAGATAAGTTTTCATCTATATTGTCAGTTCCACTCAGTGTTATTGTACAGTTATTAGCATCTATATCAATTGATCTGCGCATAGATGAAGTCATAGTACTGTTTAAAAATGAATCATTTGACACTACTTGTAAAGGAAGTTTTGGAGACTTAGAAACAGTATCAGATTTAGTCAATGTTGAGTTTAAAGACTGTGACAAACTACAATTTTCGTTTGTAATTGTATTGTTTTGAATATCATCCTGATTCATAATTTTATTTTCTTTATAATTTATATTATAGCTTTTTGACATAGGCGATGATGCTGGAGTGATTGAGTACCTTAACTTCATATTAAGCTCAGACACATCCAACTCTTCATACCCTTTTTCCGTGCAAGGCGTTCTTGGCAACACATTACTATTAAGTACAGAGTTCTCCTTGTCATCAAAGTCACTTTCAATGTGGTCCACATCCATTGGCTCCACATAAGCCATTTTCAACGCACTTCTAAACACTGCACGGTCATAAAATAAATAGTTCAAAACAAAATTTAATTATAGCACTATCCTGAATTTATTTTTTGTTATAATTTAAAAATTGTGGCGCATAAACAAAGATTCAGTCCAATGTTTACAGTGTCTGATTTCCGAGTTTCACTTCAATTTCTAAAGCAACTACAAAGCGATGCGGAATGTATGTCATATGAAAACAAAAATGTCGGAGCACGCAACTCACTCTGTAAATCTATTTTTAACTTTTTTGTACTGAAAGCAGTGCGACGTTCATTTTATGTAACGCGCGCCCGAGCCCGAGGGAAACTTGCCAAAAAGCAGTTACGCCAAGTTCGAATACACACCGGTCACAAATTTAAACCGTTTGAATTCACTTCAACTGTCACTGTCAATAATAAAATATTCTATACACGATGTGATTTGTGTGTTTATTTTTTATTTTATTTTCTCATTTTCATTCCAATTTAAAATAATTACACTTAAAATCAATATAAAGCTGTATTTTGTTAAATAAAATATTCACATCACATCAAATTAAAAGTATAGTTTACTATTTTAAATATTGTTAAAGCAATTATTAAATATTAAAAATCAAATTTAATAAAAATTATATAATTTAATGAGATTTTAATGTAATAAGTAATAATAATCATAATCATAATTTTTAAAGCCATTATTACGTCAAAATGACGTCAAAAAGTTCACCTTCATTGCTTGGTGGCTCTAGTCATGTTCATCTAGTAAAAGTACAAAATGAATGATTTTTATTTTTTAACGAAAGGTGTGTTTCTTTTTAGAGTAGAGGTTATTTTTATATTACTAATTTAGCAATAATCGTAAATTAATATAGCTCCCAAAGCTAATGTAAATATATGGGAAACTGTAGGTAGTTCAAAAGATATTTTTTTGTTATACGAATATTCTAAGGATTTTATCATTCAAAATTTAGTAAATAAAAATATATAAATTTCATTCTTTATCTTTTCATTTTATTTCTTCGTGTAGTTTTTTGTGTATACATATATAGTTATAAGTGGTATATATAGTTATAAGTGGTAACAATTTGCATAAACTTTAATTATTATTGTTGTAAACATGCTAGTAAGTATTAAGTTGTCTGCAACAGCTACATACAAATTACAAGTTTAGTTTGACTTTGACTTCAGTGAGAGGTTATTGTGTTTTTCTATTCTAAATAAAAAAAAAACAGTTTTAACCTTGCATATTATTAAATTGAACAAATAGTGGTATTAGGAATACTTTTCTTAATAATTACAATTACATATTATACATGGGTTATATTAATATTTTTTTAATTTGCAGGATGAAATATGGAAATTAAGCATGATGTGCCAATAAAATTACTTTTTTTTGCTCGTTCAAAAGAACTAGCTGGTACAAGAGAGGCAATTCAACATTTACCTACTAAAATAAGTTATGAACAACTATTAAATACTATAGTTAAAAATTTTAATTTAGAAAGTATAAAAAATAATATTTTGCTGGCAAAGAATGAAGAAGTTTGCTCTGATACAAAGGATATAGAATTAAGGGAAAGTGATCTAATTGCTGTGATACCTCCATTAAGTGGTGGATAATATTTTGTATATACAATATTAAGACATGGATCATTTAAAATTGACCGTAGATAAGTTGTCTGTAGAGACTATTAGCGACTTGGTTGTAGATGATACTTGTGGTGCAGTGTCACTTTTTATTGGAACTACTAGAGATAATTTTGAAGGAAAAAAGGTAATTTATTTTGTTGAATTCTTTATATTTATATTATACCTATATTAATATATTGTTTCAAAATACTTAAAATTTAAATAGAGTAACAGTATTTTAATGTGTATGTTTGCACAGGTGCTAAGACTTGAATATGAAGCTTATGAGTCTATGGCCTTGAAAGCCATGAAGAACATTTGTAATGATGTGAGAGATAGATGGCCAGCTGTTCACGGTATAGCCATTTATCATAGGTATGTATAAGATTTTTGTAAATTATATTTTTTATTTTCTAAATACAGTTAAAAATATTTTATTTAATTTGGTATAATGAAAGACATTGTTTTTTAATATTTATAAAAATAATACTTATTGGTTATTAAATAATAAAATAATTTGCATCTCCCAAATGCATCATAATATAATATAAAGCATGAGGACTCCTCGGAGAGCATGCATGAAGAGGTTAATGACAGTGGACGAGGCGAAAGAGGTATGTAGAGATCGCAGCGTTTGACGCTCCGTTCTCTCTGACTACCCCGCTAGGGATAGAGTGTGAAGTTGTGTATGTATGTATGTATCATAATATCTGGGTTAATAGCTTAAAGATTTTTACTTAAACTTTATAATCTTACTATATATTACTTAATTATATACGTTTGTATAAATGCTTATATCAAAATTAGTATTTTTTATTACTTCGATAATGACGTGGGACTGGCTTCTGTTTCTTATAGGGATTATGGCTAATTATAAGATTTAGAAGATATGAAATGAATATAGTAAGAAAAAATATACTCATTTTAATTTATCAGTCAAAATTATTTATTTCATAAAATAACGTTCTAAAATATGCGAGGTTAACAGCTCGGACTTGCCCAGAATCGATTTTAATAAATAAGCATTTTTTTAATCATTGTTATAGACGTATTGTCGAAATGAGTGACAACGCACCACTTTTACTTTGTTGTTATTTTGACTACGAATAATTACTATTAGTGTCCATTTATACTCATTTGTATAAATGTTCTGTGGACACTAATGGTATAACACATATAAGTGTTGTGTTTTTATTATTGTCATAGAATTGACGTCACAAGCGGATTCCATTATATTATAGAAGTTTTTCAAAATCGGTCTTCATGTCTATTGTAGCAGACTTGTTCCACGAATATCACTTTTCCCAAATTTATAGTATTTAATATTCCGTCGATGGGTTGAACCAAAAGCATAATCTATTAAAACTACCATATATTAGTGGCTCCATTCTCTAAGTTACCGGGATAAAGAGCAAATGTGAAGCTGTAAAGATAAAGAAAAATCTTCTATTTTATAACTTTTACTTGCATAGCCGTAATAGATTAGACATAATAAATAACTAAGTAATACTACAGATAAGTACCATCGTAGGTACAGTTGGTTTCATTGAAAGTCTATGTAATATAACCCCATACTCTACAGCCTTCCTGCAGGCTATATTATACATGTGTTTGGCGCTTCGTCCTCTGATGGGATAAGGCGTGTAGTTGTATACGTACGACACAAAAAACCCGATTCAGAAGAAATGCAAGGTTCTGCTAAGAAGGAACAGCTCGAAAGTCTAGGGTATATATATACACATATATATGTATGCATATCGGGGCAGTACACATTTTGGCAATAGTTCACAAAGCCACACTATGTGATCGATCAAAATGTCGTCCAGTAATCTCTGTACACTTGTTGCATCATCATGTTTTTATCAGTGCGTACTTTAGAACAATTACAAGGTCATTTGCGTTATTTACTCCAGATTTGTTACTTAATATATATACTTATATGTTTTGTGTATATATATATATTAGATTAAAGTTTAATTTCACTTTTAATTATTGTCTTGTATATAAATTATATATTAAAAGTAACAATAACACAAAGACTTACGAGTGTGTTGCGCGCAAAATTTATGTAATATACTAATAGGGTTTACCTACTTATTATAATTATTCTTACATTTACTTCTTTGTAGTGGAATTTATTAAAACGACGATTGATAACATAGTCATATACTATATTTTAACTAATTTCATTGACGTCAGGTCCTTCTGTGTACCCTGCTATATGTGGAATACACTGAGTCTGAAAAAGACAAAAATAATTATAAATAAAACTGTTGATGTCCAATTTTGTTGCAAAGTCTTCTCTGCAGAACTGCCTTCTAAGCATATGGCATCTTATGACAGCTTTTTCAGCGATCCAATAATGAAACGTAAAATATAACACAAATTAGGATTCGAATTTATGTTAGCAATTGGTATTGGTACGCTTAAAATAGCTATATAATCAAAATAGTTTCACGAATAAAAGATTATATTTAGTAATAATAAGCTTGCGCAACAGCGGTACGTAAACGCGTAATGGCTTCTGTAATTTGTTGTAATTTTACCTTTTATGTATAACTATGTTATTGGATTTAATTTTGCTAATTTTCTCTTTAACTTTGGTACGTAATGGCTCATAATTCTATTACTGTAGAAACTCGATTATCCGGCCCTCGGTTACAAGGATTTTGCGATTATCCGAACTAATGAACAAACCGATTGAATTAAATGTACCTATAACTCATATAAATATATCTATTACCCGCTAAGCGGTAAGCATTTAGTCCTAACAGTTTATGTTCTTACCAGCTCATATTCTTACTTCACGAGCCTCCTGTTCTTTCCTCGTATTCCTTATGTACGTACTTATGTATGTACTAACATACGAGGGCCAAACTGAAAGTTTTTAGAACTGGCAACTTAAAAGCATTATATTCAATAAATAAGTTTAAATTTTGAAAATAGAACTCTTTACCAATAATATTGAGTATACATTTCATTCATTTGTCATTTGTTTTACGATTTGGCGGCAAATTGAAAATTGTCTGTGCACGTCAGAATGAATTTAAGCCAAGAAAATTTTCGTGCAATGATTTTTTATGACTTTCGATGCCATATAAGTCAACAAGAAAGTTATGATAGACTTCGATTGGCTTTTCACGATGAAGCCCCATCTCGTGCCACAGTTTACAACTGGTTTAATGAATTCAAACGTGGTTGAACTAATCTCACCGATGATTTGCGTGAGGGACGACTGAAGATAATATCAGTGTTGTGCGGCGTATGATAGAGACTGACAAAAGAGTGACCTATCAGCAGATTCGGACAAGTCTAGGCATGAGTATGAGTCAAGTGCACAAAATCCTCCATGAACATTTAGCGGTGAGGAAGCTTTGTGCCCGCTGGATACCGCATAATTTGACCGAGGCTCAAAAACTCCGCCGTGTTGATTGGTGCCGAGAAATGATCCAAAAATTTAACGGAGGTGACTCAAATGCTGTGTTCGACATACTAACGGGTGACGAAAGCTGGATTTACTGTTATGATCTTGAAACCAAAAGACAGTCTGCTCAGTGGGTGTTTCCTTCCGAAGAGTTGCCAACTAAAGTGAAGAGAGGTCGAAGTGTTGGAAAAAAGATGGTGGCCTCGTTCTTCGGAAAGACAGGTCATTACGCGACAGTTGTCTTAGAGGATCAGAAAACGGTTAATGCAGAGTGGTACACTAACAACTGTTTGCCACTTGTCTTGGAAAAAGTTCGAGAGAAACGACCTCGCAGCAGGATCCTCCTTCATCACGACAATGCCTCGTCGCACACCGCCAGGCAAACGATCGACTATTTGGCGACCTTAGACGTCGAATTACTGGGTCAGCCGCCGTATAGCCCCGACCTCGCACCCTACGATTTTTATTTATTCCCGAAAATAAAAGAAAAACTTCGAGGAAAACATTTTATGGACGCCGAAGAAGCAGTGGCTGCGTTTCAAAACGCCGTTGAAGAGACCCCTAAGGCCGAGTGGGCTAGGTGCTTTTCTCAATGGTTCTATCGAATGCAGCGATGTATTGATGTAAATGGACGCTATTTAGAAAAGTTATAATAAAACTAATAACTTGCTAGAATGCTTAGTTTTTGATTTTTTAAGAACTTTCAGTTTGACCCTCGTATATACGCACATATAAATTATTATTCTCTTCTTATGTTTCGGAGAAAGTTGCATAAAATTAAGTCAGCTGTTACAGAAATTAGCTAAACAAAAGACGGATAAACATAAACTCTATTTGCACTTAAAAATAACACATTTATTTAAATTATAATTGGAAAACACAATTATTTATGAAAATAGTTGGAAAAACAAAATTTTATATAAAAATAATTGGAAAAACACAATTATTTATAAAAATAGTTGGAAAAACAAAATTATATATAAAAATAATTGAAAAAACACAATTATTTATAAAAATAGTTGGAAAAACACAATTATATATAAAAATAATTGGAAAACAATTATTTATGGAAATAGTTGGAAAAACAAAATTATATATAAAAATAATTGGAAAAACAATTATTTATAAAAATAGTTGGAAAAACACAATTATGTATAATAATAATTGGAAAAACACAATTGTTATTAAAAAAATGTATTTTTCCAAGTGTACATAAAGTATATCTGTCTTTTTGTTTAGCTAATCTCCGAAACTATATGCTGATTTAATTTTATGGAACTTTCTCCGGATCATACGAAGGAAAGTAATTTATTGTATATGTATTATTACATATATATATCAGGTGTATATGAAAGACTAGGCTTTATATACAAAAAATAGTTAAGAAGTCGTCAATCTGTCACCTTTCATTTAAAACATATATCTCTTTACCATTTTGACAAGACAAGTGTACTTGCGTCATACTTTACAAATTTTACTATTATTTTTTTTTATTTTAAAGTTTTATTTTGACACAATAATTGAATTCTTTGTTTGAAAATAACACTTTTTTATTTTTGAAAATATTACTTGTTTAATAATTTTACCAAGTTTATAAAGGCTAGTTAACACTATGCTATAAATAAAGGTCGAGAATACTTCCATACCTTGTTTAAATGTGTAAATAGCTTCACACTTTATCCCGCACATGGCAGGCTAAGCAGGGGGAACCATAGGAACCTAGTGTTAAGGCACTCCGTTGCTTAATCCCTGCTTTCTCCGTCCCCGCTTACCGCATTTTTTGAGACATTGCGTATTGAGTGGCGGAACTCAATGCCACGCTTTGTCTATTCGCTAGAGCGAAGAAAATAGAAATAGAAAAATCCATCCTCCCCGAGTGGGAATCGAACCCAAAAACCGTCGCGTTACAGGCAGATGTTGCGCCTCTGCGCATTGATAGTCTTTGAAATTTGTAAATTTTTACCCTAATAATAGTTTATTACCTTTTTAGGTTAGGTAACGTACCGTGTCGCGAGGCATCGGTAGTAATAGCGGTTAGCAGTCCCCACAGACGAGACTCCCTTGACGCGGTCTCCTACTGTATAGACCAGCTCAAAGCGAACGTGCCGATATGGAAGAAGGAGGTGTACGCGGGTTCAGATCCCGTGTGGAAGGAAAATGTCGAATGTGCGTGGTCTACTAAACGTAAAACTTGTAATGGGCATGTTTGATTTGGAATTTAAATTCTTTTTGTGTTTGTTTTTGTTATTAAGTTATATTATTATATATGAAACGAAATTTTTTTAATATTTTTAGTAAAAAAGGTCTTGTTTTTCCTCAATTAGGATTTGAATCGATAGTTATCTATCACGGAAAAGAATGGTCTCACTGAGAGCCGAGTCAATATAAAATATAACATAACAAGTACATTAGAACAAAAACAAGTTTATATATATATATATATATATATATATATATATATATATATATATATATATATATATATATATATATATATATATATATATATATATATATATATATATATATATATATATATATATATATATATATATATATATATATATATATATATATATATATATATATATATATATATATATATATATATATATATATATATATATATATATATATATATATATATATATATATATATATATATATATATATATATATATATATATATATATATATATATATATATAATAGTTCCTTATAAAATTTTAGTTAAGAATTTATTTTATATTGAAATTGTTGCGTTCTTTATATTTAAAATGCTTTCTTATCGCGGGTTGTTGCTTTTTATTGAATTTTTATCATATGTATGTAGTTTTAATTTTTAATTAAAAATTTACATACGTTTTCTAGATTAATTGCTTTTTGGTTGTTTTTTTATAGTGTTTTTATATTTTTTTTAGTACTTGTGCGTGAATTTTGATATATTATATTTAATTAAATAAATATAGTTTATCTATGATAAACGTTTTAATACTATTAGCAGCTATCTAGCTTAAATATATACTTATATACAATTGTTTAATAGAAAAAATATTTACACATTGTATATTTACTATATATAAGTACAATTGTTTGAATAAAATAAAAATTTTGTTTTATAATTGTGTTTTTTTGACCTACCCCTTAGCACAAAATCTAGCTTATGATAATATATTTACAGGTAAAGTAACACCAGAACGACAACTAGAACACCCTATAGATAAAAATCTGGTACAAATTAACGTTTCAAGTGAGGAATTAGAGAAAAGAATTGATAATTTCATACAAAGAAAAAGGGAAGCAAGTTAATATTAGCAACATAAATGATTTCATTCCGACCAAGTGTGAGAGCGAGACGGAAGATACGACATATACTTGTGCGAGAGTGAGAACGCAGTTCGTGAAAAGAACCGACTCTAAAGGACACTTGAAAAGTATGTTATTTGATGATATCAGTTTTAACTATTTACGTGATGGTTGGGGATTCGATTCCTACTCGTGACTTTCGCCAACAAATACATAATGTCTTGAAATAGAAAGCGGGAAACGAAGTGTCCTAACACTCCTCCGTCTGTCTTGCTATAAGGATACAATGTGAAACTAATATAAACAATTCTAAATTATTTAATTAGTTTTAAATATTGATAGATCATGAACTGAACGAACGAAAATACGTTCCTTAAAATATATGTATAGCTTCACGCTTTATCCCGCTAGCAGGATACTCAGTGGGACGCGGTCCAAGGTAGAAGCATGTATAGGTATTATTCAAATATTATTACTATTAATATATTTATTTTACATCATCTGGTTGTGACCAGAAATTTACAGAATAATTGGGTGTGATGCTTACTAGGGGCAATAAAAAAAATATTTTAAAGCCCAAAATTTCTTTACCCTTATCACGTACTAATTTGGAAAGTAATATATAATTCCTAAGTAACTTAAAAAAAAAATGGCTTTGAACAATTTTTCTTAAACTTAAAGTGTTAATCCACACAGAATAAATAAGCTTTAACAAGCTTTTAAGCAAGCTTAAACAAGCTTTACTTATTTATTTATTTTTATTTACTTAAATCATTTCCAGTCCGCAAAGTCCACAACGAATGGGGTCCTCAGACCGTGTCAATGGACGAATGGAAGGTAGACAAAGGGCATAGGAGGGAGAAAATGGACGACGAGGGAAAAACTGAGAGATCAGACCTACCAGCGGCCATCTCTGAGAGGGTGTTGGCGATCGAGTCCTTCCTCAACGCGGGGCCCGTCCCACCGGATATATACAAGCGTTTGAAGGCTATGGAGGACAAAATTGCGCATCTACAGTCTATATCTCCGGAATATTCTTTGTTTTGGGTGAGTTTTTTTTGTAACTTCACGCTTTATCCCGCTCAATACAGGGTAGGCGGGAGGAACTGCGGGAAACGTTGGAACCTAGTTTTAAGGCACTCCGTCGCCTGTCTGTTCCCGCTTTAGACCTTTTTCGTGGCATTGCGTGTTGAGTGGCGGAACTTAACGCCGCACTTTGCCTAGTTGCTAGAACGAACAAAATGGAAATGAAAAAACATGCATCTTCCCCTCATGATATTTAACCCACGAACCGTCGCGTTTACAGGCAGACGCTACGCCTCTGCGCCACGACGACGCTTATTTATATTTATTTGTTTATTAAAATTAACAGATTTTTCTTAACAAGAGGCGTTACTGTTCTACTGTTTAAAATTGTATGTCTTTTTTTTTTTTTTTTTTTTTTTTTTCACGCTTTTATCCCGCACATGGCAGGGTAGGCAGAGGGAACTGCGGGAACCATACGAACCTAGTTTTAAGACACTCCGTTACTTAGTCCCTGCTTACAACGTCCCCGCTTTCCGCCGTTTTCGAGGCATTGCGTGTTAAGTGGCGGAACTCAACGCCGCACTTTTGCCTTAGTTGCCAGAGCGAAGAAAATGGAAATAGAAAAATCCATCTTCCCCGACTGGGGATCGAACCCAGAAACCGTCGCGTTAGTCGCGTTACAGGCAGACGTAGACGAAAATTGTATGTAATTCGTACATATTTAAATTTAGTATATTTTTGAAGCTCTAACAAAACCAGTCTATATAGATATCTATTGCAATAATTTATTACCAATTTAACGTTACTTTTAACTGTAACTGTTTTAACTGTATGACTGAAAACTAGAAAGATAAAAAAACTAAATTGCTAAGTTTAAGTCATTTATTTAAACATGTTTGCTTGCTATGGCCAAAGCGCGGCGTTAAGATCCGCCACTCGACTCTCTCATCACAGGTACTTATAATACAGCACTGTACAATGTTTAATGTTTACTTTTAGAAATCGAAAAAGGAGACCGCTGTTAAAGAAGAACAAATCGACTACACGTTCTCGGCGGACGACATCGCGAGGAAAATAGAGTTGTATGAAAAACAGCAAAATGATACTTAGCACTATACATATACGTATGTTAATGAAATGCTATGATAGTTTGTTAATACCTGTAGACATTTAAGTTTTTATATTATAGTTTCACGCTTTATCACGCACGTAGGAGAGTAGGCAGAGGGAGCCACAGGAACCATATGAATCTAGTAGTATTCTAATTAATATAATTTACACATTCATAACTCACATCGATACTAACATTATAAAGGGGTAAAATTCGTTTGGCTGTAATGAATAGCCTCAAAAACAACTGGACCGATTTTAAAATTTTTTTTCCCCATTTTTAAGGTACATTATCCACGAGTAACGTGGACTATATTTTATTTTAGAAAAAATAGGGTTTCTTAACTTATTCGGGTGTAAGAATCAACAAGAAAAATTGGTTATTTTGCGTACGCTGCCTAAACTATAAAAGATAGAACCATAAAATGTTTTAACTAATTGTGGATCTTGTAAATGTCTATAAAAAAGTCTGTGACACACTATACCTATCTTTGTCGAGTGTGGCACGAGAACCATTTTTTTACTTAAAAATCTTGATCTCCTTTTAAACACGTTTATTTTAATCACGCTAATAATTCTTATTAAAATTTATTTATTTGGTCTTTGAATGATTAAAATTGGACATTTTGTTTTGAAGTTATGGTGAAAATAAAGCGGGCGTCCGCTAGTAATAATATAATTCGTTATAACGAATGTCAACATATAGTGTTATCAGTATTTTACTATTTTGGTTTAAAAATATTTATGTAAAAAAATAACTTCATGTTCTTTCCGTATATAGTATTAGGTAGTGTAGGTCGAGAAAAGAGTTGTGGCACTCCGTTCCTTACTTTTCAATCTTTTTTCGAAACGTCCTACCAAAGCGATAATATTAAAATAATTCCTTCTTCCAAGCCACCATTTATCTGAGATATTTATTTAAAATTCAATATGTATTATTAGTTAGGTATTGCTTTGTATGTACTTGCTTGATGTTGTATAATAAAAGCTAATAATATTTACTCTGTATTGAAATTAAAAAATTTAATTCCTTTTTCCTCCGTATTTTTGAGCCTTTTGTTCAGTTTTCGTTTCTATAACTAATACATATGAATAGATAGATTTCATCACACTTTAGGGCAAATTCAAATGGTAAAAATAAAAAGCCTTAAAGTAAACCTTATGAAATTTATTTATTTACAATTATAGTTTACAACTATTATTTATCAAGAGCACAAGTATAATCAAAAATAAAGGCATGTACACACGTTAAGACATTTACTGATGGTTCTATTTGTGGCTGTTTTGTGTTAGTGTCGAGTGTGGAACGGCCTTTAGCATATAAATATAAAATAAAACTTATATTTCATGTATGTTGTGTTTTTTTGGCAATCTTTTTCTGTAAAAAAACCTTTGTATCATTTAAAATGTGGCGTATTAATAAAAATCAATAATTGCCCCAAAAGCCAAGACAGTAATAATGGAATAAGCTTGAACAATACATGTAAAATTAGTTATAAAATAAAAATGTACAATCACAATAACAGATAATAAATAGATGTTTCAAAGAAAGAAGTCATTTAAATGTTAGGTAATGTGGTAGAAGTACATACATCTCACCTGTACTAACATTACTTGGGAACTACCGATTCAAATTCATAAATAATGTTAATTATATTAACATGAATATTTATTACATACTACCTATTTACCAGTACATATATATATATATATATATATATATATATATATATATATATATATATATATATATATATATATATATATATATATATGTGTTGTCATATTGATATATTGTTGCAACTATTATTATTGACAAATTTAATAAATTACTTAGCTATTATAGAAGAAGAGCTTTATTCCTTTGTTTTACAAATATTTCAAGCAGGGATAACATTAAAGTAATTTGGAATAATAGAGAAATCCCAAAAATAAACAAAAATAATAATAGATATGTATCCAAACACTTTTACAGTTTTATAATTTTTAAAATGAAGTTATACAACTTTAATATTGTCTGGAAAAATAATAAAAAAAACTCAAGTGTTCATTCTTTATTTGTTGTTTAAATGAATTACATTATTTGATAATCTGTAAACCATTTAGAACGTCCATCTTTAAAATGCAGTATTAAGATACTTATGCATACATTTTATTTTATTAGCAACTTGCCCTTTTAACCGACTTCAAAAAAGAAGGTTCTAAATTCGACGACTATATGTTTGTTTATTGTATATCCTTCTTTCTTTCTCATTTTAATGCCTAAAGTCCAATATTGATATAACTACAGTTGGCAGCACTTCTACTATTAATTTATAAATTATGGTAAATTATCATATTTCTACACTAAAAGGACGATTTCTATATATGAAGACATGCATGGATGAAGGTGATACGTCGTTAATTTCTAATTTGGAGAATAAATATCATATATTAATGTTACTTCTCCACTAACAAAGTTCGAATTATTTCGGCTCTCTTCATCTTATTAGTAGAGCGTGGAAATGAAAATAACATACCGAGTATTACTTTTTTTATTGCGATTCAAATTTTCCTAAAGTGAATACACATATATATGAGTATATTCACATTTTATGTTCAAAAATAGTGGAAATCCCCTTCATTGAAAATACGTGAGACCACCTTCATCCGTCCACGTCCTCGTTCAAGGTCGAGCTGGTCCCGGCTGGTGCGGCCTCTGCAGGTACAGCACGATGCCGAGGGTGCCGAAGAGTGCCGTGATGAGGTACAGGTCCCAGTTGGAGGAGTCTTCGCCGCTTAGGAATATCCAGGAAATGGGACTCTGCGAAAGGTACTGACAAATTACACGGATATTAGATTGGTGGTAACGGAAAATAAAATTGAATAATTATATAAATAAGTTAGATGAGGTAAAGAGGTGTAATTAAGAAATTCAACGGGACATTTTTGTCATATTTAGTAACATTATAATTTTACAATTATTTAATGTTTGTTTTTATTTTAATATATTTGAAATAGACTTTAGAAATTCATTAATCGAGCAATAATGTGCAAACGTATTTCTATAAACGCGACGGTTTGAGGATTGATTCCACTTCTCAGTTGACAACGGTGATAATTTAATACATAGGTTTTGTAAGCGCTTTAGTCTACTCAATTGGTCCTCAATCAAATGTGTGTGTAGTGTAGTAGTAGTAACCTCCCACAGCGCCTCCAGCGCGGAGTGCGCGTGCAGTCGCGCCAGCGCCAGCGCGGCGGGCAGACGCGCGTCCGGCGACGCGTCCGCCGCCAGGTCGTAGCAGCGCTTGGCCAGGTGCAGGTCGCGCGCCAGGCCCAGGCCGCGCTCGTGCATGTAGCCCAGGTTGAAGGTGGCCTGCGCCGAGTGCAGCGCGTCCGAGGCCACGCGGTAGTGGTGCGCGGCCGCCTCCAGGTCGCGCGGCGCGCCCAGCCCGTAGTAGTGGTAGTCGCCGAGCTTGACGCGCGCGCCGGCGCAGCCCTGCGCGGCGGCGCGCGCCCACAGCTGCAGCGCGCGCCGCCAGCGGGCGCGGCCGGCGGGCGCGCGCGCGGCGCCCTCGTCCAGCAGGTGCGCGGCGTTGCTCTGCGCCACCTCGTAGCCGCGCTCGGCCGCCGCCGCGTACTGCAGGTAGGCGGCGTCCGCGTCGCGCGCGCGCCACGCCGCGTGCGCGCGCACCAGCCGCGCCGCCCACGGCCCGCGCTCGCACACGCTCTTGAACAGCTGCAACGCGGCGGGACCAATCATTACATATTCAGAGCAGGCGCTCTGACGCTGGGCCACACTGTTGCGATGACGCCAAGATTTGAGTTGTCGCGACACGTGTGGCCAGCTTTCTTTCTATCGCGAATACGACACACATCAAAAGGTATACGTGACAAAGTTCGTGCAATTGATTATACATCGGGAAATTTTGTCCAATTCTCCGTGAAATTAACTAAAGCGACGTAGTAAAATTGTTTTTTAATGTGCCATCAACTGTGTGGAGGCGGGCGCGTACCTCGACGGCGGTGGTGCAGGAGCGCAGCACGCCGAGCCCCTGCGCGTGCATCTGCGCCAGGTGGTAGAGCGCCAGCACGTGCCCGGACTGCGACGCCAGCGAGAAGTACTTGTTGGCCTGCTTGAAGTCGCGGCGCACGCCGATGCCGCCTGGGAAGAAATGATACTATTCAGTAAAATATCATAAGGTAGAATGATACATCAACAACAAAATTATCTAGATAAATTTTATTATTATTAACCATTTTCAAAAAAAACCTTTGAATCACAGTAACCATAAATATATAGGTTCAATTTTGTATAGAAAAATGGTTTACCTGTTATGTTAAAATTAAATACATGTTCACTCCTTGGTATTTTATTATAGACTGATTTTATAACAAGTGGACATTGATACTGGACAACTACAAAACATAATTTTAAAAAATATTTGAAATTATATATGTGTTTTGGAAGAACATGAAAATCCTGATAAATGCTTTAGGATACCATCTAAAAAAGTACACATTATAAAATTTAAATGGCGACTGACTGTCCTATGCTACTATGCTTTTAAAATATTTTTATATTTCTATCCCATTAACAGTTTCACACTGTTAAAGACCAGCTTTATCATTTGTTGATAAATTCACAGATAAAATATACATTTTTTGATTGGCAGCTAAACAACAAATTTTGGCATCATAACTCTCAGATAAAAATATCTAGCAGTTAAAACCTCTTTTAAAGTATGAACTTTTATCTGGTAGACAGCATTAATTACTTCACTACTATTAAAAATTTTATCTGTAACTAATAAACTAGCCATTAAATTTATAGGAAACCATTGAAATATAGTTATTAATTATTAAACATATGATTTTGTTCATCAAATTTGAAAGTCGTATTTGAATAGGTCAAATCTAGGTACAAATCCATAGATAATAACATATATGTATGAATCTCTTATACACCTACATATAATAAACAAAAAAGGCACAAACGTTATAAGCTATATTTGTACATTTTTAAAGATATTTAAAAACATAGAAAAACTCACCAAAGTACATAAAGCCTAAATTCAATTGGCCTTCAACCCAGCCCTGGTTGGCCGCCATCGCGAAATATTTGAACGCGGTGGACGTGTCCTTCGGCACTCCACGACCCTAAGGAGGTCAAATATACTTAAACGTAAAGAATAAATACATTGCATTAATTAATAAACATTGTTTCTTAACTTAAAGCTTCATGCTTTATTCCCCACATGGCAGTGCAGGCAGAGGGAACTGTAGGAACCATAGGAGGGAAAGGAAACCATGTTATAACACTCCGTTGCTTAGTCCCAGCTTTCTCCGTCCCCGCTTTCCGCCTTTGTGCGAGGCATTGCGTGTTGAGTGGCGGAACTCAACGCCGCGCTTTGCCTAGTTGCCAGAGCGAAGAAAATGGAAATAGAAAAATCCACCTCCTCGAGTAGGAATCGTTTTTTCCCATGTCCTTTACTAATTGAATTCATTACATTCAATGCTAACTGTTAGCAGCTTTTCATTTCTCGCCATCATTACTATTTGACTATACATATAAAATTTCCCAACATATTATTCCAATCAAATTATATATAAAAACACAAATAACAACGTCACTTACTTGTAAATACATAATACCAAGACCGCTCTGCCCGACCGGATTATTCAGCTCGGCCGCTTTCCTGAAGTACCGCAAAGCTGTTTCGTTGTCGGCCTTGATGCCGTCTCCACCCTCCAAGTATATCTGCAAAGGCATGTTTAAGGAAAAGTAATTATTTTTTAAATATTATTTTTATGGCAATTAAATTCACAATCTTTAAGTTTGTCAATTCAATTCTACACGTTTATGTTTTTGTATCACGATTGAGAAAGAAATAGTGTCTGGACACTGTGCTCTCCGCTTCCTGAGTATAAAAACACTGTCCATAACATACACCTTAACCATGTCATATAAAATAATTACGAAAATACATATTTTTTTATACAAATAAAAGCAAACATATAACTATATTTATTTTATAAAGCTTCATAACTTTCATGATAATATTCTTTGCTTTATTTTATTTACTTTGGTATAGTTACATAATATATTCAGTATTTAATTAATTAATCGAAAACTACAATAGTGTCTCTGGTCAGAGTAAACAAAATGTCTATACGAAAGAATCCATAGATAAAAATAAAAAAAAATGAAAACATTTTAATAATAAGTAATAAGTATTTTGAGTCTGTATAAAGTGTTAACGAGCAGTACCTTGCCGAGGAAGGCGTTGGCCACGGCGTTGCCGGTCTTGGCGGCCTGCTGGAAGTAGTGCAGCGCCTTGGTGAGGTCCAGCGTCACGCCGCGCCCGCCCTGGAAGTGCAGCTGCCCGAGACCCACCTGGGAACGAGTATTTTCAACTTTTATTGTAACTTAAGGGACTTTCCAATAGGAAACCATCGTGGCGCAGAGGCGTAACGTGCTTGTAACCGCGACGATTTGTTGCTTCGATTCTCATGAGGGGAAAATGGATTTTTCTATTTCCATTTTCTTTGCACTGGCAACTACGCAAAGAGCTGGGTTGAGTTCCGCCAGTCAACGCGTAACGTCTGGAAACGGCGGAAAGCTGACAACGGAGTGTCTTAACACTAGGTTCCAATGATTCCTGTGGTTCCCTCAGCCTACCATGCCATTAGCGGGATAAAAATGTGAAGATAAAAAAAAGAAACGATTATATAAACATTTTTTGTTTGATTGTATGTTAAAGTATATATTGCTTCAAATTTTATCTCAAAACTGCGAAAAAGCAACACTGCAGGAAAACGCTGCCTAATAATTAATGGAACGCGAGTCTGGGCTCACACAAGATTAGAAAAAATATTCTAAAGTAGGATTTAAACCTACACTAACTGCATTTCTGATAAGCAATAATTTTACAGTATAACCACATGCCATACAACACCCCAGAAGCAGACATTAAATAAAAAATAAGATAAAAACATATGTAAGTATAATAACAACCTGCGCCTGCACATCTCCTTTTTCAGCCAATAGCTGGTAATACTCAATGAGATCTGTATCTAGAGCTGCTCCTGGTGAATTACCGTCAGCTTCATCCATGAGCCTGACTCTCTGTATGGCCGGACCACCACTCAGTGTGACTTTACTTGCCACTGGGGATAAGTGCAGAAAATTAAAATATTAGTAATTTTAAATGGCAGTAGTGGGACAGAGACGTAGCGTCCACCTGTAAACGCGACGATTTGTGGATTCGATTCCCATGAGGGGAAGATAGATATTTCTATTTCAATTTCCTTCACTCTGGAAACTAGGCAAAGCGCGGCGTTGAGTTCCGCCACTCCACACGCAATGCCTCGAAAAAGGGGGAAAGCGGAGACGGAGAAAGTAGTAATATTCAACGGAGTGTCTTAACACTAGGTTCGTATGATCCCTGCAGTTCCCCCTGCCTACCCTGCTATGTGCGGGATAAAGCGTGAAGACATAAAAAACATTTAATGGCTATATATGATAAATTGCCAATTTGAATGACATAAGTAATATTATTTAGAATTGGTGGGATTTAGTAAGGTAGAATAAGGAGCTTGAATAGAAGAGAGTGAGTTTTAAAATTGAAGCCTAAATAAAGTCATAAAGAAGTCCTCGATCAGACTCACAATTTCAATTTTATTTCTTTAGTCAATTATTTTCTATTTTCACTTACCATTAGAAAAAAATAATAATATTTAGCGCAACAAGCAAGCAACAAGTAAGTGGCAAGATTTTAATATTCTTTTAAAGGGACTTCCTGAGACAAAACTGACAAAGCCAAAATTTCTATATAAATCTAGATAATTTAATTAAGCAAAGCATACCTATTTTCATTTTAATATTAATATTAATGACAATTAAAAAAGACCCACCTTTGTGAGCAACCTTCATATACAGATCCATTGCTTTGGAACACGAACTGGGTAAAGTGACCCCCGCCCAGTATCTGTAGGCCAATGCCATTTGTGCGAAGTCGCTGTCACCCAAAGCCCCTATAGTGTAATGTACTAGAGCCCGAGCTTGGGAAATCGGGACGCTAGTGCCGGTGGCGTAAAGGAAACCCATACCCTGAAAATATTATTAATAATATTAAAAGAAATAATAATAATTAACACTCATTTGTTTTTGGTTATCATTTCTACTCCATTTTGAATGAAATTATTTTAATTGGAATCAAGTCATCACAAATTATTATTAACTTAAAATAGCACTATTTTGTTTAATAAAATATATTGAAAACAAAACAAATAAATTAAATTTAAAATAGTTTAGCAAATAGGTAAAAAAATTAAAAACATTCAACATACAGCATGAGCATCAGCATTTCCATCTTCGGCCATTTCCTCAAATATCTCTTTTGCCTTATCCACATTTAACTCGACACCTTCTCCAAATACGTGAGACCATGCTAACTTAATTTTAGCAGGAGCATAACCTTTATCAGCTGCAATCTTTACTTGAGCGATGGCATGGTGTATATCGGCTGTGCGCCTATCAATTTTCTCTATGGCAGCATCATATATTTCCTTCGCTGAAATATACACATAATATGTAATGTAATAAATTATATTTATATAATATTTTAGTTAATAAGTATTTTTTTATTTATTATTTTAATGCATATGAATAGAGAATGATGTTATGAAAAAATTTGATTGTCTTAGTATTTTTAAGTGTCATTCACTTAAAGTACAAAGGAAAATATTTAGATAAGTATTATGATCAATGTATTACATTTAATGTTGAAACATAATAAACATATATAAGAATTTTAATATAGGTCACTATAAACCGCTCACATCTGTCCTATTTTTATAACACTAATTACACCAAACTTAGTAACTTATATTTATTTTAAATAATAATGGTAATAAAGATTCTCAAAATACCTTCTTTAAGCTCTGGAGACAGCTCCGGTTCTTTTTCTTCAGGTAATGGTGGTAGAGTGTCTAATATGTCTTGAGGATTTTCATCTAATTTCTATAAAATATGTACAACACATCCATTATAGTACAATAGTCTATTGTTATGTTAATTAAGTGTATATTTGAAAGCAAGTGCATAAAGAAATCAGTAAAATTTAAATATTAATGTTTGTTAACACTTAATCATTAGTAATATTGTGCTCATTTGTTATAATTATAAACTAATGATAATATAAATAGGCTAATAAATATTTAAGTATAGGCTTTATCAAAATTATATTTCTATACCATCATAGTTACCTCAGTATCATCTCCTTGGAAATCTGAATTCTTACTATCTGGTACCCAATTTGGCTCAGAATGCCTTAGAAGACTTTTTCTAAGTAGTTTTAAAGTATACTCCATTTGCTCTAAATTATTCACTGATTGCAGAGGATCTGTTAACTTATCTAAAAATAATATTAAATGATAAGAACACCTCTTTTGTAAATTACCAATTTAAAAAAAGAGACCAACAAAAGAAATGTCCCCTTGAAGTTTTTGTACAATTTTTTTCAACATATATACAGTAAACTTGAGTTGTCTTATTTTTTAAATTTGTTTGACTTTGTTTGTTTGTTTGTTTGTTCTGAACCACAAAAATTTGGGTAACACATAAATATTGAAATGACAAAAAAAAATCAAATTGCAGGATAAGAGTTAATAGCGCTATAAAATACGTATAACATAAAATACATGGTTAATAATACCTTTACTGTCATCTTCCTCAGCTTTATTGCCGCTTGTACTTTTTTTAAACGCATCTGCTTGGTCTTGCATTGATTTAATTTGTTTATTTATAGCTTCGGTAAATTCTGCGTAATATTCGGGATCTGCTTGACCCTCTAAAACTATATTGTTCAATGTATTTTCTTCATCTTCAGAATTTTCAGACTTTTTTTGGTCTTCAGGACCAAGAAGTTTAGCCGTAGATATTACAAAACACAACCACAAAATATACAATTTTAAATGTTCCATTTTATAGGTATAATTAGAGATAAAGGATTTTTTAATAGATTTCACTTACGTGTCCCTAAAAAATAAAAAATATTATTTTACAGATAAGCTCAACACTTACAATGTTTTGTATATTCAAGTGAAACAACCACTTACAATAATACACGTGTACTTTTCTGACTATTTACATGTTTTTATTAAAAATATTTATTTCGCAAATCGACTAAAATGTATCGTACCCGTATGTCATTTCTGATACACATTAGCAATTTACCAGATAAAAAATACAAAACTCTTTACAATATTTGATGGTATTGGTAATTTGTTAACATGAAGTAAAATAATTTATACTATTACTTATAAACATAAAATTATTTAATATTATAGTATATGCAATGCTTCTCTAAATTTTTTAAATAGATTTGTTTGTATTAAATTAATGGTGATTATTATGATATAATGGTTAGTTATGTCAAATGATATATTTAATAGTTATAATATTTATTTGTATAATAGTTTAATAATAACAAATAATAATCAAATCAGTGCCTTGATAAATTAATTTGTAAAATTTACAAAATTTTTTTTTATAAATCGAAGAATAATGTGTGTATATTTGTATTTCTTTTTTCATTCGTATGATTTTTGACAGTATTATGACATTGACATTTGCAAAACCAAAGTTCAAAAAGGGTGCAAAATAATTTGTTTTGCTCAATTTCTGTTAATTTTTTACTGCTACTAAAACAAATTTATTTAATCGTAGGCTTTATATATTATTAAAAAAGTAACAAAAGACAGAAATAAGTATTTTATTTATTCGCTAAATTTACCTGAACACAATATGTTACGATTACCGGTTTCAAGGGGTAAAATACGTAACGCTTTACAAACACGGATGAAATCTTCTAGCAGCTATATAAGAAACACTTTCATTAATTATTTTAAAAGTAACCATGACCATAAATACATTAAATCTAGTGCTGTGGTCCCTTTATGTGATCCTACCGTACCTTTCGTAAATGCTGGCATGAATCAGGTACATTTATAATTTATGTTCATATCTATTTATCTAGTAACTCTTGTTGTTTTAATGAATAAAATATATTAATAATATTTTGATTATACATAATAATTAATTTAAAACAATTTTGTTTTTTTTTCTAGTTTAAGGGTATATTCTTAGGTACCATAGAAGCGCCATGTCCTCGAGCAGTAAACTCACAAAAATGTGTTCGCATTGGCGGCAAGCACAATGACTTAGACATAGTTGGAATGGATGGCACACATCATACTTTTTTTGAAATGCTTGGCAATTGGTCATTCGGTGATTATTACAAGGTACAAAGTCTCATCTATCTATGTTGTTTATGTTATAATATATATATTTCTAATACAAACAGTTTTTTATATTAACATCTAGAAAGAAGCTTGTCAAATGGCTTGGGATCTTCTGCTTGGCCCCTACAGGTTAAAAGCTGATAATTTATTAGTTACATATTTTGCTGGAGATGCTATTATTGGACTTCAAGAAGATAGAGAGTGTCGAGATATTTGGAAACAAATTGGGTAAGTATTATAAGAAAAATATTTATGTAAAAGTTTATTTTTTAGCTACATAGTCTATTCCACATAGTAAGGAAGTTTAAAGGAAGCTAGTGTTTAGATTCTCTGTACTCCACTCTACATTTTGAGATGTTGTATGCTAAGTGGTGAAGCTTAATGTCTACCTTCAACTTGTTGAGAAAATGAAAATTGTTTATTTTCTCACAGTGGGAATTAAACCAACAACTGTGGGACAGTCACCATAGACATACCATGATATTTGTCAATTATTTTAAATATAACTGTGACCATAAATACATTAAATCCAGTGCTGTGGTGCTTTTATGTGATTCTACCATACATTTCGTAAATGATGGCATGAATCAGGTACATTTGTCATTTATGTTCCTATCTATTTATGTAGTAATTCTTGTTGATTTATTTATGTTACAATATTCAAATTTCAATTTAATCATTGTCTTGCATGAATGAAAAGGCTGAAATGGTACCATTTTATTTTAACAATATTTAGTTCAGCTGTGTGTGACTGGTAAAAAATAATCCCTGGCACCTGCAAAAATAAGGTTGTTGAATACAATCCTTTGAATGATAATATAGTTTTATATATATTTATTTTTAGTGTGCCTTCAAGCCAGTTAAAAGCATGTGATGCAAAAGATAATTTTTGGGAAATGGGTCCCACAGGGCCTTGTGGACCTTGCACTGAAATTCACTACATACATCCAGATGGCAGTTTAACAGAAATATGGAATCTTGTCTTCATCCAGTGCAACAGGTAAGCTCATATAGATTTAAGAGTTTCTGTGTAAAAAAACATAATATTCATTGAGAAAATTGCAATAACCACTGGAATAGGAAATAATAAAAGCTAAATCAAGTGGTAAAAAACAGTGAAAAGTACTTGGTAAAAAATGGTCTAAATATTAGTGACAATAAAATAAATGCTTCTAATATAAAATCAGAAAATCATCTTTCTCCCAGAATATAGATATACTTGATGAGAAAATAATAATGGATCCAATCCACATATTACACCTAATAAATTGAAATAAATGAATATGCTATAATAAACAATAAATATGCAACATTATTATAGTCGGCAATGCACCTGTAACCTCTGGTGTTACATGGGGTCCTAGGCATCGGAGATAACTGACCATCATGTCACCCGAACAATTGTCTTTCCCATGTCTCTTGTAGTACTTCATATTGTTAAAAAAAGAAGTGGCATGAATTGTATTGACTGATTTTTTGACTTATTTAAATATATTGTAAATTTAAGTTATATTGAAAATTGACTCGTTCAAATTGAATTGTATTTATAAAAGATGATAAGAACAAGCTGACAAATTCTTAAAGTCTAAATTAGAATGAATATCTATAACAGGTACTTAGACATTCATTCTTTCATTTTGAGCTAAAAACGATACATTTAGTTGATATTTATGTTGATGATATGAGCAACTAGTTAAGGCACTGGATAGTGCCAACAAATGCCTATATAAGAGTATTTCTGGATTTAACACAAGGTTTTAATACTATAAGTTGTAACTATCATGCTACTGCTAAAAATATTAGAAAAAAATGATATAAAGTAAAACAAAGTTAAGTAATTTAAAACCAACTTTACATATAGTTACACTATTAAAAAAAATTGCATTAAATTTAGCATAACACCGAACATAAGAACTAACGCTGTTTGTTTATATTTATCAACGATTTATGTTTTTTAGCTATAAATTGTGGTAAAATTGAGTTTCTTGCTAATCATATTCTTATATTGTTAAAAAATAAAAGGCTTTTAGATATGCTTAAATATAAATAAATTCAGTTGCGATCTGGCTGGTTAATATCGATAAAACGAAAATTAATTGATTGATGAATCATTAGTATATTTAAAACACTCTAGTATTCTAGTCTTTAATATAGTAAAAATGGTGTACTTCGGTTTTTGCCAGCCTTTGTTTACATACTGCATTACACCATGGAGTGAAGCTGCCAAAAAACACTATCAAATTAGAAGTAGCTCCACTGGACATATTATGATTATTAACATTGTACTAAATCATTATAACCATAAACGAAAGCAGATTGCAATTAAACAAATTATGGTTGCCATGGAGACAGTATGTCAGAACACGTACACACACACGCACGCACACACGCACACATGGAATACACCGTACATGGAAATATCTCCACATATAAAATCCTAATGAATAATCTAAGGTTTTAGCGATTCCATGGCTCTAATGTAATATTATTCTATGTAAATTTTTTTTTGTTCTTATATAAATTAATTATCATTGTAGATTTTTTATAAATAAATAGTTACGCATTAATAGTGTCACGCATAGAGTGCGGTAAGTGAAGAACCTAGTGTTGAGACACTCTGTTACTCTCTTTTTTCTTTTATTTAGAATTTTGTTTTTCATACACCAGATCTTTGCTCAGGGTAGAGATTTTGAGACATTTTGGGGCTGTGCTAATAAACTTTTATATTTTAAATGTTGAGCTTGGCCACTTTTTTAACATTTAATCTACGAAATTCCATTTTTTTTAAATTATTTTGGTGGTTAAATTAAAAAAGGAAACAACTATAGATATATTAATCCTAAATATGAATTATTTCAGTGTTGCAAGCTAATGGTTTTTTTCTTTTTTCAATATTTTTTTAATATCATTTTTTTTATTATTAAACTGTAAAAAATAACATAAACCGGCGGCCTTTCTTATTGCTTAATTAATATTTTATTTATTTATTTATGTATAATTTAATTTTATGTCCAGCTTCATAACCACAGGCTGGCCTTTTCTCATTTGACATTCCACTATTTATCTTGATTTACAGAATTCCACTACGTATAAGCTTATATATATATTACTTTTAATGTACATTAAAATATGACAAGAAAGAGAAAAAAAAATGTAAAATCGGTTTTCTTTTAATAATATTTGGTAATATTTCGACTAACGTTATTTTTTAAATAAAATTCAACACATAATTATAGATGATATATAAGGTTTATTTTGTAACTTTAAATTTATAAATCTTTAAAACAGTTAATGTTACAATTTTGCCTGCAGACTAGATTCCAGTATTTATTATGTCATTATAACAAATGCACGTGTCAAGATTTATCGTATGTGCTGATGTGAATTTCAATACATTACAAAGTGGAATACATGAGCTTTGAATTGAAAAACATTGCCTTTTCACCACAAATACGGTATAATCATCACGATCATCTATTTTTGTGACTTCATCAGAGCTGGCTGGAGAGTCTGAAATTAGTAAAATTAATTTATCAGTATGTGTTATATATGTATATTAAAGTTTAAAAATAATAAAAATATTTAATACAAATAGCATTCTCTCTCGCCAAACGATTGTTCTTTGTAATGGTCTTTGGTTAGCGGAAATTTGTAAAAATCTTCCTACAGAGATGCTAACAACGATATAAGTTGTATAAAAGCATATAAGAATTTCAACGCGGCGTGATGTAGAACGCATGGCTCAGTGGTGAGAGCGCCTGCACGGTTCGCAGGAGGGCGCGGGTTCGAGTCCCGCTGCGTTCAAAATTTTTATATGTTTTCTTTAAGTAATGTTATGCAGGTTAGGTTTACCTCTTCCCGACTTCCTCCGGCTACCTAACCAAAGTCCAAATAAATTTATTTAATTACTAAGTAAAATAATATTTGAAATCTACTCACTGCTTATTTCGTTGATGCACGATACGTCCGCTGTCGCGTAAATAAAAAAATTGGCAAGTACTATTAAAAGGTATATGCTGTGTTTACCACTCATTTTGATGATTTTCACACAAAATGATTATATCGCTTTGGAGACAGTGGCTTTATATCCAACGGTGTGTTCAAACATTTCAACTATCTATATTTTTACTACTTTAATGAAATGTCACGTTATCATCGAGCAATTCCTTTCATTGCATATTTACGGCCGCTTCGTATCGATTTTGCTTTAGTTTATTTATTGTTGACTTAATTGTTGTTTTAATATATATTTTTTATAAAATAAATCTTTGAAACAAATTTGTTAGTATAAGTATTTAGTATTGTAATTTGCAAAAAGACTCTTTGTTTCTTTCGGTTTTCGTTAACGATTCCTATTGGGGTCCTAACGCGGTCTCGGTTAATATTTAGGACAATATTGTCGAAGGTCTTATAAAAAATCTAGTGAACAAAGTGGAAAAAGTACCTGCGTAGCGCCGTAGCATTTGTTGCTACGCAGGTGTTTCGTAGCAGTTTCTCTGGTTTCTCTATTATTAACTTCACGCTTTTTTCTTCCACGGTAAAAATAAAGCGTGAAGTTAACAATAATCACAAGAAGAAAGTTTCTGAAGATGATGATACCTAAAATTCATAATATTGAAACGAGGACGGAGAAAGCAGGGACTAAAAGCAACTAAGTGTCTTAACACTAGGTTCGTATGGTTCCTGCTTATCCCTCTGCCTACCCTGCCATGTGCGGGATAAAGCGTGAAGCTAAAAAAAAGAAAAGATTGAACACACACGGTATTTGCGGTATACAGACACCCAAAAAGTAAAATTTTGCTACACATATAATAGCTAGATTTTGTTTAAGGGCCGAGTTTTGCAAGAAAATGATTTCTTAGGATGCAATATAGAAGAGTGTTAGTAGAGAAGTGTAGTAGTGATGCAAAACAGAGTTCTTTTTATATTTAATAAAATACGTAATATTTTCTAAATTCATTATTAAAACATTCAGCACAACACTAAAAAGCCTTTTGTCAAACTTATTTTCATTTAATCTTTATGAACCTATAAAAAATGTTTTAATTTAATTTATACTATGACATTTTTCATTATAACTTATTATTATTATATGTAAAAACTATTTTGAAAATAATTTTGTAGTATAAATGTTATGTTTTTTGGCTAACAACCTTCTTGAACCTTCTTAATATTGAATTAGTTTTGAAATCTTCACATTTTACAAACACATATGTATATGTACCGAGTTTCAATATTTTTTGCAATACTTATACATTCTCCAATAGTGCTAATTTATACATAAATTGGCAAGTTAAAGATGAAATATACCCCTACACCTGCCAGCATTAACTACAATTATGTGAGAGGGTGTGAAAATTTGCTGCGAAAATCGAGAAAATATTTCTTTTTGAAAAAATAAATTCTTAAAACTAATCTGATATATAAGCCTAGGGGTCAAACCTAGTGGTTGCCATCACCGAAATCAGTCGAAGATATCATAATGATGAAAATATGCACATACCTCCTCGATGATTATTAAAAAAAATAATAATTCTTAAGGGTCAGTTTCGCTGGTAATTAATGCTGTCTACCAGATGAGGATGCTATATTTCTTTTCTGTTTCACCATCTATCTCTCGTCGACGTCGGTAATGTAGCGGATCTTTTTGATCGCATACGCGGCTGAGTTAAGTCTGTTCGATAAATCGTTCACATGAGGGCCCCGCTGAAGTTTCGCTTAAGTTAATGCCCAGAAAAACAAAAAAACTATGGTAGGCAAATTTACAAGACATTTAAAAATCGGAACGGCGGAACGGCAAAAAACTTGCGGTATTTGCTTTGGTAACTACAACTTAAATTATGAAACAAAATAAGTAAATTATAAATACATTTTGACAATACTTTTTATTACTTTTTATTGAAAATAAGTTGATATAGATTAAAGTCTAATTTTAGTGTTGAATAATGAAAATAGCAGTATTTGTATAAAGTAAGTAAGTATTACATGGAAGTATAAAATACAAGTGTGTATTGTCAGATTATTTAGGTGAGTCGATAGTAGAAGATACAATTTTTCAACGCGTGTTATTATTCGTGTGAATTTTATTAAACTTATATTCATTATAAAAGTTAATAAAAAATGCTTTGTATGCTACAAATAAGTTTCACTATGAACCGATTGTAAAAGAATATTTTTAATATTTTTTTTGCCCAATTTTTTTTGTTATCTTTATTTTTGTTGTCATTTTACATCATAATTTAGCACCTAACCTCTTCAAGTGTCGTGTGTACAGACATCTGTTAAATTCAAATTCATTTTTTTTTGTTTTATTTATAATATTAACCGCCATTTTGTGATTTTGTAGAACGAATTTCACTTCTTTATTTTCATGAATGGCTGCTTTTATATTTTGCCTATTAATCGATAGAGCATATAATATATGAGCATACAACACATAAAAATATCAGTATACTAACAAACATAAATATTGAAACTTTAAAAATTGGGGTAAAGTTTTATTTTGGGGTGGCCACCCTATAAAATTTTAATTAAACCAATTTAACACAACAAACCGTTGTATTTTTGGTATTCAATGAACTATGATTTCATTAAGTATATTTTGATTTCTCGTAATAGTATTTTGATATCTATGATGGTGATCTATGTACCTTATGAATAAAAAAAAATATAATTTCTTTAATGCAATTTAATTTTTATAACCTAATTAAATGAAAAATGGTGACTTTTCTTAAGAACTAATTATTTGGGTGTTATATAAACTTCTCGATTAATAGCGGTAAAAATTTGTTTAAGTTTCTAGTCCTTCGCCACACTATCACTTATCATTTGTGTGTGCAGATAAGTGTCTGCAATTTGACTGCATCAATAATATTTTTAAACATAACGTAACTATAATGTTGCAAAGTAAATATATTAAACAAATAGGCCTTAACACTAGGTTTCTTCGATTCCTGCGGTTTCCTCTGCCCACCCTGCTACGTGCAGAACAAAGCGTTAAGCTAAAAAAAATAAACGAGTATACTAAAGCAAAGTTTTCAAGAAAAAAAAAAACAGAGTTAAATGTTTAATCAGGTTTAATACAAGTTAGTTAAAATTCTTTTTTACTGTACTGTATTTAATTAAAAATGTTAGTTAGCAACATCGTAGCACAAGCATTGATATAAACCGAGATATAACGAGTGGATATAGTTCACAGCCATACACAAATCCTTGCAAGTTTTATGAGTAACTGGATACCCACACGCTGTCGTCACAATCTTGCCAACTAAAACATGTTCCAATTTCCTTCCGAGTGCCTTTTCTGCTGTAACTGAAATATTAAGTGAAAAACATTAAATAACTTGAGGACTATTGTGGCGGAGAGGCGTAGCGTCTGTCTGTAAACGCGACGGTTTGTGGGTTCGATTTTCACTCGTGGAAGATGGACATTTTTATTTCTGTTTTCTTTGCTCTGACAAATAGGCAAAGTGCGGCGTTGACTTTCGCCACTCAACGTGCAATGCCTCGAAAAAGGCGAAAAGCGGAGAAGGAGTGTCTTAACAGTAGGTTCCCACGGTGTTGCGGTTCCCACTGCCTGCCCTGCCATGTGCGAGATAAAACGTGAAGCGAAAAAAAAAAAACATTAAATAAATTTTATAATGGTAATTAGCCGTACAAGAACAAAGACAAAACTAAGTATATTCCATGCGACACCAATTATTAATTATAAGTGAGTACTTTCAAATAGGCAAGAAAAGGAAAATAAAGAAGTCAATTAGATGCACAACTGTTTCAAAAGATTCTGCCTCATTTCTTACAAGAAACAAAAGATATTTGAATATAAAATGATTAACTAAAGTAGTTCAGAGAATACCGGATCTTTGAAACTGAGTTTAATAGTTTTTAAGTATGACGGCCTCTGTTCATTAAAGCATTTAACTTATCAGCTTTTTTTACAAAAAAACAACAGGTATTAGTCTTAATGTAACTGATTAAATTTAAATGACATTTAAAATTTTACTTACGTTTCGCGTCATCGCTAGGAACTGTGTAGACGACACACAGTGTCGCCAATATGACAAAAATACATAAACTGAGTTTAGTACTCATTGTTAACGCTGGTTCACTATTTATTATAAAGATAAATCGCTTATATATCGATTTGAAAAAAGAAAATATGTTAGTAAATGCATACTTGTAATTATTAATAAATAATGTAATTATTATTTTTTATGGTTTTCAAATACCATTCCTCTTTTCAGTGTCATGTTGCTAAGTAATTTAGTAGCTTTGACGTTTATTGTTAGGTGTTATATCTCAATTATGTTATACATTGTTATTACCTTTATTACTTTCTGTAGCTAAGCCTTTTTTTCCTAGCGGGAAAGCCAGAGAGCTTTCCGTATACATCTGTCCCCAACACATGCCCTCGAGGTCGGCATAAATGCTATTTATATGACCTTCCTCCAGTCAGTCGACATTGATCTCTCTCCAACTCTTTATATTCTTGAGTACTACAATATTTTGAATTATGCACATATACTGTTAACTTGCTTTGATAGAGCGACGTGTCTACGTACTGATCAAAGCTATGTTATATATTTGTTATTCTGTAACTTATTTTTGTCTATTTATTTGTAATATCTATTTAGTAGGTTAACAAAAGCATTAAAGAGAAAGAAGCCAAGTTCAATATCCTGAATATGAGGTTTTTGTTAATATATGATTGTAGTGGAAATGGATGGCTAAGTAAATGATTGTAAAATTGTGTCTGGCCTGTTTTGGGAATTTGTGACATTTGTTTTTTGCGTCGTTTGAAAATTATTGAACAATACTAAGGTGCTATTATCATGCTAATTTAGGTAAAACACGTGCATGCATGCACATGTTCGAGCAAATATGTGGAATTCTAAGTGGACTTAGTGTTCCACATCAAGTGTTTCGACCTTACCGTCATAAATAATGTTAAACAATTTTTATTCAGGATGCGTTACATTGTTTTTAATAGTTCAGCTAGTTTCTTTTGGTTTTACATAAGGTACTGCAGTCCTCAAAGTGATTTATTTACTCTGTAATAAAAGTAAATAATAATTTATTTATTATTTAATATTTCTACTCGTAGTTTATTTCATAGTTCTTTTCAAATTTCCAGTCCAGTAGATCCGGTGATCTGCTGTCCAAACTACGAACACATGAATAAATATAAAATAAAATTAAAAGAAATCATTGTATTATACCCTATGTCTTTACATATCATTACATTATTTTTTTTTCTAATTATCTAGCTGAACACTAGCATTCATTTTAAGAGTGGTTTATAGAGTACATTATACAGTTTATAGAGTACATACACCATTCTCCTTTCGTTATGATTAAACTATCCGATGTTTTACGATAAAATTTAGCCTTTTTGTAGCCAAAGGTCTCTGTATTTTAAATTTCCTTAAATTCGATATACTAGTTTATGAGTTTATTCAGTACAAACAAACAAACATACAAATCTTTCCTCTTTATAACATTAGCATCCAAAGTATGGGCATATCTCTTTTTTATTTCTTTTATCATTATTGAATTTATTCAGTACATATTTTTTATTTATTTTAATATTTAAAATCAGCATTGTCGATGCAGATACCTCATATTTTTTTCCAGTATAACCGAGGGCGCTCTCTACGAGTATTTAAATCTATATATAAGCATCAATATGTTATAACATATACACATAGTATCTCAATCAAACAAAATATATCTATTTATTTTTTTATATGTGCAGTTAAATACATATTCTTGGTTACAGAAAACCCGATGGTTCTGTGACAAGTCTAAGACGACACCACGTGGACACTGGTATGGGGTTAGAACGAATGGCCGCCATAATGCAAGGTGTCAGCTCGAACTACGATACAGATTTATTTAGGCCAATCATTGCTGCTATCGAAAAGGTAGGCTTATAATTTTATTTACATAACCTTTATATAGAGTAACTAGTGGCATTTAAATGTAAACAAAAATATAAAACTAATATATTTTGTTATTTGTAATAGTTATAAATTATTAGTTTTTTTATACTACACATAATAAATAAATATATATTATTTCTTTGAATGGAAATCGAAACCATTGAAGCTGTTTCACTGGGACACAACGGAGCGTAGTATATTATTTAAAAATTATAATTAACCTAAGAAAAGAACTAATTTCTAGCTACTTCCGTTATGCAGCAGCAGTTATGCGTTATAATTAAGTGCATCAACATGCAAAACACAATTTCCACAGTTGTGTACTAGTTGTTAGTGTAGTTACTATGAATATATATTGTCAATTCATTTTGTTCATAAGTTTAATTTTTGACACAAAGAATAGTAAAGGCGTGTCACCATATGGCTCCAGTTATAGCAGTAATGCGGTATTGGATCAAGCGTACAGACGCCTGGCGGACCACGCTCGTATGATAAGCGTCTGCTTAGCTGACGGCGTGTACCCTTCTGCCAGGTATGAAGTGAAGGCTTTTTTTTATATTTACTTAGTTAAAATAACTTCAAAGAAGTAAGAAAAGGCTCTTTTTCGTATTTACTTAGGTGTTGCTTTCTTGGCGTTATTAAATAGATAGAATTTTAAATGAACTCAGTTTTGTACATCTGTCGATGCGATTTGTTATATTTTTAGCGAGAACAACTTTTTTTTTATAGTCCCTATATTATCAAAAGTATTATACTAGTATAGTCCCTGTATTATCTATAGTATATTTTATTGATTATTTTTTATCTGTTTCTAATTAAAAAGATAGCAGAATTAGATTTTGTTACCTATTTACTGTCGATCATATCATCATCATCATATGGCCTTTCTAAAATAGTTAATTTTTTCAGCCTTAACCTTAAACAGATAATGCGTAAATCTTTCAAAATAAGTACAGATGTATTCCAAAATCCCAATCTTCTTAAACAATTGTACAACGAAGTAATGGTCACGCTGGGAGAGGCATATCCAGAGCTAGTGGCCAAAGAGAAAGATGCCAAACTAATTATAGACCATGAAAGAGAAAATTATGCCAAACTTACTGCAAGTTTAAACAAGAAATGGAAAGATTTGGTGAAAATGTATCCTGAAGTGGAAGCGCTGAATGATATAGAGAGTGCTGGATTTGCTTTAGGTTACAAGGAATTTAAGGAGGTAAGAGGAGGCTATAAAATGGTAATATTTGTTCAAATTTTTGTTACAGGCTTAGAAAATAAACGAAGTATAAATAAAATATATTAATATTTATATGTATTATTAGTTTCACGTAAATATATATTTTATAAAGTACTTAAACAGAAACGGCCTAACATAACGTGTAAAATTGTTGACTTTATTGAACTAAATTAAAACTAGACGTATTTATTTAAAACATATCGCATCGTTACCTGTCATTAATACAATATAACAGATTACTTTTTTAATTTTTTACTTCACGCCTTATCCCGCACATAGCAGGATAGACAGTGGAATGGCAGAAACCGTGGGAACCTAGTGTTAAGACACTCCATTTCCCGAAATTAAATTAAAATAATTATTTAACGTTATTTTTTATATTTAAAATACTTTTTATTCGTTCGTACATCGTCATCATCCTAAACGAGATAGTTATAGATGAAAAATGACTCCAGTAAAATATTTAGAAGTGTTTTTTTCTTTGTCTATTAAAAAAGCAAACATTTTAGTTAAATAAATAGCCCAATTTCGTTGTTTTTTTTTTCAGATCATGTCTAAAACAAATTCAACCATCATACCTGGTGAGCTAGTGTTCAAACTATACGACACTCATGGTCTACAAGACGATGTCATTGAGAGGATAGCGAATTTAAATAACTTGGAAATTGATAGAAAAGGCTTCTGGAAACTTCTATCCAATCACAAATCAAGGCACAAAACGGCGTTTAAGGAACAAGCGTCTACTAAGGGTATTATGTTTGACAAAGCTATAGAAATTTTACACAAAAATGGCGTAAAAACAACCGATGATCAACCGAAGTATAGTTTCACTGAAAACAATAATGAAATTATTTTTAACCCTTTAAAAACTAAAGTAGGCGGCCATATTAAATGAAGACGGCGAATGGATAGATTTCTCTGAGCCCACCGAAAATAAACCTTATTACATTGTAACTGAAAGCACAAATTTCTACTGCGAGGAAGGCGGTCAAATGGCTGACGACGGTCGTATGGTGTTCAATTCCAATATAGAATTTAAAATAGATAACGTTTTTAAAATTCGGGACATAGTGTTTCATAAAGGACGGTTTATTTTAAAGAGTTGTGACAGTTTGTATGTAAGAAACGACAATAGTGTTATTTTATTAGTGAATAGTGAAAGAAGATTAAGCGTTATGAGAAATCATACAGCAATACATTTGTTTAATGCTGCCTTAAGGAAAGTGCTGCCAAATAGTGTGATATGTCAAACTGGTTCTAGTGTAACAGATAAGGGGTTCTCCTTAAACTTGTCGGTTTACGGTCAGAAGTTGTCGCAGAAGGTTGTACTGGAAGCACAAGAGTTAGTTAGGTGAGTTTTTTTTTATATTTCTTTAATAAGTTTTTAATATGTACGATTCATTATTATATAAAAATTTTTTTCTTTATTGCAAAAAATACTTTGAATGAGTACAGATTTAAACGTTTCTTTTGAATAAATGATATACTATTATTTAATTAAATGGCGGTGCACCCCAAGAATTATGTCTTAGTTGCAATCTAAATATAACGAAAGTGTATATTTTTTAATGCTTACTGTCTTCGTCTTATTCGGTGCAGCCTAAATTGTTGTTTAAGCTTAAATAGAATTAAGATTGTTTGATTTAATTTTTTTTATTGGAGAAACGATGAGTCTGACTTTTTTTATTGTTTAATAAAAACTGCCTAAATGAAATAAAATAACAAATATTTTTTAACTAAACTATAATCTTAAATGAATTGTATTAATTAAGGCAATCTTAAATTCATAATATTATCTTAAATTTAGAAGTTATCAAAAATTCTTCCTTGGTGACCTTTAAAATGGCGGAATCTTGTAAATAGGCAGTTTAATTTCGTTCCTTTGTGACAGGTGACAAGTATTTATGACGTCCTATGAATACGAATTTATGAATCTTGTAAAAATATTGCAAATTTACTTATCATTTTAATATCACACTCAGGGAATGTATAAAATCAAACGCAAAAGTAAACACGCAAGTGCTGGACATGTCGCAGATATCTTTAGAGTCGGACGTGCTGACGGTGCCCGGCGAGATCTATCCCGAGACCGGTCTCCGGCTCGTTGAGTGTGGATCGCCGCTTGTGTCCAAGTAAGTTAACAAATTAAAGGATATTTTAGGTTTATCTAAGTTTTTCGATTTCAAAAGTCACTTTAAATATTATAATACTCTAATTTGTCAATAAATGTAACTTAAAGTGTATAGATTAATTATTGAATGTTTTTATTGTTGGCAACATTTTAATCATCATAACTTCGATGCAATATTTTACTGAGTAGGCGTTTAATTATTAAGTTATAAATAAACCAATTTAAACGGTATATTTAAAATGTATAAACATCGCGAAAGTCAAAGTTACGTTGTTTAATTGGTTGGGCGATATAATATAACGAAACGTTTCAAAGATATAAATAAAAAAAAACCTACTCCTAATTAAAATAAAGTTCAATAAATACATACATTGTTTAGGGAACTATGTTGTGGGACACACGTGCCCTCCACACGGCACGTGAGGGACGTGTGCGTGACGGCGGTGCGGGGCGCGGGGGGTCACGCGCCCGCCGTACACGCGCTGGCGGGCGACGCCGCCGCACAGGTGACTTTATTATTTTTCCTTTTTTTTTAGCTTCACGCTTTATCCCGCACATGGCAGGGTAGGCGGAGGGGACTGCACCAACCATAAGAGCCTAGTGTTAAGACACTGCGTTGCTTAGTCCCTGTTTTCTCCGTCTCCGTTTCCTAGATAGAATTTTTAAGCATACACAGTAAACGTGAAACTAACATGTGGGAAATTGAAGGAACTGTGAAGCTATTAGGAACGTTACGTAGAAGTCTGGAGTTAGTATGAGGTATATTTAAATTGAAATGTGCAGAATATCTCTGATACGCTGTATCATAATCTATAATAAACAGGTACATTTAATAGGTATATTGCAAAGTGGTATATATATTTTAATTTGTTTATTACAAACATAAATAAGAGATAGTTGATGTGGCTTGCGGCTTGTTACCAACCAAAACCTTGCGACACGTCGGTGTTTATAGTTTGTGGAGGCTTGCCCAGCGTTATGAAGAATAAGTGATTAATTTATTATTGTGTATTTATTGATTTATGCAATTTATATGTTGTTAAAAACCGAATTAATGTATTAAACCAACTCAGAAATAATATTTTGTTTATTACACTCCAGGCGCGCGAACTTTTCTGTCGTGCACAAAAGCTGTCAGAGGTGGTGGAGCTGGCAGACCCTGACAGAGTGAGGGAGGAAGTGTCGAATGTCAAGGAGGGGCTCTCCACTCTCTGCGGCCGCGGGGGGAGCGGAGGGGGAGCCCCCTACGGAGAGTACGCGGAGTGTCTGCAACTGTTGGACACTCTGGAGAAGAGCGCTAATAATAGAAATGATGTTGCTCTACAGTAAGTCTCTATATTTATTTAATTAAGATATTATTATGTTCTCTTTTTTTGCATTTTTTGCTTGTAATGATTTTATTATAATTTTAGATCTAAAAATTTTGACTTTTGATTTAATTGATCATCCTCCTGTGACGGTTTTGGTACATGATAACTTGTTAGGAATATAGACTAGTAAAATAAAATAATTTTAAAGCTTATTTAATTTAACATTTAAATAAATTAAAATTATAGGTATATACTCCAGATGATAAGATTTAGATACAATTGCAAAGCGACTTTCTCAAGCATTTAGTTAGATCTAAATTCTGAGGAAAGACCCATCGTTCATGACAATTTTATCTATATATTGGATCTGCACCCGCCCCTCCTGCAAATTAAAAAAATATTCGTAATAATCTTTGGGTAGCGGAAATTTATAAAAACCTTCCGTCAGAGATACTTACAGAGTAATAAGTTGTATAAATCATATAGGAATTTAGACGTAGGGCGATGAAGAACTCATGGCTTAGCGGTCAGAGCGTGCACCGTTCGCAAGAGGGTGTGGGTTCAATTACCGCTTCGCTCAAAATTTTATGATTTCTTTAAAAATATTTTCATTATACTCTCAGAACGCTAGCCGAAGCGGAAGTGACGGCAGCATGCGAAAGCGCCTTGTCCGAAGGCCGTCGTTTCGCAGTACACTTTGTACGGGCATCGTACCTACAGTGTCCGAAGTCAGCACGCCGCTGTGTGTCCACCCCACCCACGTCCCCCCTACCAGTGCTTTTACTGGGCTGTGCTGGTGGCGTACTGGTAGCGGCAGCACACGTGCCCGAACACGTAGTGACTTCGACCTTCACTGCAGAGAAATGGCTAGAATGCGTGTTGCCTGTCTTTAAAGCGAATATTCTCCAACCTTCTCCGTCTGAGAGAAGTTCTCTGAGAACTCGCGCCGAGATGTGTGATACTAAGGTATTATGTGAAATTGAGTAAAATTAAAGGGTTTATCTGAATGTAAGATGTTTGATTGGATATTGAAGATGGATGTTTCTATTTTCGTTTTCTTCGCTCTCGGTTGTAAAGCGCGGTGTTGAATTCCGCCAGTCAATATGCGATGCTTTGAAGAAAGGCGGAAAGCAGGGAATGGAGTGTCTTAACTATACTAGGTTCCTGCGGTTCCCTCTGCCTAACCTACCCTGCCATGGGTGCAGGATAAAGCGTGCAGCTATGAAAAATAAGTAATATATTACCTAGCGAGTTATTTTTTTGATATACATATTAATGATTTCACGAATATTCGCATTTGCATTCGTGATCAATTATTTCTTAGATTTTTAATGTTACAAGTTTTATAATCTATCTATCCTAAAAAAAAATAAAATTATGATCTATCATGATTAAAAAGAATTACTGAATATTTCCAGATTTAAAAGAATTACTGAATATTAGCATTCGCACTCGCAAATGTTAAAAAATGACTAATACTTTCGAAAACTACTAAAACTTTCGAAATTATACAGTTAATAATTTTATTTCTCATAAATTAATGAACACTCGCAGGTCAGTCTGATCACGTGCGAGCAGCTGGTGCAGGACGCGATGCTCGTGGCCATCAAGTTCGCGCAGGCGCAGCTGCCGTGCGACCAGCCGCGGCGACGGCGCGCCGCCGACTGACCGACTGACATCTGACAGCTGACGTCTGACAACTGACGTCAGACAGCTGACGTCTGACAACGAACGCCTGACAACTGATGCTTGGCGTCTGCAGTGTGACGTCACCTCGATGTGTGGTGCTATTGCTTTTTTTTCGATTTGTATTATTTTTTCTTCTTTGAAACTTTGAGAAGTAGAGGAATGTTTTGCAGATATTGGTTATTTGTAAGTCAGTTGAATTTGAATTTTATGTTTAATGTACTATGACGCTGTTAGGCGGAGAACGGAGTGCCTTAACACTAGGTTAAGTCTGCTTCTAAACGCGATTGTTTATTGGATTTGAATTTCTCCTGGGAATGTATATTATCTAAACTTTCTTTAAGATATCACCTGAACACTAGGTTTCCGAAATTCCCACGATTCCCTCTGCCAATCCTGTTATGTTCGGGATAAAGCGTAAAACTAAAAATAACCATATATGACAAGTTTCATTTTAGAAGAAATTATACAAATAATACCTATCATTTTTGCCATTATTCATGTATTTTATTTAATTGTGTTTTAATTTTAAATGGAATGGTAATTATTTTTGCTACGTACGTGTTATTACTAAATGCGTTAAATTTGTGATAATTGGATTATTCTATGTAAAAAATTCACTGATATCTGTTAAATAATTAATTAATTAATTTCTAATTTGTATTTAGTATTATATTTTTAATGTCTTCCTGTGAAATGTAATTCATATTTTTGTAAATATTTTATTTGCTTTTCCTAAGATTCTTCCAGAAGAAGTATAAAGAATAATTTCTGTTATAAATATAAAAAAAATACAAAGAAATTAAAATTATTTGTTGTTGAAAATGACGCGCCACTTGTTTATCACTGAAGAATCATTTTAATGTCACAGTTTAAATGATTAATCGATTATAAATTTTCTACTAATGATCGTTAAAAGGGATGAATAGAAATCACAAAATAAAATTAAAAATAAAAAATACATTAGTATATATAGCACGATATCTATTCGTCCTATTTAACGGTGCATAAAGTTTACACAAGATTTTTAAAATACAACTTTTTGGTGGCATATTTTTAGTTATAAAATCATATTCAGTGTTGCTTCACCAATATACTATAAAATAATGTAGTATTTTATGGCAACCCTATATATCTTTCTGACAACCCTATATATTGAGTACTCGACGATATTTTAAGTATATTTTATATTAATAGCTTCCACAAGAATGATCGAAGTTTCTTCTATCACAACCTTAATTTCTTTTATTTTTCTAGTCTTATTATCTAAAAATAAAAATTATAATTAACGTTAAATTGTTTTATTAAGAAAACCTTGTATGGCATTACAATTTGTTTGGATACCGAAAAAATAGGTTGGAGTTGGCCACCTGGTAAAAGGGAGTTAGTCGAAGTAGCTTAATAGTTTAAAAAAAATGTTTATATTTCCCTTATATTTTTTAGCGTTATGCTCAATCTTTTTCAAGTTTACGTGTTGATTTATTTATATATTGTTTGAGTAATAAATGTTATTTTTGTTATAAAAAAAATTAAGGTAAATAAATCCTATTTATTCTGTTCTCGGGGGATAAAAAGTAGTCTATGTCATATTATATGTTAAGAGACTTTTATATGACTATGGACCTACGTATATATAAGAGTTTTGTGATATCAGTCACTACTAATGAAAGTATACGTCCATACCGTCATCATCATCATCATCATCATCATCATCATCATCATCATCATCATCATCATCATGTCAGCCGTAGGACGTCCACTGCTGAACATAGGCCTCCCCCAGGGACCTCCAGTGCGCCCTGTCTAATTCTATTCGCATCCTGTGGCTGCTGGCAACCCGGACCAAGTCGTCCGTCCACCTGGTAGGAGGCCGTCCCACGCTGCGCTTGCCGGTACGTGGTCTCCACTCGAGAACCTTTGTGCCCCAGCGGCCGTCAGTTCTCCGTACTATGTGCCCTGCCCATTGCCACTTCAACTTACTAATTCGTTGGGCTATGTCGATTACTTTTGTTCGTTTGCGGATGTCCTCGTTGCGCACACGATCTCGCAAAGAAATTCCGAGCATAGCCCTCTCCATAGCTCGTTGAGCGACCTTGAGCTTCTTTATGAGGCCCATAGTCATCATCTATATATATATATATATACCATATTTTTACCAGGACAAAAAATCTAAATTCATTCAAAATCTTTATCACGACTACTTGCTAAATGTGTGAGGAACAAACCAACATTTATTGTGTTGGGTACTTCAAGCACTTTAAAATCGCCGAGTATCACGATCTCCGCGGAAGGGATCTGCTGTTACATCAAATCTGTAGCCATTTGGACGTGCTGAAGGAGTCGCTCGGTTTCGGCATCACCGCTATGGGACCTGTAGAGGCAAGCGTAGATGCGGGGGTGGTCGTCACTATCTACACGTAGCCACAAGATGGAGAGGTCCCTACCTTCAAGATTCCTGAGGCGGCGTGAGCTAACATCGTCTCTAACGTACACGCACACACCTGCTTTTGGTACGAAGGAGTGTTCCAAACTGTAACCAGGGTAATGCAAGTAAGAGGTGTCCGCCGGAGACGATATTTGCGTCTCGGTCAAAAAGAGCAAAGCCGGCTTTACTGTCTCGAGGTCGTAATGGACAGCGTTGATGTTAGAATGTAAGCCCCTGATGTTGCAAAACTCCACAACTAGTGTGGCAGGGGACGCCGTGTAACGTCCGCTCTTGCCCCGGGAATTATTTAGCGCGGCGGCGGTTTAGTAGTACAAACTACTACTGTACTGCTTCGGAAGGCAGTTTTCCCAAAAAAAATCGTAAAAAAATATTATATTTATGTTATATATGAAATTCATTTTTTTAATTAAGCATACATATATTTTATATACTATAATATAATATATAAAATAATACACTATATATAAATTTTAAAATATTTATTTTATTGAACAGCCTAAATTATAAATTTATTGCAACACCGGGCATCTTCATATTTAAAATCGCTAGTAGCATAAGCACGTTACAAAATCCAGTAAATCCCACTTTGAAGAATTTAACGAATGACACATGAATTGACAATAATTTGAATGTATTGAAGTTGCGTCACATGGTAGACGGATCACAAGTGCGTGATTTTCTCTTAACAAGGTATCGTTCACAGAGAGTGCTGGAAAGTCTGCAATTGGTAAAAAATAAAAAATAATGGCGTATAGAGACGTCCTTGGTTAACACGTTAAAAAACATTATATACTATAAATTAAATTTCAACAGAACTAAAATAATATTTAAGAATAAACACTGTAAACGTGACGGTTTGTGGGTTCAATTCCCACTTGGGGAAGATGGATTTTTCTATTTCCATTTTTTTTCGCTCTGGAAACTAAGCAAAGCGCGGCGTTGAGTTCCACCACTCAACACGCAATGCCTCGAACGCAAATAGCAGGGACTAAGCCTCAGAGTGTCTTGACACTAGGTTCCTATGGTTCCTGCAGTTCTGTCTTCCATGTGCGGGATAAAGCGTGAGGACATTATTAGTAGAATAAAATTACTTATTACTTACTCTTACTTTCTTGAATACTTGAATTGCTCGGTGCCGAGTACACGCTGGTCAATGTGACCATCAGTAACAAAAGGCACAAGCTACTTTTAACAATCATTTCAACGCTTTACATAGATATATAATAATATGGTTTTATTGCTTGGATACACCGTTTTTATATCCGACAATGTCTTTGAGTATTTTAAATATGTTGTGTGTTAAATATTTACACAACAATTAAAAACAATATTTGAACAAAATGTTATCATCGAGGAATTTCATTACTTTCATTGATTGTTAGCAATTATACTTCGGTATTTTCTATGTATGCTATGGTTGTTTTTATTGTTGATTAGATAAAAAGAGGGTAGTCTTAGGTAATAAAGATTATAAATGCTATAAATTGATGTCAATCTGCTCCCCCCCCCCCATTCCTGAGCTACTGCTGTTCGTCTTAGCTAGGCCTCCTGTAGTCAACAAGAGGTCTCAACCGGCTGCACTGGCTGAACTGGTAGCTCATCCATCCTTGACGCCACATACCCTTTACCGTATGGGGGTAATCAAAAAGATGCGGCCATTTTTTTGGGGGCCACGAGGTACAATGACCAGAAGGCATAGCCGAGACACCGTTTCTCCTCTCTTTCTTCGGGGACCTGAGAGAGAAGAAATTTAGACTGGACTGGTATCTGGAGACCTGCACGTATGCAACAGTCTTACTGGAAGAGAAATACTCTAAAGTATAGTTATTGACTGACTCAAGTCATTTCATGCAATTGTGAGGAATCTCTGTATGAATACGTTCGACCTATATCCACTCTTCTTGTCCTACCCAAGGTCCTTAAATCCGTTGTAAATAATCAACTATACCAATTCCTTTCCTCTTATAGTCTTCTGTGTCCTTTCCAATCTGGCTTCCGTTCTTTCCACAGCACAGTGACTGCGCTGTTGAATATAACGGAGGATCTACGCCAAGCTTACCGTGATAGTGCTTCTGGACTTCAACAGTGCTTTCAATTCTGCAGATTTTGACATATTTCTAGGCACTCTTGATCCTCGTGCAGTGCGTAAACATTAACGATATTAGACGTGGCTAAAATTCATTGCAGGCATTTCTCAAGACGGTGTTCATTCTTTACTTCATTCTGTTTTTGTTATCTTATCTTTATTCTATTTTTGTTAATAACACATCAAAATTGATGTGACTTGAGTGTCATTTAATCTTGAGCTGAATCCTTTAGTCTCTTCGAAAACTACTAACTATTATTATTGGCAGTAATTAAAAAAATTTTTTACCCCATAGCTTATGGGGTAAAAAGATATGGGGTATTGTAACAAAGTTAAAAACTTAGGTTTATTTACGGGTATGTCTTGGACATCACATATTAATAATATCAGCGAACGGATGCATTTTTCTTTTAATTCTGTCAAACGTCTCCAATATTTCCTCCCTCTTCAGACCAAAACTATGCTTGCCCCTCAATCATTTCTCCTACCAATTTTAGACTACGCCGACGTTTGATATAGAGCGTTTACAAAATCTCGGCATCCGCTTTGTTTACGATCTACATAAGTATGATCACGTTTCTCATTTTCGAGCTTACTTTAATTCACCTTCGAGAAAATATGCACATTCTTACACCCCCCTTCAAAATCCTTAACTATCAAAACTTCCCTTTCTACCTATGTCCCCGATTTAGTCTACATCTTCTCCCTTTCGTTCGAGGCGGTCATACCGATGCTAGACATACCGAAGCGTGATACCAAATCCTACCAGAAATTCATTGTACAGTGTGTGGAACCAACTCTCTAAAACTATCCAGAAAAACCCTTCTTTAATTCCTTTAAACCACAACTAAAAAATATCTTCTGGAAAATTTATTCATCTTATAAATACTACTATTGATGTTCGCTTTAAAATGGTATAATTTTCCTACGACAGTAAGCGACATAATCGCGTCATACTATTCAAAATTAAAATTTGTTATAACCTCAAAAGACGGCCATTCAAAACCATTAGGCTATAATGTAGGTCTTTTTCCGGGTTGTTGTTTATCCCCAATAATATTTAATATAGTTATTAATATTTTACTAGATATTCTAATAAAACATGAGAAAAAATGGGGTTATCGGTTTAAATTCAATAACAAGTACACGGAATCTATTCTTGCTTTTGCGGACGATCTCGCGATACTCACTAGGAATCCAAAGCAATGCCAGCTGCTATTGGATGAAGTAGACGAATTTTGCACGTGGACAAAAGGAATGAGGACAAAACCAAGTAAGTGTCACTGTCTTTGTCTGGGAAGACGAGACACAAAATATACCTCCTACGATCCGGGACTAAAAATTGGCGGAGAATGCATTGCTGTAGTTTCCGAGGCGGCACCTTTTAAATTTCTCGGTAAGAAAATAGATTACAAAGGCCGAACTCCATCATTAGATGTACTAGTCGACAGCTTTATGACGGATCTTGAAAAGGTAGACCATCGACCTATAAGTAATGTCAAGAAAGCTTGGATTTACGACAATTTTCTAACATCACGTCTGAATTGGCCTTTCCTCGTATATGATTTTAATAAAACCCTCTTGGCAAAGTTAGATGCAAGCGTCATAAAGATGCTGAAGTTTTGGCTTGGGCTAGCACATTCGGCGGACACCTCAACCTTATTTAGAGTTATTAGTATTACAAAATAATTTTGGGTTGAGATTAAAGAAACCATCAGAGCTCTATAAAAATCTAAGAGTCGCCAAAACACATATTCTGGGAAAATCTCGGGATGAGATTGTTACCTCACTTCCAAAAGACAAAAGTGTCCCAGAGCTCGAGTCAAGACTTAAATTCCATAAGCAATTTATGATAGGAGCACAATTTAGTAAAGTAGGGTTAGGATCAAAGAGGAAAGTCCAAGACACAGACATAATAAAATCTTTTATTCGGCAAGACGAGAACGATAAGTATAAGGTGCACGCAATGGGCTTAGAAATGCAAAATGAGTGGCTAACTATAGGAGAGTTCTGTATCCCTTTGGCTTTGAAATGGCGCACCCTAATTCACGACTGGTCTCCAGCACTACTAAAATTCTACCTAAATGCGTTCCAAATGACTCTTCCAGATCAAAGTAATTTAGTAAGATGGGGTAAAGCTACCGATAAATCTTGCTACATCTGTAAAGAGGCAGTAGGGACAGCTAAACATATGCTGGTGGGGTGTAGGGTACTCTTGGATAGTGGTCAATACTCGCGGCGCCATGACAAAGTACTAGAAATCATACGTGAAGCCGTTAGTCTTTCAGTTGCAAGAGCGCAGAGAAACATAACAACCAGCAAACGCTCAATAGAGTTTGTGAAAGAAGGTTCTTATAAAAAATCTACACAAAAACCTTTCTCTATATTAGATCCAGCTCCTGATTGGACACTTGTAATGGACACGTATGAGAAACAGTATAGAATCCCTGAGGATATTTGTGTTTCGTCATCCAGACCGGACATTTTTCTTTACTCTCGAAGCCTAAAACGCGTAGTACTGGTAGAACTTACAGTTCCGTGGGAAACAAATATCCCGAAAAGTCACCACCTTAAACTCAATAAGTATTTCGACCATACTAACGAACTGACCAGGAATAGGTTTAGAGCGAGCTTATATGCGGTTGAAGTAGGAGCGAGAGGTATAACAGCGAAATCTCTCTATAGTTTATTAAAAGATCTCGGCCTGTCTAGAACTATCACAAATTCATTTCTAGAACGCACTTCGAAGGCGGCTTTGGTAGAATCTTTCAAAATTTGGTTAGGTAGTGGGAGGAGCTCGGACAGTGAAGGTGAGCGTTAATGCATTTTAAAGGGGCCCCTTTAAACCTACACTTGGGTCGCAAGTCCCAGGCGCTGCTCGGAGCTCCTCTTCCTACAACACGATGGGCCCGGCACCCGCACGGTGAATCCATGGAAGCTAAGTTGTTTCTTCTCTTATATATTTATCACATTATGTCGTATTTTATATAAAATATGTATATAGGTATGTATTTGATATTGATATTAATATTATTCTTCTTCCGCCAGTTGGCTGGAAGAAATCTCTTACAGAAATAAATCCACCGTTGTGTACTGAACTAATGTGTCATTTAAAAACTTAGCAATGTAAAAAATAGTGTAATAAAAGAGTATTAAAAGATATATATGGTGTACTTATTTACATATTTTTCTTTAACCACTTCTGTTTTCTAACAGTATTTACTTATGCTTAAACATGACATGCCTATTCGGTTAATAAGTGTAAGATTGACAATAACAAAACGAAGTCAAAACAATTGTCGGTTCTTCCGATACAGGCTGTTTTTAGTCAGGTTTTTAGCTACTTTTTGTCAGCGTCATGTGTCAATTCATTTATTGATTAATAAAAGAAAAATCTTCAAACGTCGTCGTCGCCTCTGCTCCACGACCAGGATTCTATGACAATATAATCTTTTCAATTTCATATCATACTATTGGTAGAGCCAAGCTACACCAACTTCAGCAGTTCAAAAGGGCTCGTGCCGGGTATTACGCTCTCACAGAATACCGACGTGAAACAGCAGCATATTAATGCTGCTGTGTTTCGTCGGGTGAGTGAGAGTTCCGGAAGCCAGTAAAGGGGGATCGTTGAGTATTTGGTTGGCAACGTATCCACATCCTCTCAGATTGTGGATATCTATGGGCGAAGCTGTCCTCTTAACAACAGGTTTCCCATCTGTTCGTTTGCCATCTTATAATATATAAAAAAAACATACGAAGTTGCTTTACGCCTTGACAGTTCCCACAACATTTTTCTCTTTCTTTATCATCTACTTTTATCGAATATAGTAGGTATGTACCTTATATATAAACGCTATAGAAGCAAAGGCACATCTTAGATCATAGATCTTAGATTTTTACTAATAGTTTTTAGTTTTTACTAAAAGTTTCTTGTAAAAGGTCATTTTCTTATTTTTTATAATTTACCTGATTTTTATGGTACCACATCAGGTGTTTCAAAATCTCAATTTTATAAATAAATAGAAATTACTTTCGTTTTTGTTGCATTTGTTTATTTTTCATAATTTAGCTAGATTGCTTTACAATCCATATCAGTTATGCCATTTTTAAAATAAATCAAATATCCTGCGCAAATCTAAAGATATACAAAAAAAACCGTCAAAGCCTCCCAGTAGTAATTAAAAAGTCATAGAGTCATAATTTTTATAAGTGTTTTTTTAGCTTCACGCCTTATCCGCACATGGCAGGGTAGGCAGAGGAAACTGCAGGAACCTAGTGTTAAGGCACTCCGTTGCTTAGTTCCTGCTTTCTCTGTACCTGCTTTCCGTCTTTTTCGAGGCATTGCGTGTTGAGTGAATGGGTTGAGTGGCGGAACTCAACGCCGCGCTTTTGCCTAGTTGCCAGAACGAAGATAATGGAAATAGCAAAATCCAACATCCCCGAATAGGAATCGAACCCAGAAACCGTCGCGTTTACAGGTAGACGTTGCGCCTCTGAGCCACGACGATCCTGTTTTAGTGTTTTTTATTTTGTAAAAATGTTCAATATGAAAACACAACTTTTTCACTGTTGTAACATAGTTACAGTATAGATAGACTATAAGTTAGGATCTTAATTCCATTCCAACCTATCTATGTCGATAGTTCATTGTTTTTTTATGACTATGTTAATCATTACGTTGAGGTGCTATTTCCTTTATCTTCCAGATACTAGAAATTTAATTACAATATTCAATATCAGTTATTCTAAATGATTGGTATAGTTTTAAGCCATGAGAATACTTGTTCCCGTTCATACATACAACAGTCGACAATTTGTTATCCACTGTTAACACTTTGTTGTTCGCTTTCAGCATGAATTTCAGACATGTGTGGTAGCAAAAAAGAAAGAATATGTTACGTTAAAAATAGATTTTACTTAAAAAAACAGTTCATCGAAGAAACACGTACTTAAGGAAATGTTAAAGGAGGAAATGTTAAATCAGTAAAAACAATAAAGTAGGTACCTACTCCTCAAGTAGGTAACTGCATCGAGCTATGTTTTTTAGAAATAATTGTAAGCTGGGATAAAACGTGAAGGCTAGCTCACGTTTCATCCTAACCTCGATGACACCAAATGTTACGGCGTTTAAATGAATCGACGAAACAGTGTTAAAATATATCTTAATAAAACATAAAAATTAAACGGAATACGAACCCGTGCTTCTTGCAAACTGTACAAGCTAACTGACCGCTAAGCCATGCGTTCCTTATAATGTTATTCAATTTTATATGTTCTCTTTAAGTATTTTTCTATCCTTAATGTGTAAAAAGGTGTATAGCGGAGACGGAGAAGGCAGTAACTTAGCAACGGAGTGTCTTAACACTATATTCGTATGGTTCCTGAATGTGTGCATTCATACTTTAAGAATCATAAAAATAAATGTTTGTATATATTCCAATGAGTGAAGAAAAGCCAGTAATAGCATAGTACAAGGTTTTTCAATTTTATTTATAATAAAACGATTATACTGTGTTAAAATTGTTGTAATTTTATGTTGTTAAATTCATAAATCATAGCAGAGGCAATTGTTAAAACCGACAATCGATTTAGTCTTATGCACAGCGTTACACAAAACTGAACATTTTACAGTGGAAAGTTCTTCCTCGCAAGGTGTCACAACCATCGTAAGCTCTATGTATTTAACAATACCTTTTTTTTCGAGTGCCTTTTCAATTTTTTCTGAAAAAGAAATTTATAAAGTTAAATATTTGATAATAAAAATATGTATTAATATGCAATGTGTCTTATATGTTTAATATAATTATGTATATATGAAAGGATTATCTTTAATTTAAAGTTATATGTTCTCGATTTTCCCGTTATTATTTTTTTGTCTCCTCTACCCAAAGGTTGCCTGGAAGAGATCGCCCTCTTGGCAATAAGGCCGCCTTTTTGTACTTATAAGTAGTAGTATTATAAGGTATAATTATACCTTATATTACTAGGTATTCAGCCCATCCGGCCTGTTAATTGAGCGAGCGCGGAAGCGGTACAATAAAGACACTTTCTTGACAAACCGAATTAGAATGTATGCAAAATTATATGTGGAGTGAAAAATTGTTCAAAAATGGCCTAAATCGGACTATTACACGACAAATTTAGCAAAAGCTTTGCTCTCGAATCGAGCCGTAACGCGACTAAATGTAAACAAATTGCACGCGCAAACTAATCCAATGCATTTTCAATGAAAATCAAATTTGTTGGTTTTTTCTCAATTATTCCTCAAGGACATGTCCGATCACAGTTTTTTATATATGTTGGCACTCCTCATGACCACAGTGATCGTTTAAAACAAATCCGATCAAAATCGGTTCAGTGGTCTAGGAGGAGTTAGCGAACAAAGAATGCATAGACCCCCACTAACAGAGAGCTTCGCTCGTCGCTGCGCTCCTCACTCGCTCAATAAACATATGTTGATTGGTGTGCAATAAAGAATATGGATTGATTGATACTACGATAATTATACGAAGTACAATTATATGAAGTTAGGCTTTCTGAAGTAAGCCCTTTCTTAGTTTTTTTTTTTTATTTAAGTTGTGAAGTTACTAAAAAAAAGAAATTGATGGACGACCGATATTAGAGAATAATTATCATTTATCAATAAATAAATTGACTAAGCTGTACTACTTATGAGAAATATTCATTGAAGTGATAATTATATAGACTCTTGTTATGAAGGATTTAAATTGGATCTCTTTTAATCATGCATTCTTCTCTATTTGACCATACAATCTTCTTTATGTTTTCTCCATTCAATGTGACACTAGCGAAGTGAATTGTTGCGCTATTCATTAATAGAAGAAGAAGAAAAAGAATTATGTTGACTTTTGACTTACCTTTAAATTCGTCGTTTACAGTGTCTGTACAGACGACACACAGTGTCGCCATTATTACAAATAACCATAAGCTAAATTTGATGGTCATAGCTCAAGTGCTTCTTGTACTGTTGTTTATTATGATGCCTACATTGTTTATATATCGGTTTGAGAATCACAAAAACGCTACGATGTAATTAAATCATAAATTTTATGATAAAGAACGCCATTCCGCTTTCAGACGGTATGTTGCTAAGTCATTTATTATCTGTTTCTGTAAAACATACTATACTACATTCCATCACATTACATACTTGAGAACGTTACGTATTTACAATATTAATGCTTACTGTGTTTACTTATATACATACTTCACGCTCTATCTTTAGCGGGATAGTCAGAGAAAACGGAGCGCCAAACGCTGCGGTCCCTACATACCTCTTTTGTCGCGTCCACTGTCATTAGCATTTTCATATATGCTCTCCGGGGGTCCTAAGGCTTGCCTTCCTCCAATATCTTCAGCACTGTGTTTTTGAAAATCAACCGAGGTTAGGTTAGAGACTACAGGTAAGAGGAATCTCCCCTCTTTATTCCTCTTACCATTAACTTTTGTTTTATGTCTTTTTTACTGTTCTTTCATCACCCATTCGCCCTGCCCAATATCCTTCCTTATGGAAGAAATATAATGTACATCATATCTTTCTTTTATTCTTCTTCTGTAATATCCATGTTTCACTGCCTCATAACAATGTCGGCACAACACAGTTATTGCACCTTTCATTCTGTTACCGGCAGCAAAACGCCTTTGCATGTCCATTAATATACATAATGTGCTTAAATATATTTAGAATATATTTATTTAGTTAGACGGTAAGATCATTAAAATATGAAGTTTTATATAGGATTTTATATATTTAGTTGATAATAAGCTTACCAAGCCTTTATTAACTGTCCCTCTTCTTTTTCTAACGGTTACGCTCTTGGATCATTAACACTTTCATTAAAGTGTTGATAACCCAACAGTTTGTAGAAAAGTAGAACTTTACCGCTTTAACAGAAACTTTTGTGAGTATTATATCCACCTGACGACCGTCGTGGCGCAGAGACGCGACGTTTGTGGGTTCGATTCCCACTCAAATATATAGATAACTAAAGGTTATCTGGAAGAGATGGCTACTAAGCCGGAAAATCGCCTTTTGTGTACTTTTCTCTTGTGTATGATATTTATAAATAAAAAAATAAATAAAAATGAATAAGAATCTTGCATCAATCGAGCGTAGCCCATTAGGCGTGGGTTTAGTAAAATTATTCTTTACCAAGGGTGATATATCATTATTACAGAACTACTTCGTTTTACTTCTGAGCCATGTAGTGTATAGATGTGGTCGACCTGCAGCACGGTGGACAGACGAAAGGAAACAAGAAAATACAGTGGAATGTTTAACTAATAATAACTTTTATATATAGTATTCATGATTTATCAATACATTTTCAATTTTCAGACTTTTTTTCTTTGTTTATTTTTTTTTCACACCTTAATGACATTATTTGTATTAATAATAAAAATATTAGGTTTTGTTTAATGTATTTTGTGCTTATCTATTAAATATATTATTAGTTTGGCTCACAGTTGGCATTGAGTATCCTTAGAATGGACTTTACTTAAAGAAAACATAAACAATTTTAAACACAAGCAACAATATTAAAAATATACATTTTTAAAATTTGAACACAACTCTCTTGCCAATTGATATAATCATTTGTCATGTCATAACAGAGATACCAACAAGGCAAAAAATAAGACAACCTTATAAAATGTAATAAAACTATTTATTTACACATCTTTGTACGACCTCACACAATTAATACCTTAATAATTTCGTTCATTCCATTTTGAATGGATATTTCTATGCAAAAAGTATGAATTAATATACTTTCATATTTTTAAAAAAAATAATAATACACGACTTTTCTTATTAAACATACTGCTTGCATAGATTTTTCTAAGTAAATGAACATATTTAAATATATATTCTTAACAAAATCTAATGATTGTCCATATACTGTAGATCAGATAACAGTAGCACTGTGTTAGGCAGCGGGCGAGGCTGAGGTGATAAGATGGTTAATGTCTGCCTTTCCATATCTACCGCAGTCCTGTAATTAAAAAAATAATTATAATATTGATTATTGCGGACCGTCAATGCGACGGTTCGTGGGTTCGATTCCCACTCGGGGAAGATGGATTTTTCTATTTCCATTTTCTTTGCTCTGGAAACTAGGCAAAGCGTGGCGTTGAGTTCCGCCACTCAACACGCAATGCCTCGAAAAAGGCGGAAAGCGGGGACGGAGAAGGCAAGGACTAAGCAACGGAGTGTCTTAACACTAAGTTCATATGGTTCCTGATGTTTCCTCTGCCTACCCGGTTCATAATAAAGGGTGAAGCTAAAAAATATTATAATATCAGTGATTTTCGTGACTTTTATGCATTTAAAATAAAACAATTTAAACGGTATATTCGCGTATATTGGCTATTTTTAGAAGCCTTGAAGTACGAACGTAGCATCGAGTTTCCAAAAGATGTCAATATATGCGAATAATCCGTTTAAATTGTTTTATTTAAAAAATAATGATACATATGGAATGTTAAAAATTATTTCATGTTATAAAACATACTTTTGTATTTTTATCAATGTACACTTCTATAAGAAGAGTTTGTTTGGTTAAGCGTTTAGATCTCGGGAGTAGAGATTTTAAATTTCTATTTATTTCTTGTGCCACAACAAATGACTTGTGGTTCTTACTAAAAAATAGTGAATAATTATCATTTTCTTTGGTAACAGGACAAAGTACTACGCCGAGTTCCACCACTCGATACAAAGTGTTACTTATTCTTAATATCTACTAGGTTCCCTTTACCTATTATGCTATGTTAATAGAAGATATAGAACCTAAAAATATTATTATTTAATTTACAAAAATCACAATGAAATCATTAACATACATGTAATATGTATATTTAAAAAAAATATCCAAATGCATTGTATTTATATAACTTTTCTATTACAAATTAAATTCAAAAATTAATCAAATAATAACATACTTACACACAAACAAACCCCGCCAAGTTGCAATGCAGCACGTGTTCGTCACTACCACCCCCTGCGACACTAACACCGGCACTAGCGTTACCACTAACACCACCACTAACACTTGCACTAGCACCTCCACTAACACTATCACTATTTTCATCCACCGGTGCAAACGACACGGCTAATAGGCGATGAGCCAAAGCAGGCGTCGGCCATACACTCACTAGCTTAGTAAGAGCATCAGCTGCCCTCATGCCCAGTGGCATGCACGAGTCGGGAAGTGAAGGCGCACCCACCTGTTGGATAGGGGTTTGAATTTAGTTTCAATTTTTTATTAATTTAATTTAGGTAGAAATTCACTTAATCTAGTTTATCTTCACACTTTATCCTGCACATGGCAGGGTAGGCAAATGGAACTGCAGGAACTATAGGAATTTAGTTTGTTAATGTCCTTTTTTAGGGTTCCGTAGCCAAAGGGTTAAACGGGACCCTATTACTAAGTCTCCGCTGTATGTCTGTCTGTCTCTAGGCTGTGTCTCATAAACCGTGATAGATGGAAAGCTAAAATTTTCACAAATGATGTAATGCCGTTGCCGCTATAACAATAAAAAATTTAAAAAAAAATTAAGGAAGGTTCCCATACAATAAACGTGTTCCTTTCATATTTTTTTTGCTCAATATTAAAAATGGTAAACAGGTAGACGCTTCAAATTTTCACAGAATATTTACTCGTATATTATTTTTCAAAATAAACCATAAAATAAAAATAAAGTAAATATTAAAGAGGGGCTCCCACACAACAAACCTAATTTTAAGCAATTTTTAATGGATCTTAACAAACAAGAAGAAGAAAACTGCTTAGCATTCTATGGATTCACCGTGAGGGTGCCGGGTCCATCGCGTTGTAGGAAGAGGAGCTCCGATCAGCGCTTGGGACTTGCGACCCAAGTGTAGGTTTAAAGGGGACCTTTAAAATGCATTAACGCTCACCTTCACTGTCCGAGCTCCTCCCACTACCTAACAAAATTTTAAACGATTCTACCAAAGCCGCCTTTGAAGTGCGTTCTAGAAATGAATTTATAATAGTTCTAGACAGGCCGAGATCTTTTAGTAAACTATAGAGAGATTTCGCTGTTATATCTCTCGCTCCTACTTCAACCGCAAATAAGCTAACTCTAAACCTATTCCTGGTCAGTTCGTTTGTAAGATCAAAGTATTTATTGAGTTTTAGATGATGACTTTTTGGGATATTTGTTTCCCACGGCACTGTAAGTTCTACCAGTACTATGCGTTTTAGGCTTCGAGAATAGAGAAAAATATCCGGTCTAGATGACGAAACACAAATATCCTCAGGGATTCTATACTGTTTCTCATACGTGTCCATCATAAGTGTCCAATCGGGAGCTGGATCTAATATAGAGAAAGGTTTCTGTGTGGGTTTTTTATAAAAACCTTCTTTCACAAACTCTATTGAGCGTTTGCTGGTTGTTATATTTCTCTGTGCTCTTGCTACAGATAGACTAACGGCTTCACGTATGAAAAAACGTAGAAACTTGAAAACTTGTGAGTAAATATTTAGGAATATATTAACTATAAAATAAATACCTAATCTAATTTATATGTAGCGTAGCGACATAATTATAATCAGGAAATTGGTACGGAAGTCTCGAAGCACGAGTACTGCATATTTTTAAATAATATATTAAGTTTGAACTTTGCGTTTGTGTCTTTTTTTAAAATATTCAATAAAAAAAGGCCAATAAAAGGTATACTATACAGCAGAGAATAGGTATACAGCAATTAAAGTTGCTTACCTTATATATTTTCAAATCTGAAAATTTGACATCAAATGAATGTGGGTAGTACGGTGTTCGTTTCCCGTAGAAATATTCACGAATGCGCGCATCTCGAGCCTCAGCACGTTGAGTGGATGATCTTTCCACAACCTATAAAGCAATTCAAATGAAATACTTTTATTATTTTCAAAGTGTTAATCCACACTAAAGAGAAAAAATACTTAAAGAAAACATATAAAAATGTGAACGCAGCAGAATTTGAACCATCTTGCAATTATATCATAATTCATATGAAGTCTTACAAGATTAAAATAATATAAATAGGTGTTGTCACAGTAGATATAATAAAATATCTTCACATCTACACCATATAGGTCTTTTCAATTCAATTTAATTTACAAGGGAATCTTCATTTTGTTCAATTTAGACTTTCATATAAATCTTAATGTTTATCGATTATCTAATGGTACTTACCCCACCACTTTTAGGTAAGTAAACTACTTTGACAAACTTCGGCATATCCCTCTTGAGCTCATTATATAACCTTTCATTGTCTAATACTAATATCACATCAACCTGAAACAGTAAAAAATCAATTGAGAATAATTTTACTAATATAAAAATATTTATACAATTATGTTCAATATAAAACTAACACCATATCATCCACCATAAAAATTACACATTTGCTTTATACCATACATGGTAGGATAAAGCGATGAACTTTGTGTTAGGACACTCTGTTGCTTAGCCCCTGCTTTCTCTTTCCGCCTTTATTCGTGGCCTTGCGTGTTGAGTGGCGTAACTCAACGCCGCGCTTTGCCTAGTTTCCGGAGCAAAGAAAATGGAAATAAAAAAATCCGTCGTCCCTGAGTGGGAATCGATCCCAGAAACCGTCGCATTTACAGGTAGACTCTATAACTCTGTGCCAAGATGGTCCTTATAATAATAAATAGACAATAATAAAACTTGAGAAAATAATTAGATTTACAGACAGATATTTTATTGTGTTTAGTTAGATTTAGATTTAGGTGAGACTCTATCTACCAAAATTAAATATATCTTGTCTAAAAGCGGTTATTGTAAAAATTATCTTTGATCATTTTGCAATATAAACAAAATCACCTACTTCAAATGCTTGAGCAGCATGCGTCAGTACTTTATATCCCGCTCCTTTAATCCATCCACATGTGTTTATTATTACTCCTGATGTAGATGCTAAAAAAATATTCCATTATAATTTTATATTTGTATAATTTTGTTAACAAAAGGTAATATTAAAAATATGCAAAAGAAAATGTATAGTCTACATGTCTTAAAAAATGTATTATATAAGAAAAACAAAAATTGAACTCTGGACTTCAATATTTTATGTCATTGGGCATATTTTATTAACTTTTGACCAAATAGCATACTTAGGAAATATTGAATCACAAAATGTAATATAATTTTATTTAAAGTAACAAATAACAAATTTGCCTTTTTTATTGTTTTCACATCTTTCAGCAATAACTTCTGCTAGCCTTGACACAATAGTGTTGTATAATTCAAGATTATCACCAGGAGATTTATGACCAAAGTGGTACACCAAGGGAGCTTGTTGGCTGAAACCTTCTTCTATAGATGCAGGCCTCTCGACTAATAATGCACCTATAGTAAAATTTTATTAGAATGAAATAAGTTAATAAAAGAAATTTCTATACTTATAAAAGTACAAAAAATTTATTTTTACCTAGAAAAATAAACAAAATATTTACCAATAGTGCCTGGAACACTAATATGACCTTGTCCAACATCTAAGTCAACAAATATAGGCCTTCTTCCCATTCTGACTGCATAGTTTAATAGGATTTTAGTTAAAGTAGACTTTCCCACATCTCCTGGTCCCACCACCATAGTCACTGGTCCTCGAGTATTCTCTTGTTCTGCCGCTACTCTTTGCTGTTCTAAAGCCGCATGGACATTTAAGTAAACTACCTAAAAATGATTGTTAAAATTATAGTATTAAATTTGATATCATTATGAGAATGAATAAAAAAGAAATTAAAATTTTACATACCATCGGTGTTTCTTTTGCTATATAACTCACTTCAGTACGTCCTCGTAACTCAACTGTACAACCATGCCACGTAAACACAGCCACCTTAGCTCCAGTATGGAATTCATAAGGTTTTCCCTTGACCAACTCTGTGCCAAACAGTTCAGCGTATCCACTCTTAACCTAACCAAAATCAAAATAATTTCTATATTATTTTAATCGCTTTTATATACTTACATCAATTAACTTTAAAAACATTACACAATTCACATATTTTGATGTTTTATAAATGTATAGATTTACCTCCAAAACTACTTTTTCGTTTTTGGATTCAACCTCAAAACGGAGTTCAGAATCAGGTTCTAGTTTAAATTCTTGTAATTGGATTTCAGTCATTTTAACTACTATTAAGTGAAAATATACGTTTTGCTTTATTTCATAAAGACTTTTTATTTTCGATTTAAAAACAAATAATGTTGGCAATTGGCAAGTCAACTGTTTAAAAACAATACAGATTAAAAATAAATATTTACTTCGGTAGCCTTTTCACAGGTTATAAGGCAAATAAGAAATATTAAATATAATATATTTATTAATATGCAATACGAAATAAGCAATAAGCAGTGTGTTTTGATAAAATAGTCATCACAAATCTTAAGAAGAAGTTTTATTTAGCTAAAGCGTACGATAATTCCTATATTATTAATTATGAAATACACATTAAAACTTATGTGCGGTGCATTATCAAAACGTCAACAACGACAATAGTTTCAAATAATCAAATTGTTTTGATACGTTGTTATATATTTAATGGATGTAACAAATATTCTACTTACTTTTATGTATAATTGTTTTCATATTTAATGGCCAGATAAAATTATAAGAATGGAAAATTCTTTCTTTGAATATCGTGACGAGACTGGAGTGGACAGTGATTCTGAATCTGAGTTTATCGACAATAGTTTAATAGATGAATCTATAGGTCCCAAGAAAACACCAGGCAAGAAAAATCAAACAGCTTTCATACCTGAATCTGAGGATTCCCTAACAGAAGGTTATTTCTGAATTAAATTTTACTTTGTTCAGTCTACTACTTCAAAATTTATTTTAAAACTAAACTATTATTTTTACATCACAGATGATACAGAAGAAAAGAGCACGTCTACTCGTGCTAGGAAATCAATATCTAGAAGAAGTAATGTTAAAGCATTATCAAATCACATAGTTTTAAGTAGTGATGACGGTAAATAATGTTATCAATATTGTAGAATATCTTGTCCATTCATTCTATTAGAATTTAATTTTATTTAACATTTTCAGACCAAAGCAAAAAAGGCAGCTTTAGGAAACAATCTGATGCTTCTAATAGAGTAGTGCTTAGTTCATCTGAAGATGAAGGTACAGTTATTATTTACAATATGAATATATTTAAACATAGTAATTTTTTGTAACATATATTTATTTACAGGTGATGTTTCACCTGAAATTGTACCTCGAAAACGACCTCCACAAGCAACACCTAGATCTTCTAATTCATTTATTGGACGTAAAACAAAAAAACGAATCATGAGGTTAGACTCAGATACAGAAAATTCTATAATAATAGAGCATGACAAAAACAGAAAATTAGCCTGTTTAAAAGATACTCCATTAAAAATAGACAATTTAAAAAGAAACTTAAGAGATATAAAGAATATGAGTATTCAAAGTAATGAAAGTATTCAAAGTAGTGATGAAGATAATGTAGACCAAAATAATGACAAACTTGCATATAGCAAAGAAGAAAGTGATAGTACTAGTGACAAAAATGACAAAAGTGGTGAAACTAAACGACATGGAAGTGATGAAAATGTACAAAATAGTGAAAACAATGACGAAACATATTGTGATGATGAAGAAAATAGTGAGAGTGATAAAGAAAAGAAACGAATTAGTACTAGCGATGATGGTGATGAAGACCAGATAGTGATGTCTCGTGCAACACGCATGAGCATTATGGGTATTATACCTAAAGAAAATGATAGTGACGATTCTGATTATATACAATCTGATGATGTAAGTTTCTATACTTTTCTATATGTTAAGATAACTATTAAAACATATATGTTTTGAATTGATTTGATTGGTCTTTGTACAATTCTATAAAGATTTAGAACATACATAAATATTAAAAGAAAATAATTATGTTTGAAAGAAGTAAATATTTTTAAGATTTGTTTAGATATTTTAAGTAATTGAGCCCAAAATGTTACCAATTCTCATAAAATAATAAATTTTAATAAGCCATTTTGAATTCTATTTATACTTTAATCAGTAAGACAGAGTTATTTTTATTTTTGGTGATAGAGAATTAAAAATTTTTGTAAACTACATTTAATTATTATTTTTTAAAATAAGAAACCATTTTCAGACACCATTATCATCAAAAAGGAATTCTTTAATAAATTTATCGGAACCTCAAGCTGAAGTAGAAGAAGTACAAGTACTTAATACACCTGAACGAAGCCCTGATAATGGAGAAAGTTCTAGAATATCTTGTTCGCCCATAGCGAGCCCTCTACATGACATAACTAATGAAATTAATAATTCAAGTCAAAATGTCTCTATTGTCTCAAGCAAGAGGAGTTTTAATGTAAGCTTAACAAAGTCAGATGTTAATGACAGTAAATCCAAAAGTCTGAACAGTAGTAAAGAAATAAAAATGACTTTCAAAGAAAATGTGATAGATGATGATTTGACTATTATCGATGCAAAACCTGAAATTATAGCTTTGAGCAGTGATGATGAGGATGAGGTAAGTTATTTATATTAAGAATAATATTTGTATATTGGGTGAAAAAACTCTATTCTCTCTGCCTTCCCTGGTAAAATTGAGATGTTAAGTAAAGTTGAGATTGTTTAATTATATTTATAGTAATAAACGAAACTATATGTTTTTTTATTAATTTATATGATTTTATTCATTTTTATGTAAATTCTTCACACTGGAACTATTATATGATGAATATTATTATGAGGAAATAGTGTTTTAACACTATGATATTAAAAAAATATAAGTTTTATGTGAAAAATACTTTAAAAGATCATTGTTAGTAAAAAAATCAGTTAAATCGCTTACTGAATGTACTTATTACATATGTAAGTTGTTATTTTCTTTAGTTCTATTTATTAAATTAGTGTTTCATATTTGTATTGCAGTTGCAAAGTGTCTATATGGTAATGGGCTCGTTTCCCACTAATGACTTTTGCTTATAAAAATATTAAAGATCATGCCGAATAGCAACAGTCGAGTTAATCGAAGATTCTTGTTTAACTGCGTAAATTACGTTTCCACATTATTATATAATTCATATATATTAATCTAGAATACATTAAAATATATTTGCATATTTCTCACAAAGCACGGCGTTGGGTTCCGCCACCAAACACGCAATGTTTCGAAAAACCAAGACGGAACGGAGTGTCTTAACACTAGGTTTCTATAGTTCCTGCTGTTCCCTCTGCCTACCCTGCGGGATAAAGCTTAAACATAAAGAAAAATACCTTAATATACATTTGCATATTTCTCTGTACATACTGATTCAACATGCGAGGGTAGATTCAAAATAACCATTAACAGTCATTCGTCATTTACTCAAGAGTCTACATATTTTTGTTATTCGGTCACATTTCTTGTTAATAATACGTGATTTCATTAGTAAACTAGCTAGTTATGTTTTCTTTCTGGTAGTGGAGTGAAATTTGGGGAAAATGCCAAAATCTGTGAGTAATTACCCTTAGTAATTGTTGACTTCTATATAAATTTTGTTTTTGGACAAAATAACATTTTTTTTGTGTTTCTCACGGTTTCATTTTTATAGTAGGTGCTTTATTTTGTTTGTTATAACTAGTATAATGTTTGGAAGACCTACTTTACATATGTACCTATATGTAAATAGAGTAATTGCCGTACAACGAAGGTACGAAGAAGTATAGAAGTGGAAAATTACCATAGAGCTTTAAATTAACAGGTTGGGCAGACAGTACATATTATTAATACAAGAATTAAATATATTTATAAATTTACATTGTGCCACGACGATACGGACATTGGTCTTAAAACTGACTTCAAATATATTGTTGTTATTACTATTTTCAGGTCAAAGATGAGAAGAAATCTCCTAAAATCAAAAAATCACCAAAGATTAAAAGTGAAGAGAAAGCCAAGAGAATGGATAGTGATATAAAACAGTATTTGCTGCCACAAAGTTATCCGAACCAAGTGGTGTACGTCAAGAAACATGTTAGAGAGAACGAGCTCAACAAACTGAATGGGCTTAGGGAGGAGTTGAAAAATATACGCGTAAGTCTCTTCTGTTTTTTTTAGCAGCAAAATACTTTAAATTGACATAATTTTTTATTTTCATATATGAGGACCGTCGTGGCGCAAAGGCGTAGCGTGTTAACGCTACGCCTTTGCGCCACGGTTTGTGGATTCGATTCCCGTAAGGGGAATTTTTCATTCCCACTTTCCTTGCTCTGGCAATTAGGCAAAAGCTAGGTGTACATACACAATTTTTTTTAAAAAATATTATTGTAGGTTTAATTAATTTCATAAATGTCCCCAACAATATTTTTTTATTATATCTTCCATATACAGAAAGCTACAAATAAATAAAATAAAAAAATAAAAAATATTAGGTACACTTTTTTCTATATGTATAGGCACATAATTATAATTACGTTTTGGTACTGTATTAGAGAACTAAAGCTTCTTAGGTTTATTGTTATTTTCGGTTATATGCTTACTAGAGTAGGATAGAACTTAGTGTCAAGACACTCCTGTTCTTTGATTTAAACCAACACATTGCATATTAAATGGCGGAACCCAACGCCACGCCCTATTTAGTTAATATCCCCCTAAAAAGACAAGAGGGATGAAGAATAAACAGGACTTAGCGTGAAAAAACAAGCTGTACTCAAATATTTAATATCCTCGTTAACCTATTTCTTGCTATTGGAACAAATATATAATATAATAAGGCAGTACATATAATATAAAGCTTGACTTATAAAATATTTTATTTTTTTAAGTATATCCTAGAGAGCATGGATGTGAACACGCTACCCGACGGCGGCATGAAGCTCATCGAGCGGCTGACTGCGCTGGAGGAGGAGGCGCGCCGGCAGGGGGACAAGGTCGCCAACATGGTGGTGGAACCGGGTTCGAATGCTTTCTTTACTGTATTTGTAGGGAATGTTGAATTAATTTTTTACTAAAGATTATTTACTACTAAATATTAAATACTTATTGAAACAAAACACAAAATTGCATGTTTTTTATTTATTTTTACACATTTCGGGTTTTGATTTTTCCATACAGATGTGCCCACAGCCGTTGATATAGCCAAAGATGGGTTTGAAAAGAAAGGACTCTCCTGGGATGATATACAAAAGGCTAATAATGCAGTGCAGCCGAGAATGTTTGGGAAGCAAGGTAAACTAATTTTTTAACATCTAACTCATTTTATAGAACAAAATGAATTATTAAATCAACTAGGCGCAGAGATGTAATAAATAAAAAATAAATGTCGTCTGTAACAAATGGTTTCTGGGTTCGATTCCCACTCGGGGAAGATGGATTTTTCTATTTTCATTTTCTCTGGCTACTAGGCAAGGCGCGGCGTTGAGGTCCGCCACTTAGCACGCAGTGCCTCGAAAAAGGCGGAAAGCGAGTACGGAGAAATCAGGAAAGTGTCTTAAACTAGATTCCCACGATTCCTGCACTTCCCTCTTCCACAGCAATGGCAACACATATGGCTGAGCGATCATTAATTCAAGAACGCCTTCGGTCCCTCTATGAATCCCTCGCCTCCCGCCCCGCCGAGGCCGACGAGGGGGGCGAAGCTCCCGGAGGGCTGGCAAAGGGACCCGCAGGCCTCCAAACAAAGCTCATGCCACACCAAGTATATGCACTCACATGGTTGAAATGGAGAGAAACGCAGAAACCAGCTGGTGGGGTTTTGGGTACGTATTGCAGTTTTTTTGTGTCTCGTGTTATAAGATGCATTCCCGGTCAGTGAAGTTAATATGAGATATATAAAGAATTGTGCAGAAAACTAATTTTGATATTTTTGTATATCATTTAAAAGTTAATAAATTTATGGTAGAGCTTTATATTATGTAAATAAGGTCTTCAATTCCGAGTGTTTTTGTTTTAAATATCTATATGTAATTAATATATGTTAATAATTAATAAAACTACTAATTTTATATATAAACATATTAAAAATTCTCTAAAATCTATTAAAACTTGTTTCTAATATAAGTAAATATTTTTCATTAGCCGATGACATGGGTCTGGGCAAGACGATCACCATGATAGCGCTGATGGTCAGCGACAAGGAGACCATAGACAACGATGATGATGATGAAGACGATGAATATTATGACAAGAAATCACGATGTGAGTGTTAACTTTGCAGTATTATTCTGTATTATTTACTTGGTTTAGATTGAGACGGCTGCCACCACTGTGTCCATTGTGGGAAGACACGGTTCAGCTCGCTTAGTGTGGTGGTGTCCTTCTGCGAGAACGTAATGTCGCAGAAGGGAACTGCAGTACGGGAGAGGCAGATCTTAATTTCCTTTCCCGACCGCAGAAGACGCACCGGGCCCAGGAGAAGGAATGGGTCCAGAGGCAAGGGACTTGAGGAGATTTCGCCTCTATTCGATTGAACGTGCATGTATTGACGCGCGCCCCTGTGACGTTGCAATGGGTAGTTGAACACCACACTACCCCGTGAGAAAAAATTAACATGGTTGCTGTTGCAGTTAGTGAGTTGAAATAAGTACAAATATAACCTTGTTGTTATTTCAATTAAGTAAAAAAAAAAACATTTTTAATATACTTGGCAAGGCTCCATCAGTATCTACAAGCTCCTCGTTTCCTTTTCTCCCATAAAAATGCAAGATCCAGTCTCCATACCGTGTCAGAATCTAACAAAATATTAATTGGTACTTTATAAACGCTGCAGTAGTCCGCGGCGGCACGCTGGTGGTGTGCCCCGCGTCGCTGATGCAACAGTGGGCGGGCGAGGTACGCCGCCACTGCGCGCCGCACGCGCTGTCCGTGGTGCTGCACCACGGCGCCGCACGCGCCACACAACCGCGCCGCCTGGCTGCCGCCGACCTAGTGCTCACCACCTACCACATCCTGCAGCGCGAGGGGGAGAAAGGGGGAGGGGGCGCGGTGGGCGGGGCGCTGAGGGGCGTGGCCTGGCGCCGCGTGGTGCTGGACGAGGCGCACGCAGTCCGCAACCACAAGTCGGCCACGTCGGCCGCGGTGTGTGCGCTGCGGGCGCGCCGCCGCTGGGCCCTCACCGGCACGCCGCTACACAATAAGGATCTGGATTTGTTCGCGCTCCTCAAGTTTCTGAAATGCACGCCCTTTGATGATCTTAAGGTATGTGTTAATGATTGTGATTAATGTGTGAAGAGTTTAGTTTGAATGGATAACTCAGTGTAAAGACGCTTCTCTAATAACAACCCCCAAACAGGGATCCTCTGAATGTCTATAGAATGCACTTCCAGTCAAAAGCAGTCACACGGCTGTACCAGTCATAGTCAGATAATATTTATACACTCTCTGAGATTTGAACCCATGTCTCTCCACCCAATGACCTGCCTATGCTTAAATTGTTCTTGAGCGAATAACAAAATTATACTGGATTAATAATGCATCTCTTGAGATAAAAAACATAATAATTTCTATTTACCAATTATAAAATTATAAAGCCATACAAAAAATATTATATGCTATATATATGTATATACATATGTAAAAGTAATATAATTTTTTTTCTCCGACACAAGTAGCAAAGGTTTTAAAAAAAAATTTAAGCAAATTTAGTGTAATTTATACATTTTTAAATTCAGTATGAGTACACTACATTTAAATTCTATAAAATTTCTAAGTACAATAAAGAAAAAAATACATATATAATCTGCAACAAAACAGATGTGGCAAAAATGGATCGACAACAAGAGTCTCGGGGGCCAAGAGCGGCTCTCCATCATCATGCGGTGCCTGATGCTGCGCAGAACCAAGGCGCAGCTGCAGCTGAAGGGGCAGCTACAGTGTCTGCCGGAGCGCTCGCTGCACGAGATCAATGTCACGTTGGAGAAGGAGGAAATGAATGTTTATCAAAAGGTGGGTTAGTTTTTATAGTAGTAGTAGTTTTTTTAGTATATATAATAGAATACATTTATTTGAAGACCGTCGTGGCGTGGCGTCGATCATCACAGCATCTGTCTGTAAACGTGACGGTTTGTGAGTACGATTCCCATGAGCTGATGGAATGTAATGGGTAGCCAGGGAGTCTTTCCATCATCGTACCATGTCTCTTGCTGTGGCAGACCATATTCCAGCTGTTGAAGTATATTCATTATGAATATACGTCCACTAAAATACATGATCCATCAGACAAATGTTATGTTCAATAAAGATAATTTTATTGTATCATATAGTTTTTTTTAAAAAATATTTATATAATAGCAGTAGCATGAAGCGTGTAAACATATTTTAAAGTCAATTCCCAAATTGAAATGAGTATTTTTGAAGTAATTTTATTATTTTTATTTAAAAATATTAACAAGTATAGAATAAAACTTAAACATGTATATTGGTATGTAAAAAGCAGTATGTGTTGATATTTTCCTCTCAACATAACAAATTTCCTGTTTGGACAATTTATACCGCAGCAGTAACAATAGTAATAACACTTGCTTATCCCCTCAATTTAAAATGCAGCTCGAGAAGAGCTATCTATAATATTCTTTTAATTTATTTTAAAAAACCTCTATAATTCCAGGTGCTAGTATTCTCCAAGACCCTGTTCGCGCAGTTCCTTCACCAGCGGGCTGAGAAGCACTCCGACGTGCAGGGTCCACTCCCCACTGGGAAAGATTCTGAATACGCCAAGATGCATAAGAAAATGATCGCATTACAAGGTAAAGTTCATAGAAAAATAAACATGTTATACAGGTGTAACTGACAGCGTGGCCTTTGTCAAAACTACCTATGATTTTAGATATTTCAAGGCCTTATACAAAAAATTAGTTAACAATTATCAATACTTTAGGTTCAGGATCGTTTTTCCTATTTCACGATATTTATACACGCTGTGTAATGCGTGAGGTAGTCGTGATTAAATACAAATGACATAGAGCATCATACTACAAGAATACTATTAAACGTTGTCAATCTGTCACCATTCCTTTAAAGGAAATAATCGAATGAAAGAGAGTTATATCTCTTTCCCGTTCTGATAGTGATAGTGTACTAGATTACGTACGTTTGCGTCGTACTTGACAAATGGAGTTTTATTTTAGAGCAAGAATTAAATGATTTAATTTGTCTGAAAAAGAAAATATTTTATTTTTCAAAATATTACTTGTTATATAATTTTACCAAATTCATAAAGGCTAGTTAATACTATGCTTTAAATTAAAGTCGCGTTTACATCCACACCTGTATATAAAAATATATACCATTACTATCCAGTTTTAGAACATTTAATTTATTTTTTCTATTACAATAGGAGCAAAACCGGTGAAGTCCCACGAGATCTTGGTGCTGCTGCTGCGGCTGCGGCAGGTGTGCTGCCACTGCGGCCTCATCGCCGCCATGCTGGACGAGGAGGGCGACGACGAGCACGCGCACGACCCCGGCTCGCAGGACCTGCTCGCTGAACTGAATAAGCTCAGCTTGGAGGATAGCAGGCGGAAGGTATTAAAAGAAATCATATAAAAATTTGAACGCAGCTGGTTTGAACTCGCGACCTCTTGCGAACCATGCAAGCGCTCTGACCCAGTGGTCACGCCTTCTTCACCACGCTGCGCCGACATTCTTATATGCTTTATACAACTTATTTCGTTGTTAGCATCTCTGTATGGAGATTTTTACAAATTTCTGCTACATTATCACAAGAACAATCGTTTGGCGAGAGAGAAATCTTAGTGTGGATTGACACTTTAAAAATCATTAGGGCGCATTTTCATTGGTCGATAGGGCCCGCATTCGGGATGCGGGAGATTTCTGTAACGCATGCCAGGGCCCGCATACGGGGTGCGGGTGATTCCTATAATGCATGCGATAAGGTCGTTATTCCGAATGTGGATATCACCCGCACACGTTTAATCGACCGAGTTATCGACCAGTGGATTTCATTGGTTGTTAGCTCGCATGCGGGTACTCCGCGCATTCGGGCTAACTACCGACTTATCGACCAATGAAAATGCGCCCTTATAATATTCAGGTGAAAGATGTTTGCTTACATAATTTATATTTTAGTCCACTTTACCTAATTATACTTAAATATAGGGTATGTTTAAAAAATATTATATACTCTAAATATACCCTTGCTTGTACCCATTTTCTCTAAATATACTACTGCTATAGTTAAAATATATCGTTATTTTACCTAAACATTCTCCCATTTTTAATTTTCTCTTTTATTTTTTATATTTAATATAGAATATTAATATTATTAAATTTTACAGAGTAAAAATAATCATGAAGAAGAAGAGGAGCCCGGTGACACAGAAGGCACCACAGCAGCCGAGGCTATCAGATCAGTGCTGTCTCCCAACAACCCGGTGTTTAATTTAGAGAACCAGTCTTCAAAAATAAAAGCCGTTATAGACTGTTTGAATAAAAATGTCATACCTCACAAAGGTACGGAACAGCTTCTATAAGTCAGCCTTTTTTATTTCTTTTTATTTTATAGTTGTAATGGAATAGGTGTGGTTCTTCTATCTCACCTGTTAGAAAGTGTAGATGAAGACACGCCTGTCCAAAAGAAACCTTTTCACTCTATTCTTAAAGGCTTCAAGGTTTAACTTATTAGAAAAATAGACCAAATTTTGTCGACTCTCAACAAAATCGAGTTGTTAAAACGCTCAGTTAGAGATTTGGGTATGTCAATCATGTATGGATAAATCTTTTGCCTGCGTCCAGTAGCTCGACCATTTTGAAAAGAGCCTTCGAGCACTCTCCAAAGTGTATTTATTAAAAAACCGATAAGGTGGCAACTTGATGATGATGTTCAAGACGCGTAGACTGTTATTTGATATCTTGATTATAATGTTGTGGCCACAATATCACGATTTGATTCGATTCGATTTCCACATTTTCTTCGCTCTGGCAACTAGGCAAATCGCGGCGTTGAATTCTACCACTCAGCACGCAATGCCTCGAAAAATGCGGAAAGCAAGGACTTAGCAACAAAGTGTCTTAACACTAGGTTCCTACGTTCCCTGCGGTTCCCTGCCATGTGCGGGATAAAGCGTGAAGACATAAAAAAAAATTGGTCCCTTGCAGGCGTGAAGGCGGTGGTGGTGTCGCAGTGGACGTCGGTGCTGGCGCTGGTGGCGCGCGAGCTGGCGGCGGCGCGCGTGCGCTGCGTCACGCTGTCGGGCGCCGTGCCGGTGGCGGCGCGCGCGCGCCTCGTGGACCAGCTCAACGACGCCGCCTGCGACGTGCGGGTGCGGCGCTGACCACTGACCACTGACCACTGACCACTGACCACTGACCACTGACCACTGACCACTGACCACTGACCACTGACCACTGACCACTGACCACTGACTACTGACACACTATTTTTTTTTGTTTGCCAATACTATACCTCATTAAGAGGACCGTTGTAGCGCAGAGGCGCATCGTCTGCCTGTAAAGCCATGGTTTCTGGGTTAGGTTCCCAATGGAAGATGATGGATTTATCTATTTTTATTTTCTTCGCTCTTAAAAATAGGCAACACTTAACACGAAATCCCTAAAAAGGCGGAAAGCGGAGACGGAGAAATCGGGATTAAGCGATAGAGTATCTTAACACTAGGTTCCTATAGTTCCTGCAGTTTCCTCTGTCTACCCTGCCACGTGCGGGATAAAGCGTGAAGACATAAAAGAAAAAAAAATTGTGTGCAGGTGATGCTGCTGTCGCTGTGCGCGGGCGGCGTGGGCCTGAACCTGGTGGGCGCCAGCCACCTGCTGCTGCTGGACCCGCACTGGAACCCGCAGCTGGAGGAGCAGGCGCAGGACCGCGTGTTCCGCGTGGGCCAGACCCGCGCCGTGCACATATACAGGTGCTCTACCCTCGTATTATATATAAATAACGAACATTTTACAGTAGTTATTATTTTATCTACAACTTTTGTTTATTGACTTTACTTTTTCTTCTGCAAAGTTTTCATCTTTAAAGATTCTTTATAGTAGTTTTTCTTTATAATATACTAGCTTTTACTTGCGGTTTCGTCCACATTGTCGAGATGCGACCTATGTAGCTTATCTTGATGAATCAAAATGATATATACATAACGTCACTTCCGGAGATAAGTGTGCTTATATTCTTTATTGTATTAACAAAATATGACACACAAAAATATCATTAGCGAAGGTGGAATTATCTTTATAAGAGATTTCTTCCAGCCGACCTGTGAAAAATTGTGAAAGCAGAAAGTACGAGAAGACACAAAATGCAATATAAAGTTGAATATAAAAAAATTAATAAAAAATCATTACATGAGGCATAGAAAATATACATACATATACGTATACATATATGTATAGTTTTGTTTCATCTCATTTCCTTTCATATTCTTTTTTGTATGTTTAAATAGTAATTATATTTAAAAATATTTTCTTACTTGAACATAACGGGATTTGAACCCGCGCCCTCTTGCGATCAGTGCACGCTCTGACCACTGATCCGTGCGTTCTTCATTGCGCTGCCACGAAATTCTTATATACGATATAATTTATTTAGTTGTTAGCATCTCTGTATGGAGATTTTTACAAATATCTGCCAAGTATCCAAACGTTATTATATAGAACAATCGTTTGGCGAAAGAGAATATTATGTTTTTATTTTTATGATTTTTAAAATGTTAATACCCACTAAGGTTAATACTAAAGGAAAATATAAAAATTTCACAAGAGGGCACAGGTTCAAATCCCGCTGTTTCCATAAAAATAGCAAAGATATTTATTAAATAACAATAAAATTAAAAAAAGTCTGAACTCTGACGCATCGTGGCGCAGCAACTGATAAGGTGTTTTGGGTTCAAAACGCGATGTTGAGTTCCACCATACAATAACACGTAATCTTTCAATAATATTACGAGAACTAGACTAAGTAGATTTCTATCCTAGAAGTTATTTTATTTTTGCCTTTGCCTTTATATTTACTAGAATTAAAAATAACAAAAACAATTCATTCACAAAGTTACCTTTATATCGCGCGCCAGATTTTTTCAACATCCGCCGTTCGGTTTCTCTTTCTTTGTTTGTCCACGACGAGCCAAGTCTTTGGAATTCAATTATATACGTCGATATTGATTCATGAAAAAGTTCTATTTTGAATTTCATTTTATTATTTTATCTGTAGTTTTTGTTTATTGTTTTTTTTTCTAGAATTTTCTACTGCAAAGTTTTCATCTTTTTAAAGCTTCTTTATATGTAGTTGTTTTTCTTTGTAAGATACTAGCTTTGCGGTTTCTTCCACGTTGTTAGATTACGTGACCTACTTTTGTAAATTTACCTTGAAGTATCAAAAATGAAACAATATTCATAGCATTAGTTCCAGAGAAAAGTGTGCTCATACAACGTTATTAGAATTACGAACGGATTAAATTTAAAAATAAGTCTTAATCACATACGTCTTAAAAAATAAAAATATTTACCCAAGATATAATATTTCCAGTAAAGCCAATGCGCTTCGCGACATCTCTATAGCATTCTCGGTATTTGGCAATCGATACTAAACTGGCACGCCAGCCCGGCTTTGTTTGCCAATTCTTCAAAATTTTACGATATATTACACCATAGGTTAATATTAATTATATATTTAAAATCTGATGTGAATGTAATGTGCACTTTAGTTATTATATTTTCAGTGTCATTGTCATTTACTGGCACAAGACCTCGAACTTGTCTGCCAATTCGACCAAAATTTTAATTTTTTTACATTTCTTTTGGCACAGACATACATATAGACATATATTAGTTGGCATTGTTATGTTATTAAGTATTATGTTTTATTGATCTTTTTTTCTTATTTTAATATATTTAAATATTAATATTTACTTAAATCATGTAAAGTCTACCTATTCATTATCAGATTCCATTATTTTATGTACTATTAAAACCGTTATATGTTATTTTAAACATACAAACACAATTTATTCAAACATACACACAGTATTAGCTTATATATTTTGTTTCTTTATATTATATGTTGGCAATTCTATTTAAATCTAAATATTTTCAACGATCAATCGATCTCCACAAGCTATATCCGCGTAATTTATTTATAGAGCACTTTATGAGAGGAGGATGCGTTATAAATAATGAACTATTGAAAAATATACGCCTCATTTATTACTATGAGGCTGAGTTTAGTTTGTATATAGATAAATATAATTGGAACTTGACATCTTGACGGCATCTATCTGTATACTAGATGGTTTTAAGTTCGATTCTCACTTGACAAAATTCATTACGTTTATTTTTTTGCTTCTATTAAGGTAGGGTATCGAAATCTGGTGGAAAGATGAAACAATGTGTATTGAGTGACGCAACTCAATGCCGCCCTTTATGTACTAGAATGGGATAAAAAAATAATTATGTACGTAAATTCTGGGATTGTGGGTTCATAACCCATAGTGGGTTGTCTACAGTTAATCGCTGCCTCACCAATTCACCATTGTGGATGTCGTCACGAGGTCATTTTTTTTGTTTTGAAAACGTTATAAAATTAAAAAATTTAAAGGGTAAAAAAAAACTTAAGTTCTTCATATTTTGGTTTTATATATTACGAATAATATTCAGTAGAAACTCGATTAACCGGACTAATTTTTGTTGTAAGGCATTCGGATAATCGAAAATCCGGATAATCGAAAGTACATACATATGAATAACATTTGTAAGCACATAATATTATACTTTATTAAAAACGACTAGTATATATTAACAAAAATCAATGCTTTTTAGAAATTTGATTGAAATTATTTGGTGATTGTCATTTGACGTAGGACCATGCTTGCACAAATACGACATGTAGGGTACATTTAATTCAATTGGCCTGTAGTCCGGATAATCGCAAATCCGTATAACTGAGGGCCGGATAATCGAGTTTCTACTGTAGAATATGTCTATTCCGTAACATTGTTGTTTAATTTTTAACTACCACCTTTTTACCTTTGCATAACGTACAACAATGAAAATGAATTGACATGAAATCTGTAGATACATGATGTTGAAAAGGACAATATAAATAATAATAAGATGGGTTAAATTCATGAATACATAATAGAAGAAAATCATTACAAATTTGTACAAATATAGGTTTTATTATTTATAAGTTGTACCCCATGAAGATGGACTTTTCTATTTCCATTTTCTTCGCTCTGGCATCTAAGGCAAAGCGCGGCGTTGAGTGGCGACTCAACACGCAATGCCTCGAAAAAGGCGGAAAGTGGGGACGGAGTAAGCAGGGACTAAGTAACGGAGTGTCTTAACACTAGGTTCCTGCAGTTCCCTCTGCCTACCCTGCCATGTGCGCGATAAAGCGTGAAGCTAAAAAAAAAAAAGAAAGTTGTACCCCATTGACCTAAAACGCTGTGCGTACAAGCCCATATTTGATTTATTTTGTTCCTCTTACAGGTTTATGTGCGTGGATACTGTGGAACAGTCGATCAGGCAACTTCAGAAGGCAAAGCTGGCACTAGCCGAGAGCGTGCTGACTGGAGCGAGGAACACCAACGGGTCCAAACTTACAATAGAAGACCTCAAAGTTCTCTTCAACATGGGCCCCACTGCGGCGACCGATTAATGACATTTAATTTAATTTTTTTTATATGTCATCTTTTAGTGGTATAAAGAATTTCTAATTGTAGATTCATGATCGTTTTATATAATGACAAATTTATAATTATAATTTAAATAAATGGTACATTTTCAATATAGTTCTATTTCATAAATGTTTTATTATCTGTGCTTTAAATATGTCGTGCCTGGGTCGTTTGTTTTATCTATGTAGAATTGTTTAATTGTATAATATCGATATAATAATATTTTTATAGAAATGGTTTAAGTTTATGAATAAATAGTTGTTTTTATATTCCATCTTTATTTGTTCCCTAGTAATGTTATAGAAAATAATGTTTAAATTACATGAACATAAACATTCTTGAATTATACATTACATAAATACATACATTTTATATATATATATATATATATATATATATATATATATATATATATATATATATATATATATATATATATATATATATATATATATATATATATATATATATATATATATATATATATATATATATATATATATATATATATATATATATATATATATATATATATATGTATATATATGTTCAACAATAGCTTATTTATTTCATAGACCTTAGTACATATGTGTCTAGATATAGTCTACAATGTACGCAAGCAGTCATTGATCTAAATCTATTTCGGTATTTGGTTTCAGGAAATCTTTCTACTCAGTCGTACCGTAGATTCATATCCAGGACATTGAACCTATATTTTTTTATATTATTTAACATCGACGCCAAAGAGGAATATCACTTATGAGAGGAAAATTTATTTTATTTTTTATCATCAAGCATTTTAAATGTTAGAAACCAACGAAACCATGCTAGTTTTTGGTCTCTACCTTTATATATCTTTGTGAATGTAACCTGAGAAGCATCAAAATCAAGTATAGAACATTCTGGGACGTTTTTACAAATCTTTTGTTAAACGCACACATTGTCCTATAAAACAATTTAATCAAGGTATAGGCACGGTAATTTTAAATCTAATTCTATTACGTATTTATGTACATATTATGGCACATACATTATCGACTTCGACAATAACTTAAGAAAACTATGGAATAGCTTACTGAATCTGCTTTGATGTATATTTTATTTAAATTAGCAATCATTTGAATTGAATTTATTTAATTTTATTGATAAATAATTAGAGATTAATACGTAAGTACTACAACTAAACAACTCAAATTTTCCTGTAAAATATAAAATGAAATTTTGTTACATTTGTCACATATTCCAAAAAGCAAATTACTGAGAACATCGCAGCCAAAATTCATACGTAACCATTTGAAATCGGGATCACCACTCATCTCTTAACCGAATCAAAATTTCTACGCATGCTTAACAAGAAAACATTGAAAAACATGACTCATATCTGTTAAACTACGGAGCTGGCAACAAGTCAAGCCCTGAGGTGACCGGCGATTCCTCAGGAAACACCGCTACACTACGTAATGTAACAAACTCTTATTCCACTGAAAAGTCATAGGCACAATTTTTTTATGTCTTCACGCTTTATCCCGCACATGGCAGGGTAGGTAGAGGGAACTGCAGGAAACATAGGAACCTAGTGTTAAGACACTTCATTTCTTGGTCCTTGCTTTCTCCGTCCCCGCTTTCCGCCTCTTTCAAGGCATTGCGTGTTAGTGGCGGAACTCAACGTAGCACTTTACCAAGTTTCCAGAGCAAAGCAAATGGAAATAGAAAATCCATCTTCCCCTCATGGGAATCGAACCCACAAACCGTCACGTTTACAGGTAGACGCTGCTCTGTGCCGCGACGGCACAATACGACACAATAATTTATAAATAAACCAGGATTCACGGTCGCCGCATTATGAAATGATCATTCCACGTTGACATGGTGCTGTGGTAACAACGTTCTAGAGTAAACTTTTGGGGTAAAATTGTGAATTTTTCGTCAACAATGAGTATAGAGAGACGGTCGTGCTCTGGCCCCGGGCCTCATGTTACAAAGAGACTTTGTGCCACGTTAATGTTCTTTATTGGAATTGTGTGTATATTCGGAGGTGAGCTTTTACATTATTTTCTATTTTTTTTTTTGGTTTATTGTGTTTTTTTTTGTACAGATAATTGAAGTAAACGTAAACAGAACTAATATTTTAATCATTTGTGCAATTTAATAATGCATATTGTATTTTAAACACGAGGATATCTCTAATAATATGTTGAAGATATCTTTAATAAATATATTGTAAGTATATATTAGGTATAGACATCTTTATGTTTAATTTACCTTTAAATTACATTTACACATAGAAAAACTCATTTAATATGCCAAAAAGTCAGCGAAGCATTGTGCTTATTTTAGAATCCCAAAACCGACTTGCATTCCTCATTTCAAAGAGATACAAAGCCGAAAGCTCAGCGCGAATATTTGCATCAATTTTCTTCTTTTAAAATTACTTACTTTAAAATTACTTTGTAGATATTGGTTTTTAAAACACAGTTAATTGCATTCTAGCTTTAATAATAAACCATATAATATTGACATTATTATTAAAAAATTGATCATACTTTTCATAGTAACATTCAAGCACTCATTTACTATGTTTAAATAAAATAAATCACAAGAAAGGAAATAAATTACTAACCATTAAAATAATTAAAATAACCAACACTAGTTACTCAGGTAAACATTTTCCAGGCTATTTACTCGGACGGATGGCGCGAAACGAGGTGAAAAGGAGCAATGACATCGTGCCCATCAACTTAACGATTGCGGCAGACAGCTTGTTTAGAAAAGCAAAAAGTTTCACACCCAAGGCCGTTCTTCACAACGATCCAGAGAAAATTACTTTGAAATTATTAGATATTTTCAATTGTACTATTCAAGACTGTGGCAGCATTACAAATTATAATGTAGCGGAATTTGTTAAGACGTCAATTAAATTTGAAGTGACCAAGTTGATAAAAACAATTTATAATGCGTCCGCTTATTTAGACTCGTTGAGATGACATTAGTTGTTTATTTGATGTAATTATTTAAGATTTTTGAGACTAAATAGATTACTATTGGTATTGAAAATACCTGGTTTATTTATATCTAATTTTTGTCACATTTTAACAATTATAAGCATTTGGTGTGTGTAGCTTAGAATTTTGAAAGATTGTATGACTTCTAGTTCTATTATTATTACATCTAGATAAAAAGAAGGCTGTAATTACAAGCATTATCAAATTTAGGGCTATTTGATGTTTATATTCTTTTTATAACGGCATTTTATTAAGCACGTATCACGTGTGATATAAAAAAAACATATTAAAATTTAATTGCACCTCAGCCTATATGTATAAATCAAATCAATACTTTTTTAGTTAAAATATATATAAAAAGCATTTTTAATAGTGGTATAAATTGTCTTTTCAAAAATGTATCAGCAGGCATTTACGAGCGTTTTTTTTTTAATTTATTGTCCAAGACAAGGCTAAATCTATTCTGTCTGTAATCATTTTATACAATATAAAATATATATTTTGATCTATTTTATAACTTTTATTTTAACTTTTTTAGTGAAAATCTTAATATTTTTAATTAATAAATTTTTATTTTGTAAGCCGATATTTTTTCTTTAATATGTTTATACTAATACAGGAAGTCAACTGAATTTCCATCTTATATAATAATCTTATATAAGTAATAAAATAATAAAAATATAACTTTACGCCAAAGAATGACAAAATAACATATGCTGTAGTAATTGACAAAAAAAAAATTATACTTAATATGTTGTATTGCATTTATTAATATGATCTGATAACGATCGGGCGAAATAAACAATGTTTAATAAATAAGCCAAACCGATAAATATATTCCTAATTATTCCAATTTTTAAAAATCAATATTAGATTTATTAAAATATAAATGTTATTCTTTTCTTTTTTTAATGGGTTTTCGACCTTGATGACGAATGACGTGTGATTAGAGGTCGTGTTGCTAGATTAAAAAATCTTTTTACTAAATAATCATATAAAGTATTTGTAAATAAAATCAGTAAATAAAATTTAATATTTTAAGTTACATTTGTAAGTCCTTTAATTATAGTTATTCCTGTTATATATAAATTATTTTTCAGGTTAGTACTGTAGGCGTAATATCATAATATATATGTAACCACATTATATTTATTTATTACATTTTATATATTAAATTAACTATATGTACAAAAATAAATTATAGTAAATATTTTTTATTATTTTGACATGATTACAAATGAAATTCGTTAAATATATCGTAATAAAACAATATATATTATTTTATTACTTGTAGTGTGAAATCTACAAGTTGTCGTAATTCAATTTAATCCAATCATATTGTTTATGTTGTTTTTGTCAAAGTAAGCTTACCAATGAATTATTGAATACCATAGACAATTTATGACATCACGGCGTCATTCCGGCTTTTATAGCGTTACTTTAGCCCCGCCATTTTGTTAGAAAAATAAGCGGGCAAGGCGGGTTACACAGTGCACGTGCAATAAAAGTGAAAAAAAAACAAACAGAAATATTATAAACTTCTCAACATGGTGGCGGTACGTAAGATATTTCTATTTTTATTTATGTGTTACGTAAACATCGAAAGTTTCTTATGATTTTCGTATTTCAGCAAACGAAAGTGTTCGTGGGAAGTTTACCACAGGGTTCGAAGCCCGAAGAACTTAGGAAGCTATTTGAACGCTTTGGAGTAGTGACAGAATGCGATATTATGAACAGATGTGGCTTCGTCCACATGCAAACAGAGGATCAGGCCGCCGCCGCTATCCGGGCCCTGAACAATACTTCTTTCAATGGCGGCGTAATAACGGTAGAAAAAGGAAGGATTAAGGAAAGAGGACAACGAAGCGGCGGCGGCCGTGGTGGAATGCGTGGGGGTATGAGAGGCCCCATGGACCGCAGAGGCGGCGGACCAATGCGTGGTGGCCCCGGCGGACCGCGAGATGCCCCCTATCCACACATGCGTGACTCCCGTCCTATGGGTCCCATGCGTGGCGACATGCGTGGACCACCTATGGGCGGTGGCATGCCTATGAGGAACGGTATGGGTGGCGGAGCGCCCTACGACCGCACGCTAGAGAGGCCACCGATAGGAGGGGGATATGATGACCGCTATAACGGCTACGGTGGTGAAGACCGCCGCGGGTTCGCGTTGATGGACGGCAGAGGCGCACGTGACCAGTACGGAGCTCCCCCTCCAATGTACGCAGACGACAGACGAGGATATGGTGCCCCCGTTGATGACATGGCTGCTATGTATCCCGATGACAGACGAGCACCCATGTATCCAGATGAGAGGGACATGATGGACCGCAGAGCTCCAATGCGAGGAGGACCAATGCCCATGTCCTCTGGCTACGACAGAGCACCTCCCCGTGCTGCACCCATGGGCAATGGAGACATGTATAGCAGGAGAACACCACCTCCCATGTAAGTTTACTTTATATTTATGAATATTATTTAATATTTCAATTTAAAATTGTATTGTATATATCGCAAATAAGAATATAGTTATATAAATGAAAAAAAAAAAAATTTGCAGGCGTGGGGCAGCAGGAGCCGCTGGAGGCTATGACAGAGATCCATATGCCCAACAATATCCCCCCATGGGACGGTAAGAATCCACTTATAAGTACAGCAACCAGAGAGAATGTTTACTTCACATTTTACTAGGAATATGTAATGTGTGTGTCCTAGATTAGTAGTAATCTATTACTTTAATTAGTGTTGAAATATTTTTGTCTGTAAACTTTGTCTTTAACTTGAAACAACATTCAGTTTAATAGGTATATTTATAGTCCCAAATTCTATATCTAAAGCTTTTTGTGTAGTTCATTGATGCTTCACTGTTTTAGCAATATTTTACATTTATATTTTGCATGAAGTTACATATTCCTAGATTTAGTACAATATCAACATGATGTATGTAAACTAGAAGATATTACACCTTAGCATTTTCGGCACCTGTACCGAGTTTATATGTACCGATTGATATGTTCACAAACAGTTAATTAGTATATAATCTACAACATGTAACTAGACACAGCCCTGTGCTAGGACCTTGTTATAGTTTAATTAGAGCATATTACATAGAGATATGGAATGGAATATGAGGACAGTGTGTCAAAGTGGGCAGTGGCCGCTCTCTGGTTGCTAGGTCGCGTGTGGGGGGGGGGGGGAGAGGGGGGCACTAGATAACAGGCGTGTTGTTGTGTAGCGGCGGCGGCGGCGCGGCGCGCGGCGCGCGGGACGTGCCGCGGCGCTACTAGCGGCGGCGGCGCTAGGGCGGGCGCGGGCGCTAGGGCGGCGTAGGCTAGCGCTAGGGCGGCGTAGCGAGTCACACGAGCATACCAATAAATGACTACCTATTGACACGGCTAATTTTCATTTTATCCGATTACGGTCGCTGTTGACATATCTCAGCAATGGACTGCGATTACAATTATGTGAATGATTGCGTTTTAACGATAAGTGTAATGTAAGGTGATTAAGATGTATATTTTTCTTTTAGATTAAATTCCTTTTTTGGAACGTATTTCTTTTAATCGCCCCCGACACCCCGTCGGCATGCTGTCCGCCTCCCGGCCCGTCCCGTCCCGTCCCGCCCGGCTCGCTCCCGCGGTTGCGGCTCCCATTTTAACATGTGATTGACTTGCAGGCCTCCATAGCCCGAACTCGCGGGCGATAGTTGCGAATCATATTATATTTACCTCTCGATGTAGATAATAATTTGCATAACCGTTGAACGGTATCGATGCGGACTTGCACGTGCGTGCGTGCGTGCATGCGTGCATGCGTACGGGCGTGCGGACATGCGGACATGCGTGCGTGCGGGCGGACATGCGTAGTAGCGGCGGCTGGGCGCGCTGCGGACACCGCACGGAGCGCTACGTAAGTACGGCTGTAGACGGACACGGTGCGGCGAGCGACCGACCGCTCTTGTTGAATGCTATTGTGCTCCCATACATTGGACACATGTTGACAGTAAATTGCGTACTTGAAGTGGACTCAACGTCTTAAAATAAACGATGCAAACTTAAGGCTAAATACCAATGTATCTACCAGACGGTGTTTGCGAGTAACGACCACAGTATGCGCCACAGTATACCAGAACGACAACGTAACGTAACGTAACGTTTCTATTCTCGTCAAATTTGCATCATCTTGTATAGCAGATTGCATCAAAGTATAGGCCGTCTGTTAAGTTTATCAGTGTAATCTATATGCTTGCATTTAACAGGGCGTGGGCGCCGGGCTGAAGCGCCACGGACTGCTTCGAGGAGCTCATGTGCCTGGACACTACAATATGTCATTAGCTGACTGTGATTTGGTTCGAGGTAATTCTTACGAAGTAAATAAACGATTTTAATTAGAATATTTGTATTCCTTTATTCAAACCTTTAATGTATAGAAAAGTTTTAAAAATTAATACCTAAGAAATAAACAAAGTTTCTTTTCAGGTCGCATCTGAATAAAACCACTGACCTAATTCTCTGCGAGCATTTTACAATGAGAGAAATGTAAATATGAGATGTGCTTGCCGTGAGATTCATTTCTATTTTGTTGTATACAAATGTACTATAAATGCGACCGTGTGACGTAATTAGTTACTGCTTTCTAATAACTGTTAAAAGTTGAAAGATGTTATATAAATCGTAATGTATTAATAGGACCATCGTGGCACAAGTGTTATCGTCTGCTTGTACACTCGACGGTTTGTGGGTTCGATTCCCACGAGAGGAGAAATTATTGAGGAGGAGAATGGATTATTTCATTTTCTTCGTTCTGAAATCTAGCTAAATGCGGCGATGAGTTCCGCTACTCAACTTGAAAGAAAGACAACAGGCTGAAAGCAGGGAACGGAGTGTCTTTACACTAGGTTCCTCCGGTTTCCTCTGCCTACCTACTAAAAAAAACTCATTTCCCACATACTTTAAGCTTATTTTTATAAAATTAGCAGTAGCTCCGAGTAGCAGTAAGCTAAGTAGGAGGAAACTTACTTAGGGACACATAGTTCACCAAATTATGCCTTTTAATACATTAAGTGTTGATTGGCGGAAATCAACGCCGAACTTTCTTTCATTGCCAGAGCTAGGAAAAGTGCAATGCACTTACAAAGTCGTGTTCGCCGGCAGACGCTGTACCGCAGCGCCACTAGTTCTTTGATGGAAAGAAATACTAGATAGAGATATTTAAATGCTAACCGCTGCTACGAATAAATTACCAATGCAACTTGTTACAATGAAATTAAAAAAGGTTTTAATAGTGAATATTAAAAATGTTATTAATAACCTATAATTTAAATAAACAAAGATTATATTAATATCTAAAATGGTTCTTTTTACCTTATAAGAGAAACATTTGCAAAGTAATCATTTATTAATAATACGTAATGGTGTCAGATAATTTACTCAACATTTTTTTTACTTAAAAAAACATATTTGAACCTGGGACTCTTGCGCGAGTTCAAATCCTGCTGCGTTTAAATTGGAAAATTCAACGTATTTTGGTTTCGAAAAGCTCAATATCCTATCGTCGCTTACTCCGTCCCCGCTTTCTGCCGTTTTCGAGACATTGCGTGTTGAGTGGCGGAACTCAACGCCGCGCTTTGCCTTAGATACCAGAGCGAAGAAAATGAAAATAGAAAAATCCATCTTCCCCGAGTGGTTATCGAACCCAGAAACCGTCGCGTTACAGGCAGACGTTGCGCCTCTGCGCCACGACGGTCCTTAAGACGGTCTAGTAATTGATATATATTGAATTTATTTATTTATTTATTTTATATATCAATGGCAAATTTTGTTTTAGATTATTAATTTAAATTTTAAAACTTAAAATAGAAATTAATTTAGATCACGATGCAAATTATAGTTAAGTTGAAGATGGATTACAATAAATTAATTTAAATGCACACAATATTTGTAAAATGTAATCATATCGGACAAAAACAAAACAAACATATATATTTTATGATTTATTTCAGCATATTGAAAATATAATTTCACAGAGATTAAAATTGCTTGGGGTATTCACTAGGTTATCACACTTTGTACTCAAGCGAAGCTTCCTCAGCGGGACTTATCTGAAGCGTATGTTTGAACACTGCCTTTCATCTTATGGCACTACTTACAATTACGTGCCGAAATCAAGCTGTTAAATGAAAACTAAAGAGTTAAGTTGCATTTATATAGTAATTTTGAACAAATTCATTTAAAAATATAACATAAAGAGAATTCATTATATGTATATATATTTGAAAATTAAATAAAATTCAGAAACCAGCCGAGCTGCCAACAAACTTTGGTCATAAAATAATTATAAAAGCTCCACTTAAATCGATGCTTGAACATAAACATTTCGCTATAAATAAATTAAAAATTTAAATGACAAAGCTAAAAATAATAATTCTATTACAATGTTATATGTTTTGTTATCGACTAGCATCGTGTACCGATCACTAAAATGGGGCTAAACTTAAACGGATATACTTGCAATATGCAATTACAAGACAATTGATATTTTTATACCCTTAAAAATAGATTTTAATGTGAAAAAAAAGTTGCATCTTCTATAGCACTATAGTATATATATGTTTTAATTTAATTTTGATTAATTTTGGAAATAATTCATGAATGAATTTAAAATAATTCATTATTTTGTTTCAATGAATTTGGAAATAATGAATTAATCTGTTTTGTTTAAAATTAATCAATAAACCTTTTAACAAAGTTTTTTTTGTCAAAAAAGCCTTTTTACATTTATTTACTTAACACTTATAGTGCTATGGAAAAGACTTCATGAATATTTGATTTTTACATACATATTTGGAGAATTATATCAGAATATAGAGAAGATATGGAGAATTCTAAGATTACATACAATTAATTGGTGTTCAAGCTCCTTCGTTCCAAATAATGACTAACTAATGAGACACATTGTTTTATCATTAAGTACTTCACTACTGCTAGCTCAGTCTACGTCAATTTAAAAATGGCGGGTTTCGGAAACGTCACAGAGCAATCATTTAAAATAATAATTAATAAAATAATCATAAAATAAATAATATTTATTATTATATATTTTCAATAAATAAATAAAAGTTATGTTACTTTTACGATTTTTAATTTTTTAAATACTGTTTTAAAGTATTATTGAAAAATCGATTTTAATGATTTCGTTTTGAATATTTTTACAACCCCAATTAGCAGTTGCTGTATTATAATGAATATAATTAAATACAAAAGGAGAACTCAAGTTAAATTTTCACAAAAGGCTCTGCGACGGAACCAGAATCCTCTACACCTAGACTATATACGTATATGTTACAATAATTCACGTAGCACCTCCATTGTCAAATAGCCTACAGTGCGAGAGTAAACTGTAAATATCTTTGGTTCACAAATTACCGCTACTGTTAAAAACGTTAATTCTCTTTTACGCGATATTTTGTACCATTTCAAGGCCTTTCCGTTTTGGGACCTTTTATAAAGGTGTTGCCATACGTTAAGACTATTCGTACTTTTGATGGAATAATCTGGCGTTTCCTTTTACATGTTATTATGGTCATTTGAAAACTTTATTAAGTACAATATTTATACTGTTATTAAAAGTTAGCTGACATTGCTGAAGACCAATTTTTTCATACTAAAGATTGACTTTTCAATTTTTTTCAAATCTCAACATCGGAAGTGACAGTATCGTTTATTCCATGAAAAATACAGATCAACTCACATTACTTTAGATTATTACACATTTCCTAGGCACAATGTTTATTATAAGATGCATTTCCGAACGAACCGGTAAATTAGCACAACACAGACACACCAAATTTCAAAATCATTGTTTCAATAAAAAATCTACATATATATTACATTATCTATAATTCGTTTATTTAATTCAAATTATAGCAAATTAGCTAGTGAGGAACTTTAATATTTAAATGGCAATACCTGTTTTCGAAATTTCATCGTGTGTAAGGAGAATATATATTTAGGTATAATATATTAAAATAAAAAACAATATATAATATCAACATGTAACTATCAAATAAATAAAAAAAAGAAAGATTATTAGATACAATTTAAATTATTTTCATTTGACATTTCTTCTGCTTCCTCCGTAAATGCTTCTCAGATTAGAAACAACACGAGCGAAGTTCAAAGCGGTCTTAAACAACTATATGTATAGCTAAATTAAATAACAAAAGACATTCATATCAGGAATTAAATATGTTATAATATCAATATATATATTTAGTTAATTAATAATACTTGTTTTTTTAAAGTGCATTTTAATTTATGTACTAAATTGGTAACTACCGTATGTCTAATGACTTTTGCTGTTTCAGCGGACATTTTAGTTAGTTATTATATATTGTAACACACGCTCTAATAATTAATCGATATGATAATTTACATTTTGGTAAAAACTTTTGAATAAAGGCTCAAATTTGAGAGGGTTTTGTGGGCAGTGCCAGTCTTACACAAGTATATATCAATTTTTAATAACAAAAACTTTAAAGTATAACTTTTACCATTTCTCCCTTTTTTAATCTGCGAATAATAATTTAAATAATTATTAATCTTTAAAAACTTTCATATTTCTATAATTCGTTCCAATAATTATAATTTAACATAACAAATTGGTACGCCACTTAATGGCATGCATTTCTTTTCTGGCACAAGCACAGACATAAAAACAGTATCGAGAATTATTTGATGTAGAATATTTAAAAAATGGCCGCGTCGCATTGTGCAAGTGAATCTTAATGAACGTGTTCTCTATTACATCTATTACTTTCGACATTTTTTTGGAATTTTCTAGAATTTTCGAGATCATTTCTAATTTTATTTGCTGGAGATCAATGAGAAGATAGTGAGTATAATAATGTCGGATCAGATCTAGTAATTTTATTGTCAAAACCTATTTGTTATTTGGACTGCGATATTTCATTTTTAAAGAAAAATTAAACTAGGTAATCGAAATACTGCTTTTGTTCCGTTGACAAACAACTATAAATTTTTTATAAAAAAAAAAACAAAACGTTACATTACAAAAAGATTTCCCAAATAACTATTTCATTTTACGGCCGGAATGTTATTTAATAAATAGTGAAAAAAAAACACAATTAACCTTCCGCTACACTTAAAGCTACGACCTGGCGTACTTCAGGGCGACGTTCTGGGGCTTCTCTTGCTTGAGGGAGTCTTTGATGACGACGTCGGAGTTGGCGAAGGCCGGGCTGTCGGTGGACTGCTGCTCCGGCTCCAGCTCCGGACGGACGGTGGTCTCCGCTTCCGGTCTGGAAATTGTTATTATTAATATTTTTTTTAGCTTCACGCTTTATCCCGCACATGGCTGGCTAGACAGAGGGATTCGTTGCTTAGTCCCTGCTTTCTCCGTCCCCGCCTTTCGCCTTTTCGAGGCGTGTTGAGTGGCGGAACTTAACGCAGCGCTTCGCCTAGTTGCCAGAACGATGAAAATTTTTATGTTTTCTTTTAATATCTAATACAATTAGGGTTTACTTCGCGCAAGTCCATCCTAACTGAGAAAGGAATTTATATGTAGTTACTTTCGCTATACAGCAGTAGTTATGCAATGAAGTGCACCGCCCGCCCGTCAAACGCCATAAATAAAGAGAAGAAGAATAGTGCAGTGCAAACTCTTCTTCTTCTTTATCAATGGTGTTCCGAGCGTGCCAGTTGAGCACAATTCACTTCGCCAGTGCCACATTACTGTACTCTCTGCAAGTGTCTCCCCCCTCAACGTGAGACGTCAGACTGACAAGTGCCAAACACATGACTCGGCTGGCACTTGTTTGATACCAAAAAAACAAAAACAAAAAACATATAAAAGTCTAGACGCACCGGTACCGCCTGCAGTTGAGGTGCGCCAGCTGCGCGAGGTGGCGCAGCAGCGTGTGGCGCGCGGCGGCGGCGCGGCGCTCCGGCGGCACGTCCACGCACAGCGCGCTGCGGCCGTCGCCCAGGAAGATGGCCACGTAGTTCTCCATGCGCAACAGCAGCAGCAGCACGTCCTCCAGGTCGGCCTCGCTGTGTATATACCAAAAAAAAATGTACAAACAAAAAAAATGTGGTAAAAATATTTGTAAATATCAATTTTCCTTTTTATAGCTTTACGCATTGTCCCGCGCATAGCAAGGTAGGCAGAGGGAAATGCAGGAACCGTAGGAATTTAGCGTTAATACACTCCGTTGCTTAGTCCCTGCTCTCTCCGTCCCTGCTTTCCACCGCTCAACAGCAATGTCTCGAACATTGCTGTTGCTAAACGCCGCGCTTTGCCTAGTTGCCCAAGCCAAGAAAATGGAAATAGAAAAAACCTTCTTCCCGAGAATCGAACCCACAAACCGTCGTGTTTACCGTTATTATTAAAACTAATAAAATTTTAATAACGACAAGTGAATGCTTAAGCCTTAGTGTGCAGATTTAAAAAAAATAAATAAACAGAGCAGTAGGCACCAACCTGGCGGAGTACAAGAACTGCGCGAAGTGTATGTTGGAGACGCAGCCGGCGCGGTCCTCGCTGTCGGTGTAGAGGTCGGTCTCGCGGTAGTACATGTACAGGAAGTCGTTCAGCTGCTTGGCGATCACCGCGCAGCGGTCCTTGTCGCACATCTTGGTGGGCGGGCCCTTTTCAGTTTTTATTATTTATTTATTCCGCATATAGCAGTAGGTAGAGGAAACCGCAGGAACTTAGTGTTAAGTGTGATAATCTGTTCCTGCTCTCCACCTTTTGTGTTTTGTGAGGCATTGAGTGTTGAGTGTCGAAACTCAACGCCTTGCCACGCTTGCCTAGATACCAGAGCGAAAAAATGAAAATGGCAAAATACATTCTTTCCAAATGGGAATCGAACCCACAAGCTATCGCGTTTACATGCGCTATACGGTTCTCAAACCGTCATGTGTACTAATATAATATAAGTGCGTGTGTGTGCAGCGCGTGTGTACATGCGTGCGTGCGTGCGTGTGTGTGTCGGTCACCTTTACATTGTAAGGCATGCGCAGCGAGGAGGAGGCGCGGCGCAGGAAGCGCAGCACCAGCGCGGCGTGCTGCGCGCCCAGCTCGTTGCTGGGCGACGAGATGCGCTTCAGCACGTGCGTCAGGTACAGCCCGAACGCGCGCCGCATCTCGCCCGTCCTGCGGACACATGTCACATGGCCGGTCAGTCGCCGTCCGGCAGCGGCTCGCGTCGGACGTGCCGCGGGCGGGGCGGGGTGACTCACGTGAGGCGCAGCCCTTCGGCCAGCTGCTGTTTGACGAGGTCCTTGGCGCGGCGTGCGTCTCGCGGGGGCTGCGGCGGCGGCGACGCGTCCGACAGATGCACGGCGGGCGCAGCGCCAGTGATGCACGCCGTCTCGTAGCGCTTCAGCCTGGGAAACGTGTAGGGTCGAAGTCAAACAATTTTATTCAAAATAAGAAGTGGACAGAGAAAGCGAGGACTAAGCATCCGTTGCTCAGTCCTCGCTTTCTCCGTTCGTTGTCTTAACACTAGGTTCTTGCAGTTCCCTCTGCCTACCCTGCCATTTGCAGACAAAGCGTGAAGCTAAAAAAAAAGAATGCTTCATTTTTTGAACGTCAAATAATTGAAGTCCCTACCTCTGCGGCGCGTCGGAGGGCGCGGGCGCGGGCGCGGCGGGGCTGGCGCAGGCGTGCGCGTGCCGGAAGTGCGGCAGCACGTGCGCGTGCACCAGCAGGTTGTAGTTGTGCTGCACCACGCTGTAGGGCGCGTTGTTGTTCAGCGACGTCGAGCACACCGGGATGCCGGTCACGGGGTCTGGGGGAGGGCGGGGGTTCCTGATTTTTATTAGGTATTATTACAGTTAAATGTTAATTACGAGGCCATTGTGGCTCTGTAAGCAATATTTTATTTAAGTGATGTCACTGATTTTGATTTACAAATTGATTTCAATCACATAGCAAGAAATCAGCATTAGGTTAAGCTTAAGCATTAGGTTTTCCGTAGATATGGCTATCTTTTAGGGATAAAACTACATATTCTGCGAAATCAAAAATCTTTTATTTGCGTAAGTATCACAGATACACTTATGTACGTCAAATTTTTATCTACTACCATTACGATAACCTCCTTATCGTGGAGGAAAAGAAATGCCAAAAGAAACTCTTAAGCACATATTTTAAATAAAATAACAATTTGAAATAAAATAAAGGTATTATAATTATTGCCTCGCCAGAGAGGAACTAGTTGCAGAACTAATCAACTCCATGATTTGTAATTGATATAGTCATTAACCTACCCTATATATACACAAAGCACTTACCTAAGTATTGCGAATACTTCTGCCAGGAGTTCTGACTGGGGAATATCCTCACAAATCCCCCCCTCCTCGCGTACTGGGCGCGCACGGCGCGGACTGTGCGCATCTCCTCCCCCGTGAGACCTCCCCCCGACACACCCCCCACCCCCCCAACTCCCCCACTGCCTGTTTTGGTGCGGATGCAGGTGTTCTCTGCTGAGTGGACTCTACGACACTGTGTGTAGGAAAATATTATTTAATAAAATATTATATATTTATTTGCTTTATCTTTATTACACTTACATAAAGAAAACATGTAAGACAAAAGGAATGTGATATAAATGTGGTGTAAAGACAATCTTATAACCATAAGTAATCTCTTCCAGGCAACCCCTACCATAGTTAACAGAAAAAGATATATAGATTTTGGTAGGTGCACAAACACATCCTTTAATGCATATGTAACACGTAACATATTTGTATATTATCTACATATTACATACATAATATATAATAAAAATAATGATATATGTTGTTATTTTTTATTTTAAAGTCCATTTTAATTTTTATTATTTCATATAAAAAAATTAAAATACACTTTTTAAATACAATCGATTGTAATTAAAATTTTCTTACATTTCATACGCGATAATATCAAAACGACAATAAAACAAATGATAAACAACTAAAATTATTTCTTTTATTTATTTATAAATATATATTCCCTCTGTCTACCCTGCCATATGTGGGATAAAGTGTGAAGCTAAATATATATATATATATATATATATATATATATATATATATATATATATATATATATATATATATATATATATATATATATATATATATATATATATATATATATATATATATATATATATATATATATATATATATATATATATATATATATATATATATATATATATATATATATATATATATATATATATATATATATATAGGTATATAAAAACACTGCTTGCCTCTCTCTGCACCCCAGTTACTTATATGTTTTACTTTTGTGGTTGCCTGCAAAAGATCGCTTTTACTGATAAGGGCGCCATTGCACAGAGATAGATTTGTAAAACACTATTTTTTTACATACTGTATTAGTCCAATAAAGTATGGCGGACACTCACGGCGCCGATCCTCATCTTGAGCGAGTTGGCCTGCGGCGAGGCCTCGATCTTGGCCATGGGCACGGCGGGCAGCCCCACCAGCGTGAGCGTGTCGGCCAGCAGCGCGGACTTCACGCGCGCGTCCAGCGGGCTCTCGCACGCCAGGCTGGGCGACAGGTTGATCTCCAGCAGCCACGGCTTCAGCGTGTCGTCTATGAGGATGTCGTACCCGAATAGTTCTGCAACACAAATATATTTTGTCAACCTGCATAAATACTTTTTTTTTTATTTAAATATAATTCACTGACACTGACTGACTGACTGACTTTTTATTTAAATATAATTGACTGACTATACACATTTGGTCCGTGTTCTTTTTTAACTTATACTATATAATCTTATCGCAAATATTGATTATATTAATATTAATACATAATATACCTATAGAGTTAATATTTATCATAATGAACTTCTATTTTTAATTTTTTTTGCATAAATACTTCAAGAGTTACTTACTTCCAAGGGTAGTGGATTCAAGTTCCATTTCAAATGGATGCCCCAATGGGATAACGTTACGAAGTTGTAATTTAGCTATCTCGTAACCAAGTGTTAAACTGAGAGCCGCATAACTCCGTAAAATCAATTGTAATTATTCAAAAAAAATTCACTCTTAATAACTTGATCCTAAACCCAGATTAAGTATTGTCCTAACATTACATATAGTACACCTGTCATAGATTAATTTCGACATATTACGTAATATACACGATGGGCCCGGCACCAGCACGGTGAGTCCATACCCGTGGCCCATCACATATACTCATTAAAATAAAATATGAAAAAAACCATATTCACTAAAAAAGAAAAGTACAATAACATCTCTGATTTTTGCGATTTATATACATTTTAAATAACACAATCCAAACAGATTAATCGCCTAAATTATTACTTATTGAAAATTCATAAAAAAAGACCCTCACCGAAGCAATTAAACTGTCCGGGCACGAAGACCCTGGCCGCAGCCGCGATGGTCTGCGCCGAGGACAGGATGCTCTTCACCACCAGGTCCTCGACGGCGGCCATGAGCGCGGCGGTGTCGCGGCCCTGCTTGCGCAGGTGCCGCAGCAGCGCGGACAGCGTCCACTTGTGGCCGATGTTGCCGGCGTTGGGGTCCTCGCATCTGACCACAGACGGTTACTTTACTAAGAGATTGTGGATCATGGATTAATTTTATGTAGGTAGGTAATGCTTTCATATATTGTGTATCGTTAATTTCTTTTCTTTTTTTTTGTTTATGTCTTCACGCTTTATCTCGCACATGGCAGGGTAGGCGGATAGAACTGCAGGTACCGTGAAGATCTAGTGTTGAGACACTCCGTTGCTTAGTGTCCGCTTTCTCCATCTCTGCTTTCCGCCTTTTTCAAGGCACTATGTGTTGAGTGCGGAACTCAATGCCGAGCTTTGCTTAGTTTCCAGAGCAAAGAAAATGGTAAATAGAAAAATCCATCTTCCCCAAGAAGGAATTTAATGCCTAGAAAAAGGCGGAAAACAGGGACGGAGTGTCTCAACACTAGGTTGCTACGGTTCCCGCAGCTCCCTCCCCTACCCTTGCCATGCGCGGGATAAAACGTGAAGCTATAAAAAAAAAAGAAATCATATCAAACTGAACTGAACCCACTAATCTTCAGAAACTTTTTATTACCTAACTTTTTCAAAAATTTAACATTTCGTACTAACAATAGTTCATTTGAAAATTGCTTCAATCACTAAAAATACAATTACAACATAAAAAAAAAACCAACACTCACTTAATATAATCCGTGTGATATTTATTAATACTGTAATTGCACAGATGCATGCACGGGTTCCATAAATTTTTGTTCGTCTTATCATATTTGACCGTCGCGAATCTGACCGAGGCCCTCCTCGTAGAGGTAGATCAGGAGGGGGTCAATGGAGGTGACGCACACGTACAGACGGAGGTCGCACTTGTGGCCCGTTTATTAACAACGGCTTATCTATGTACTTTGCTACGACGACATTTTCACCTTTCGGTATTTGCTCTGGCTAGAAAGGGACATGTTGTTTGTTAAAATATTATTGAAAAATGGCGTCGTTTATTATTGGGTTCGACTACCGCTCGTAATTACTAGTATTTCCACTATCATTAGAATATTGTTTTGAACTCCCACGGTTCCTGCGGCTTCCCTCTATTTACCCTGCTATGTGCGGGATTCAGCGTGAAGCTAATAAAAATTTAACTAAATAAAAAAAAACTATTACAGTGGCCACTGTAGTGCAGTGGGATAGTGTCCTAGTGTACGATGGTTGTAGGTTCGATCCTTATTTATTATATTGTCTAAATACACAATGACTTGGGAAAAAGGAGTGTCTTAACACTACGTTCTCTCTGTAACGCCTGTTGTATGTGAAATAAAGCGTGAAGCCAAAAATAACAGCACTGGGATTGATCATTTTTAAGCAGTTGACATAAGGTCAAGGTGTTGAGTACCCAATTAGAATTAGCAGAATTAAATTCATTTGTTAGTAATGACAAACGCCATGGCAGGCTTAAAAAGGATTATTACAAAAGGCGCAGGTTCAAATCCCACTGCGTTAAAATTTTTATGTTTTCTTTAAGTATTTTATTTTTTAATATGTTCAGTATATTTCCAAAATTTATAGGACAGATAAACACACAAATAAAAAATAATGAATAATGTTCAATCCAGTAACATTAACTTAATTAACAAATAATTTAACACTGAATTAAAAAAAAAGTTATAAATTATTATTTATTACAAGCTCACTATATTATGTATTTAACCTAAAAAAATATTATTTCGTTATAACACAGTGGTTGCATTTAAACTGGGTTCTCTTTGTAATAAGCTTTTTTCGTGTCTTTTCCATTGCAACGTGACAATGGCCAAGTGAAGTGGAGAATAAAGCTGGTGAAGAATAAACACGAAATCCACTTACAGTATTAACAATATAAATCCCCCGTCCTCTACTGGAAGCTGCAGGCTTTACAATCCACGGTCCTTTGGTCCTATAGTGCGTAGTACACAGTTCCTTATACTCGTTTGGCATGAGGAACGTTGTGGGTATGAAGTCAAAGTGCTTGAGGCCGCGGAAATATTGCATCTTTTCTATATTCTTAAACAGCTTGTCCTTACGCGTCAGTTCGTATGATCTGTGAAAGCGAGATTATCGATTTTGTGATAATAAGTAAGCTAAGTTAGTAAGTGAGGACCGTCGTGGCGGTAAAGGCGACCTTAATTTCAAGCATAGTATTAACTAGCCTTTATAAACTTGTTAAAATTATAAAAGAAGTAAAATTTTCAAAAATTTTTTTTTAAACTTAATATATAATTAAATTATTGTTCCAAAATAAAACGCCATTTGTCAAGTGTGACGCGAGCGTACGCTGTACTGTCAGAGCGGGACAGAGATATATCTCTTTTTCTTTTGGTTATTTTTTTGAATGAAAGGCGACAGATTATCAACGTTTACTAGTATTCTTGTACAAGATCTATACATCATTCGTATTTAATGATAACTCTCGTTATCATTAAATACGAATAACACACTCGTTACACAGCAAGTATAAATATCGTAAAATGGGAAAAATTATCCTGTACTTAAAATATTGATAATTCTTAATTATTTTTTATAGCATCAAAATAGTTTACCTTATACGTAGTCTTGACAAAGGCCGCGTTGTCAGATACAACCTACAGGTATTATATACAAATAACAAAAAAACTTACCTAGGGAAGTGATTGACCCTCTGATAAGGCGTAAGTGATCTCAGTACATCAGGTTTCGGATGAAGTCCAGCCCACATCAGATTGAACTCCTTGGCATCAGCCGGTGCCTCCTGCAGACCGTGTGCTTGGAGAAGACGGTGTAGCAGTTTCGTCTCTGTGTTGACTAGCTTGTATGTTATCTTGAGGACTCGAGCTGGCATGCGACTGCTTTCTAATACCTATGTAATTGTTAAAGAAAAGTTTAAAGTTGGGAAAAATTATGTTGACAAATTGTAGGAACTATAGTATAACAAGTGCTTTGGTTGGTTGATCGTTGGTGGATAGGGTTCGAACTCTGTGTGGGGAAATTATTTATTATTGTATATTTTACATTATTAATTAATTTATAATTTTATAAGTGATAACATGTGATGTATTCTCTAAAGAAATAAATGCTCGCTTTAGTCTATTTCAAATATACCATTGTTAACAATGAATTGAAATTGTAAAATTCTAATATCCATTACCCAACCCAATGTAACTTAAATATTTATCTCGGGTTTTCGAAATATATGAAATTATCATAATGCACGTGAGGGTTGAAATCAATGAAACTAAATCGTACTCGAATTAAATAATAGACGATCTGATATAGATAAAATACAGTACAGACAATAAATTATTAAAAAAAAAGTATAATTGAAAAAAATCTAAACATAACACATAGAAATAGTTAAACAATATAAAAATAATAGAGAAACAAAGAAATAGAAAGAATAAAGAAAAAAATAAAAAGAATAGAGATAAAATAAAAAAATGAGGACCGTCGTGGCGCAGAGGCGCAACGTCTGCCTGTACGCGACGGTTTCTGGGTTCGATCCCCAGTCGGAGAAGATGGGTTTTTCTATTTTCCATTTTCTTCGCTCTGGCAAACTAGGCAAAGCAAGGCGTTGAGTTCCGCCACTCAACACGCAATGAATAAAAAGGCGGAAAGTGGGGACGGAGAAAGCAGGGACTAAGCAACAGAGTGTCTTAACACTAGGTTCCCACGGTCCCTGCAGTTCCCTCTGCCTACCCTGCCATGTGCGGGATAAAGCGTGAAGCTACAAAAAAAAAAAAAAAAAAGAATAGCAGAAAGAACCGTGAGGACTCTGCCTGTAAACGTGACGGTTTGTGGGTTTGATTCCAACTCGGTGCAAGGATGTAGGAATCTCGAAGAAAACGGGATACGGAGTGACTTAGCAATAGGTTCCAACTTTTTCTGCGCTTTCCTTTGCATGCCCTACCATGAACGGAATAAAGCATGAAGCTAAAAAAACAATAGAAGAAAGAAAGAATGTGAAGTAAAATATAACCTTAATACTATCCACGTCTTTAACTAACATGTGTTCAGAGTCATCGCTGTCTTGTCTCTCGGTCGGTGATGACGTTCGCTGAGTCTTTCTTTTGCTCTTGCCTTTTGTCTTTTTACATTTTTTCTCTTCTTTTATATCTGGTATAGTAATATTATTTAATTATTATACAAATTTATTAAACATTTTATTTGTTCATTGGATATATTTCAACATAATAACAAATTGTTAGTATAATGTCACGTTTAGTTTAGGAGTTATGAGGCCCCAAATATATGTGACTGGTGGACATACAATATACCGAAGATTTAATTATAGAATGAAATTGTTAAAAGTACCCAACAAATAAATAAAATAATTATAGTAAATTAATAACAAGAATATATATAATAAAATTAATATGGTATATGTTTTATATATTGAAATATCTTACAACAAACAAGAACGGAACACGTTATTATCACGTAGCCTTTGACTTTCTCGCATAATGCGTGAAAATAAAGTAACATATAAGGCTAATTACATACTTTTATAATCACTCTACCTTTAACGGGCGGCGGCGGTTCTTCAGGCGGTTTGATGTTGGCAGTTGTGTTCTCAATATTAAGGTTCTTCTTAAGAGTTATCTTGTTCAGATCATTTAACACGTCCTCTATGTCTCGCTTATGCTCAACAGGTTCGTGGCCTTGATCTTCTACGGACTTCAGTTTCCCCAATTTCTGTGTCACTAACATGCCTAACAACGTACGCCTGTCCTGTGAACTTGTTGCTATTTCCGAAAGTTTCCATCACATCATGCATTATATTTTTCGGTCTGACGCTGAAAGAGTGAGGTTCTGCTACCAATCTTCTCGCCATATTCTTTGCTTTATTCAACAATATCGTGGTCCCAGTATTGTTGCCAACGGTTTTCGTCGTCTCCATAGACGGCGTGCGTGATGCCAGCACGCAGGATCTGAAGACGAGGACCGCGCCCTTAGATCCGATTGGGCCTCCAGACACCCAATCGGACACGGAGCCTTCATTCTCTTTCTCTTTCTCACTATTTGTTTCGTCATCATTCTTTCTCATGCTGTCACTCTCTTGCCCTGCTTGAAGGCCCGACGTAGACGGAATTGTTGTTTCTGGTGATACATGTGGACTGGAAATGACGTTAGAAAACACACTGATAATGATTTACTAAATTATTATGTGAGTAAGATAATGACTTGCGTTGTGATTTTTAAAGCGTATGATTATCTAAAGTGAGACAGAGGTAGATTAGCTGATAGAAATCGTGAGAATACCTATTATTTAACATCCTGTATGTAAATGTATTGTTTTTTATTAAAATTATGGACGATATTAGCTCATGAAAAAATCCCAAGATTTAAAACGTGATTAAATTAAACTTTTAACAAAGCCTTGAAGCCTGTAGAGGCTTATTGTGATTATTTATTTTCTAATACTAGGAACGTGTATTGATAACGTACAAGAATTTATATTAGGCGCATGCATTTTTGCAAAGTAACGTTTTTCATTAGTTAACTCCATTAGGCAACACAGAAAGCAAGCGTTGAAGCAATTTAATATAGCTGTATTGCCTTGAATATATTGATTGATCTCATACTATTGATTTGAAAAGTCAAGTGAATAATGAATTAAGTTAGCTCTAACTTGTATATGTACACTGAAAAAGACTATGGAATTCTTGGAAAATCATGGACTGGTATGATATATTATTATATGTCATATAAAAACTAATTCTCTGAAAATATATACATTTGTACTTAATATTATCGACTGGCTTATACCAGAAGACCAACGTCGTTACCCGTATGGTCAATTCAGATTATCTAAGAGGTGTTCACAGATTCGAAGTAAACGAGGTAACTATGCAGGTGGACTTAATCAAAACGACAACAATATATTATAACCTTTGAAAACTATCAAGTTTTTGAGTTAAGCATGTTAAATGAAACAGACTTTCCAGCCTAAATTTTACTATCGTGCCCATGGCCAAATAGGAAAAGCTAAGGATTGTATATGACAAAATATACTATATGTTCAAGGTGATTCTGACCACAAGGCAGTATATATAGTGGGGTTAAGTACTTTTGTACAAATATTTTAAACGCGTACATAAAATATAAAACACATAGCTGGCCACCATACGGTCAATCAATAGACGATTGTGCACGTATATGGAGACGAATGAATTCCACACTGTGTGAAGTGACCTACACAGTACGTACATAAACTACACGTGATGTAATTCCATCGCTTTATTTGTTCAGTAATTTTAAAGTTAAATAGATTTTCTATGGAGCTTGATCTCATCCACTTAATCACTTAAAATCCTATTTACAAATTAAGACTATTTTTTTAGGTTTACATCTTATCCCATATATGGCAGGTGACTTATAGATAAACTATTATAGTGTAGTAACTCGATACTCTATTCTCCGACTTCCGTAAAAAAATAGTTTAAAGTTGCATCTCAACGTTGCTCTTTATATATGAATTTTCATATTTGATATAACTGCGTATATGAAGGAGTGAAATTTACTCCCCCGAACGAAAATCGACTTTTAAACGCGCGTTTACGGACATCATTTTTCCGCTGCACCACGACGGCCTCTCAGATTGTGGTGCAATAGAAAATGGCCATATATTGATTTATACACTAGAAAAAAAACTTAAATTAAAAATTAGCATTAAGGGATAATAGTAATTACATTTTACGAAAATTTTTACTGAGAAGCCTCGAAAAGCATTTTATACATTTAATAATAGCAGTTCCATAAGTAATGCAGATACTTATACTGGTTCAATAACACAGCGGACTTTTCATTAGGTTTCTTGAAATTTGAAGCATTACATAGCTCTCATCTCACGGCTATTAAGACAGCATAATAAAATTAGCGTTTATTTATTTCAGAAATGTTACTCACAGTAGGTCTTTTAGTTTCCGTTCGTTATTATCTTTATATCAAATAAATGTTTTTGTTTTTAAATAATAATAAATAACAACTCCGTATCGTACAACCAGAAAGGAAAATAGACAAATACATAAAAACACAACAAAAAAAAATTACAAACAAAGGGTCGTTCTTATTGTAGGTAAATACTTAAATAGCAATCTCTGCCAGGCAACCATGGGGCAAAAGATATAGTAAATCAAGATAAGGTTAGAGTGTCCTACTAAGTGTATTATAAAACATATAACATTACATTAGTCTCTTAGAGAGACTATATGTAAGCACTAAATTCTAGATATATGTATTCTGACAGATGAGAAAAAATAGCTAATACAGAATTTTAAAAAGATACTTTTCTGGAGCTCTCCCTCTCTCTCTCTCTCTTTCAATACTTCCATTTTTAAATTTGTAAGCACGTTAGACCGTTAGACAGAATATATCTGAATTCATTTCAGGCTATTTTTAAAACGTAACAGGTTAGTTCAGTTGTTTAGTTATGGTGTTTCGAGGATGCCAAAAAAAGAGAACAAAAAATAAGGACCATTGACATCGATCGAAAAAAAAATCCGTCTTTTTTAATTAACTGGGCAAGAACATTATTATAGCGTCCACTAAATTTAAAAAATATATTTAACAACAAAATCGATTTTATGCGACGGAAACACATTGAAATAATTGTGTGTAATATACATTGTCCGCAAATAAGCGATAGCTGTCGTTGGAATTAAGGTGTCGATATTACCACATTATTACGAGTAGTTCACACATAGAGATGTTTAGACTGACTATAAACCTACCCCGCTATATTACGTGTATTTTCAGTACCTACTAACTGAGAATCATATAGGCGTTTACTGAAAAAATAAAAACATGTCATATATTACTATCATCCCCCCTTGAGATGTTTCCATCAGGAATCATCCCCTTCGAGCCTCACGTGTTTAATGGTCAGCCATAGAGATTTTTTTACTTTTTAACTTTAATAAATCTTGTATAAGAAAAATACGTTAAAATTAAAAACGATGACTTATAATAAACTGAAAAATAACAAATATACTTAACCTGAGGTGCTAATCAAATAGTATACTATAACAAATGAATTATAAGTAAACAATGTTAATCATTCTATTCCATTAACACGTTGTGTCAAGAAACGTGTTACTCCATCAAGCTGCACTATTATATATATTTTTTAACTTCTCACTTGCGGCAGGGTAGGCAGAAGGAAGTCAATCGTGGCAGTTGCATATAGGCAACGGCCCGTACTATAAGAGAATCGATGTTATTTACTACAATTACGTAGAATCCCTGTCCAAAGACGTTCGAAATATATTACGGTCTACGTGTTTCGGTGTTTTTTCCTTAAAAAATTACTTTAACCACTTCCAAATTCATAGATCAAGAGCTACAATAAATAAAAAGAATAAATTCATATGATGAATATGGATAAATTTATTGAATAGTTTAACCAAAAAGACAGTTCTAAAACAAATATATACCTATATGAGATTAGCATGGTTACTCCTAAAACGGTCTCGTTTGACATGATGAGCGCATATGACGTGACGTTCGTGACGGTACTCGTAAAAATATTCCCATGGCTCTTCGGTGTTTAGTGCAATATAACCAACGTTAAAGTTTTACGACTAAAAACATTTCACAAACTCATATTTATGTTTAAAATAGGCACATTTGGTTAGGTAAAGTTGTGCCACTTCTATTTCATTCTAAACCTCAAATGTGGAGAACTTCATTACTTCATCATCCTAATGAGAAGAAACAACTTAGCTTCCATGGATTCACCGTGCGGGTGCCGGGCCCATCGTGTTGTAGGAAGAGGAGCTCCGAGCAGCGCCTGGGACTTGCGACCCAAGTGTAGGTTTAAAGGGGCCCCTTTAAAATGCATTAACGCTCACCTTCACTGTCCGAGCTCCTCCCACTACCTAACCAAATTTTGAAAGATTCTACCAAAGCCGCCTTCGAAGTGCGTTCTAGAAATGAATTTGTGATAGTTCTAGACAGGCCGAGATCTTTTAATAAACTATAGAGAGATTTCGCTGTTATACCTCTCGCTCCTACTTCAACCGCATATAAGCTCGCTCTAAACCTATTCCTGGTCAGTTCGTTAGTAAGGTCGAAATACTTATTGAGTTTAAGGTGGTGACTTTTCGGGATATTTGTTTCCCACGGAACTGTAAGTTCTACCAGTACTACGCGTTTTAGGCTTCGAGAGTAAAGAAAAATGTCCGGTCTAGATGACGAAACACAAATATCCTCAGGGATTCTATACTGTTTCTCATACGTGTCCATCACAAGTGTCCAATCAGGAGCTGGATCTAATATGGAGAAAGGCTTTTGTATAGGTTTTTTATAAGAACCTTCTTTCACAAACTCTATTGAGCGTTTGCTGGTTGTTATGTTTCTCTGCGCTCTTGCAACTGAAAGACTAACGGCTTCACGTATGATTTCTAGTACTTTGTCATGGCGCCGCGAGTATTGACCACTATCCAAGAGTACCCTACACCCCACCAGCATATGTTTAGCTGTCCCCACTGCCTCTTTACAGATGTAGCAAGATTTATCGGTAGCTTTACCCCATCTTACTAAATTACTTTGATCTGGAAGAGTCATTTGGAACGCATTTAGGTAGAATTTTAGTAGTGCTGGAGACAAGTCGTGAATTAGGGTGCGCCATTTTAAAGCTAAAGGGATACAGAATTCTCCTATAGTTAGCCACTCATTTTGCATTTCTAAGCCCATTGCGTGCACCTTATACTTATCGTTCTCGTCTTGCCGAATAAAAGATTTTATTATGTCTGTGTCTTGGACTTTCCTCTTTGATCCTAACCCTACTTTACTAAATTGTGCTCCTATCATAAATTGCTTATGGAATTTAAGTCTTGACTCAAGCTCTGGGACACTTTTGTCTTTTGGGAGTGAGGTAACAATCTCATCCCGAGATTTTCCCAGCCGTACGGGCCGTGGCCTATATGCAACTGCCACGATTGACTTCCTTCTGCCTACCCTGCCGCAAGTGAGAAGTTAAAAAATATACATAATAGTGCAGCTTGATGGAGTAACACGTTTCTTGACACAAAGTGTTAATGGAATAGTGTGACTAACATTGTTTACTTATAATTCATTTGTTATAGTATACTATTTGATTAGCACCTCAGGTTAAGTATATTTGTTATTTTTCAGTTTATTATTAGTCATCGTTTTTAATTTTAACGTATTTTTCTTATACAAAATTTATTAAAGTTAAAAAGTAAGAAAATCTCTATGGCTGACCATTAAACACGTGAGGCTCGAAAGGGGATGATTCCTGATGGAAACATCTCAAGGGGGGATGATAGTAATATATGACATGTTTTTATTTTTTCAGTAAACGCCTATATGATTCTCAGTTAGTAGGCACTGAAAATACAAGTGATATAGCGGGGTAGGATTTTAGTCAGTCAAAACATCTCTATGTGTGAATTAATAATGTGGTAATATCGACACCTTAATTCAACGACAGCTATCGCTTATTTGCGGACAATGTATATTACACACAATTATTTCAATGTGTTTCCGTGGCATAAAATCGATTTTGTTGTTCAATATATTTTTTAAATTTAGTGGACGCTATAATAATGTTCTTGCCCAGTTAATTAAAAAAGACGGATTTTTTTTTTCGATGGAAGTCAATGGTCCTTATTTTTTGTTCTCTTTTTTTGGCATCCTCGAAACACCATAACTAAACAACTGAACTAACCTGTTACGTTTTAAAAATAGCCTGAAATTAATTCAAATATATTCTGTCTAACGGTTTAACGTGCTTACAAATTTAAAAATGGAAGTATTGAAAGAGAGAGAGAGAGAGAGAGAGAGAGAGAGGGAGAGAGGGAGAGCTCCAGAAAAGAGAATCTTTTTAAAATTCTGTATTAGCTATATAGTATGCAATTTTTTCTCATGTGTCAGAATACACATATCTAGAATTTAGTGCTTACATATAGTCTCTCTAAGAGACTAATATAATGTTATATGTTTTATAATACACTTAGTATGACACTCTAACCTTATCTTGATTTACTTTTGCCCCATGATTGCGTGGCAGAGATTGCTATTTAAGTATTTACCTACAATAAGAACGACCCTTTGATTGTAATTTTTTTTTATTGTGTTTTTATGTATTTGTCTATTTTCCTTTCTGGTTGTTCGATAAGGAGTTGTTATTTATTATTATTTAAAAACAAAAACATTTATTTGATATAAAGATAATAACGAACGGAAACTAAAAGACCTACTGTGAGTAACATTTCTGAAATAAATAAACGCTAATTTTATTATGCTGTCTTAATAGCCGTGAGATGAGAGCTATGTAATGCTTCAAATTTCAAGAAACCTAATTGAAAAGTCCGCTGTGTTATTGAAACAGTATAAGTATCTGCATTACTTATGGAACTGCTATTATTAAATGTATAAAATGCTTTTCGAGGCTTCTCAGTAAAAATTTTCGTAAAATGTAATTACTATTATCTCTTAAAGCAAATTTTTAATTTAAGTTTTTTTGAGGACCGTCGTGGCGCAGAGGCGCAACGTCTGCCTGTAACGCGACTAACGTGACGGTTTTTGGGTTCGATCCCCAGTCGGGGAAGATGGATTTTTCTATTTCCATTTTCTTCGCTCTGGCAACTAAGGCAAAGCGCGGTGTTGAGTTCCGCCACTTACCACGCAATGCCTCGAAAACGGCGGAAAGCGGGGACGATGTAAGCAGGGACTAAGTAACGGAGTATCTTAACACTAGGTTCGTATGGTTCCTGCAGTTCCCTCTGCCTACCCTGCCATGTGCGGGATAAAAGCGTGAAGCTAAAAAAAGTTTTTTTTTTCTAGTGTATAAGTCAATATATAGCCATTTTCTGTTGCACCACAATCTGAGAGGCCGTCGTGGTGCAGCGGAACAATGATGTCCGTAAACGCGCGGTTAAAAGTCGATATTCGTTCGGGGGAGTAAATTTCACTCCTTCATATACGCAGTCCAATTTAACCCCAAGAAGACACAAGTTTGCGCGTTCACCGCTAAAAAGCTGCCATTTGTCATATCGCTCCGTTTTGAGAGCACTCCTCTAACTGCCACAGCCAATATCGGAATTCTTGGCGTTGACATATCGAGCGAAGTCCAGTTTCGTGGTCATCTGGAGGGTAAGGCTAAATTAGCCTCGAAGAAGCTCGGTGTGCTCAATAGATCGAAACGGTATTTCACGCCGGCTCACTGCCTGCAACTTTATAAGGCTCAGGTTCGGCCTCACATGGAATACTGTTCACATCTTTTTGCAGGGGCTCCCCAGTATCAGCTTCTTCCTCTAGACCGCATTCAAAGGAGAGCGACTCGAATTGTCGATTGCGAAAAGATTTCTGATCGGCTCGACACCTTGGCACTACGTAGAGATGTAGCCTCGCTATGCATTCTCTACCGCATATATCATGGGGAGTGCTCTGAAGAACTGTTCGGGCTGATCCCTGCCGCCTCTTTCCGTCATCGATCTATGCGACAACTCTACCACCCCCACCACCTTGACAGTTGGCAGAGTACTACTGTGCGTTTCAACAGAAATTTTCTGCCCCGCACCATAAAATTGTGGAATGAGTTGCCGCATGCGGTATTTCCGGACAGATACGACCTGCAGACCTTCAAGAAAAGAGCGTATTCCCATTTAAAAGGCAGGCAACGCATTTTGTAGCTCCTCTGGTGTTGCAAATGTCTATGGGCGGCAGTATTCACTTACCATCAGGTGATCTGTCAGCTCGTTTGCCACCTATATTATAAAAAAATAAAAAAAGTAATATCAAATATGAAAATTCATATATAAAGAGCAACGTTGAGATGCAACTTTCAACTATTTTTTGACGGAAATCGGAGAATGGAGTATCGAGTCACTACACTATAATAGTTTATCTATAAGTCACCTGCCATATATGGGATAAGATGTAAACCTAAAAAAAATAGTCTTAATTTGTAAATAGGATTTTAAGTGATTAAATGGATGAGATCAAGCTCCATAGAAAATCTATTTAACTTTGAAATTACTGAACAAATAAAGCGATGGAATTACATCACGTGTAGTTTATGTACGTACTGTGTAGGTCACTTCACACAGTGTGGAATTCATTCGTCTCCATATAATCATTTGGAACGCATTTAGGTAGAATTTTAGTAGTGCTGGAGACCAGTCGTGAATTAGGGTGCGCCATTTTAAAGCTAAAGGGATACAGAATTCTCCTATAGTTAGCCACTCATTTTGCATTTCTAAGCCCATTGCGTGCACCTTATACTTATCGTTCTCGTCTTGCCGAATAAAAGATTTTATTATGTCTGTGTCTTGGACTTTCCTCTTTGATCCTAACCCTACTTTACTAAATTGTGCTCCTATCATAAATTGCTTATGGAATTTAAGTCTTGACTCAAGCTCTGGGACACTTTTGTCTTTTGGGAGTGAGGTAACAATCTCATCCCGAGATTTTCCCAGAATATGTGTTTTGGCGACTCTTAGATATGTGTTTTGGCGACTCTTAAATGATTTTGACGTATTATTTAATTAAATGGCGATCGTTCCGTCATTCAACACACAATGCCTCAAAAGGTAAAAAGTGAGAAGCTCTTTTAAAATTAGGTTACTTCAGTTTATGGTTTTCTCTGCTTACCCTGTCATATTCAGCATACTGTTTAAAGATATTCTGTCTTTAAAGCGTAAAGTAAAGCGTGATGGAATAGCATAGCGTCTTAACTATAGACATAAAGTTTGTCCACTTGGCAACAAAAATAGAATGCTGTTGTTAATTTTTAAGTTTTAAAGGGTACTACACTACACTACGCCCTTATAAGTTCGCACTAAAATAACCAACGCCAAGAAGGACTAAGACAATAAGAGATTAATAAGAGATTTTCAGATCTAGAATAATTACCTGCGGTACCCGTTTACAAGAATGGGCAAATAAAAATAACAAATTTCTCCGAAATGGGACCTCCTCTTTTGCGAACCGACAATGTCCTACGACGTTTTGGCTACATATCAGTAATACCCTTATATCCTGTGTATCTAACTTATAGATAACTGTCGTAGTAAAGTGTGTTTTGTACACTTTACTACAGTTCAACCTTCAGGAAATTAGTTCCACGGGTGTCCATTTTTTGTGTGACACCTCAATAGAACGTAATGATGTATATTTTTTGTAATACGTAAAAAGGTTATTTTTGTTGCTAGAAGTTATTGCCCTGGTGGCACCAATGACACGTGTAAATTTGGCTTCACGCGTTATCCCGCTCGTAGCAGGGTGGGCAGACGGAACCCGCAGGAACCGTAGGAACTTGATGTTAACGCAATGAAAAGTTTAGATGAATATTGTTTAATTTTTTGAACTTTATGCGAAAATCGCCGCATCATTAAAACCTACATGATAACTCCTGTTGACCCAGTGTGGCAATAAGTTAGGACTAACAACACACACACACACATATATATATATATATATATATATATATATATATATATATATATATATATATATATATATATATATATATATATATATATATATATATATATATATATATATATATATATATATATATATATATATATATATATATATATATATATATATATATATATATATATATATATATATATATATATATATATATATATATATATATATATATATATATATATATATATATATATATATATATATATATATATATAAAGGAAAACCATCAAATTTCGATTTCATTTTCATTTTTTAAAATAGTTTCAAATAAAATGAGTATACGATCACTAATTTAAGTTTGTCACTTTTTATAAGTGTCATTTTCCGCTGACTTAAAATAATAAAATCGGTACGACGTGGTAGCGTACTCACACTTTACTGATATTTTTTGTAACGTGCTTTCAAAGTTCGAAAGTAATAAAGAGGTATTCATTAGAAAACGTTCCACATACAATTTAAAATCATTTCATATTCTACCTTAAATAGTAAATTAAAGTAAACCTTAACTTTAGCTCAAAGAAGGACAGATGAAACATAGTTTACATATCATTTACTTAAGTAAAATTACCCCCTTTGTAGGGATCGAACCCACAGACCCGCGCTCACAGTCGCTTTACATTGCGTATTTACCATATCTCTGCGCCTCTAACAACAACTGCAGATTAAACTCATTTATATTTTAGATTTTGGATTGGTTATTTAAATAAGAAGACGCGTCAGTATTTGCTGGTCTATATTGATATATCTTTCGGAACTGTAACATACAATTTTAATCGAACTTTCTTTAGTTTTCTACTCAAAGGGTCAGGGTCCCTTCCCCTAAGGTAAGATCAAAATGGTAAATTTGCACAGTAGCCTACTTAGTTGCATAAAGCTCTTAAGATAAAAAATCAAAATTAATCAGTTAAAAATAATGCACAATGTTTGAAATCTCAGTTAATCTTCATGATATCATCAGTTAACTTTACCTTACGTCTAGATTAAACTTTATATTTAAATAGGATGGCGACACTTTAAGTGAATCAAATGAGCCATGAAAATGAATACTAGCCGCGTAGACTAAAGATCGTAGTATATGGGCGCGTATCAATATACATTTTATGATTTTATTGTTTTGAAAGTATTTAGTATTGAAATTAATGTTTAATTGTTAAAATCATTAAAACCTATTTGTAATGTAAAATTCTTTGCGATATTATTTTCGAAAATTGACCAGAAATGTCAGCTGTTAATTAAATAAAAAGGACTGTATTGTGTAAAATTCCTCTCTTCTGTAATAACTATCGTACGAGAATAAACCAAGTGATATTTCTGTGTTATTTAATTGTGAAAAACGGATTCCTAGCAGCGCATCCCTGGCCTAGCGTCGACATATAGTATGAACATATGATATAGTTCATAGTAAATGTAGGTAGGGCCAAGGCTGCCATAGTATTACAGTATATACACCATTATATAAACCTACTGGAGAAGTAGTTACAAGATCTGTAGAATAAAAGTTGAGTGACAGGTCACTACGCACAGCTCTATCTATATAGGTTAAACATCAAAAAGGAAAAGGAAATTAATTTAACCGAGCAACATTTGCTTTACATATATTTTTTTAAATAAAATAGGTACACAATACATCTACACCAATTTCTCCGAATTAACTTGAAAAGAATGCAATTAAGACATCAAACTGCAAGATATAAATAAGTATATGCATTACATATAATATACGATTCATCTAATGAATCAGATATATAGGTACACCAGCATAATAATATGTATGTATGTATATGAGCGTAATGACACAAATCGCACTATAAATCACAATATACTTTTTGATATTCGATCCAAACCACTGTAAGCCATATACGTCGTAGGAGGATGTCAAAAGATATTATAAAGTTGGTTGAACTTTGACCACAATGCTTGTGTGAACATTATGCTGACAAGTTTTCATAGAATGAGCGTTAAATCATAGATTATACGGGGAAAGCTTAAAAATTAGTTAATATAATACGAAGCATACTTTGGAGACCATCCATTACAGATTACAGTCACACGCTGTGACACGCTGGTTGGAGGTTCGATACAATACAACAATACAATTACAATTAAATTATAATGGTGCAACTGTAAAAATAACAGTGTTAACTAAATTATAGTAGTGTTTACTAAAACAAACTGTTAAAAAGCCTACTACTATAAAGCATCATAAAAATCGTTTAACTTGCTATAAAATAAAATATAAGCGGAAAATTACACTTATAAAAAGTGACAAACTTAAATTAGTGATTAAAAAATGAAAATGAAATCGAAATTTGATGGTTTTCCTTTATATGTATATGAATGTTATATATATATATATATATATATATATATATATATATATATATATATATATATATATATATATATATATATATATATATATATATATATATATATATATATATATATATATATATATATATATATATATATATATATATATATATATATATATATATATATATATATATATATATATATATATATATATATATATATATAATATGTCTAACACATTCATTAACAATATTTTTTTACATCTTCACGGTTTATCCCGCACGTAGCCGGGTAGACGAAGGGAACTGCAGGAACCGTGGGTGCCTAGTATTAAGACGCCCTGTTCCCCGTAATCCACCTTTTTTTCGGGATATTGCGTGTTAAATGGCGGTAGTCAACGATTTGTCCTCAACGATTTTGATTTGTCAGAGCGTAGAAAATGGAAATGAAAAATCTATCTTCGCCGCGTGGGAATCAAACCCATAAATCGTCGCGATCACAGGCACACGCTACGCCTCTGCGCTACAGCGGTCCTCATTAATAATTAATAATAATTATAAAACATATATAACATTATATAGTTGAAATGTAATACTTTTTGCACCTTTCTGCGTTCCTTTCTATAGATCCATCATTAGTTGTTAATGGTTGCCTGTAAGAGATCGATTTTAGCACATTCACTCTTACATAAAATACTCTTTGTAAAGTCATCTGTAATTTTTTTGTACCATAAAGTGTTATTTATTATTATTATTATTTTGTTCACTATGAAAATGAAATAAAACACTGTTTTCACGAAAATACGTTTTTAGAGTTGATTGAGTAATAAAGACCTAAAACTTAGCATTTTAAAAAAAATTTTTACAGCGTTTAGATATTTCACCTCCAGAAGCCGTCCATGTCTTGACTATGCTGGATTCTGTTTGGACTTGGTCAGTGTTGCAGCTTGGTCAGTGTTGCAATTTGTACATAGAGTCTATAAACGCTATCAGGAGACTGGTTTGTTCGCACGACGTGCAAGATCTGGCAGTAATCGGGTTACTTTTGAACGTGATGATTAATATATGTAACATATACAATTTTCTTTTTGTTGTACGAAGGGTGGCTAGAAATAACTTTATAATTAGAAGGATGTTGAAGGAACGTGAACTGTTACCGCAGAAGCCAGAAATTGATCCGAAGTTAAATGTAGAGCATTGAAGAACTCGCTCTAACTTTGTAAGTGAACAACAAAAATAGTGATACAACCAGGCGACGAAAATATTCTTTTCTGATAAGATTTCTCTTCTAGTGTCCAGTACCACGTCTACGGTACTTTGAACAATATCTTGAGCCTCGTGTGATGTCACATGCAAATCCTATTGACAATGACTTTACGTTCATCGTACGAGACTATCTTACCAAAGCCGATATCACCGTTATGAAATACCCAGTAATAATGATATGAGTAATGATATGAGTCCCATAGAACGTCTATAGGATGAAGTAAGGAGACGAATTCGAGAAAGAAAGCCTGCACCAGAAACACTTAAGAAAAGCAAGACAACAAACAAGTATGAAAGCAGTGATACAAATGGGAGGACATATAAGTTATTAAATAAACGTCTCTTAACTTTTTCTTATTTAAATGTTATTTTATTCACTGCCTTCATTACAATATAGAGTATGAGAACATAAGAACCATCAAGAACATAATGATCCTAAAAACTCACTATTAAAAAACATTTAACATTGCGTTTCACCAATCAAAGAATAGAAGTGAAGATTTTTAAATAGGATTCGTTGTCAAAAGATAATTTCTTAAGGTTGATTTTTGTCATCTGAATGCAAAATATTAAAGCGAGTGCACACAAAATAGTGCATATAACACCAACAGAATGGTATCCCTGGTGACATCGTGATATTAGGTATTGATTAGTCAAAGTGTAAAGGGTCCGACCCTCGTGGTACGTGAGTGAAGTGATGGCTACAACTAGACTACATATGTACGCCAATTTTTTGTTTTGACTAACTCAATGTCTTATAATATCTATAACTACTTCTAGTACGGTTTTGTCTATTTCTTTATTTTTGTGCTAAGAGCTAATAAGCTCCTTAGGACGTTTTTTTTTAGCTTCACGCTTTATCCCGCACATAACAGGGTAGTGGAGTCTAGTGTTAAAATACTCCATTTCCCGTCTTTCGAGGCCTTGCGTAACGAGTGGCGGAACTCAACGCAGCTTATACATACTTTTGGAAATTAATCTAACTGTAAAATCAAAACGTTTTGAATGGAACATTACAATAAGGAAACCAAATTGACGTACTAAATCTCGTATGCAAGATCCCATAATATCGCAAGCCAAAACGACATTACCGTACGAGGCAATACACTGTATTGTATAGTGTACTACTCTGTAGACTACGTACAGTCACGCAGCGAAGGAACAGTAATGCTACAAATGTGTCAGCTGATTCATTTTATAAGCATTCGCTCCTAGATTTGGTTTCCTGTTTAGAATTTAATAAAAACTATTAATAATTTTACGATGTTGTACAAATACTTGTTAATACACCTTTGGGATAAACGACGTTTTTTCAAAAAATTCTTCAAAAGAAATTATAAAAATATAAGCGCAGTGAGATTCGAACCTGCGCCTCTTTTAAACGTTTTCTGGTTTTATGGTGCACACGCACAAAAGTGTATGTAGATGGAACCTTGTGTTAGGACACTCCGTCCACTAGTGTGTTCCTTTCAAGGCAATAAGTGTCGAATAGCGGAACTCAACACCGCGTTTTGGCTTATAATCAAGGTATCTTCACTTTTGTGTGGAAATCGAAGTAACAATCCGTTGCGTTTACAGGCTGACGCCGTACCTCTGGGCTACGACGTTCCTTAACAACATTTTAAATGCATAAACGTCGGAAACGTGGCGATAATAAACAGTTAAACCTATAAATTGTAAATATGTAAAAGTAAAAAACTTACAACTTAACTGATGTTAATACTTGTTTTTTCAGATTTAAAAAAAATTACTGACAGTACTGAAATTTAATTTCATGAATTTCTTCACACTAATATTTAGTCTCAGTTACGCTAGTATATCCTAATGTAAAGATATTCCGTAATCAGGGATCATTCTCAATACTCTATTAACTCTTACAATTGTAAGGGTTAATTTGAAATATTTGATTAATTCAGACTACATATATCTACATTGTTAATCTTAGCAAATAATATACTGAATTTAAATAGTTTTTATGTGAACCTCTGTTCTTACACAACTTTCAGATATATCTATTAGACAATGGGGGACAAGCTGCTGATAACGGCAAGTATAAAATATATATAATATTAATATATCTAAATTTTCCATACAAATAAAAAAAATAAGGTATATTTATTTTTCACTCAACATTGAATGTCGTTAACCAAATGGAAAGTGGAAAGCATAGAAAATTTCTTAAAAAAAAAAACGTATAAATCGACAAAATTACCAACATATATTTCACTTCGACTTCAATTAGAAAAATACAAGTCGTGCAAAAGAAATCACTGTCTAATTAAATGTTTAAAAAAAAGCATTTTAAAACCGGCCCCACAAGATAAGCTGATAAACTCCATTATAAGTGAAAGTACAAAAACTGCATGTATTTCTTTACTTTCCAAGTTGTTCATGATTGTACGTATATTTTGCATATATATGAAGTAAATTCATGTTGCGATTTTCTATCTATCTATCTAAATTCATGTTGCGATGACATAAACAGATTGCCATAAAGGGTTGGACGTATAGCAACGGTGAGGGTTTAGTGTTTCCCATAAACTTTACTGTTAAACTTAGTTCTAAATTTTTGGAATAGGATTATAAAGATTATAATATAAAAAAATATTTTTAGGAAAATTTTCTTTTTCAAGAAAAGCTCAGGTTTTCATATTACAAAAATTTCAAGTTCTTTGTAAATATTTGCATGTTGCACCTATACTAGGTAAATAATATACATGTTAATGACACGTATTTTTCCAGTTAACACAATTAAAATCGTTATATCTCATTTAAAAATGCATCAATTAATGTCATTACACTGTTTTAGTAGACTTAGTTATTGAGTGAGAAATAACTAAGTTCAATCAATGCCAGATGGTCGCAATAAGCAAACTACATACAAACAAACACACACGTATATACATATATATATATATATATATATATATATATATATATATATATATATATATATATATATATATATATATATATATATATATATATATATATATATATATATATATATATATATATATATATATATATATATTATATATATATATATATATATATATATATATATATATATATATATATATATATATATATATATATATATATACATATATATACATATATATATCTATATATATAAATAATCAGATCACAACATCGCAACCTAACAGATTTTGTATTAAAACAATATTATATCAAGGTAATTTTCCTCAAACGCAAAAAACACAAGACTTCAGACTACATTAAAAAATCCCAAAAGCTAACATAAACACAAAAAAAATCCTTACGCAAAAACTTTTCCCATTTTCACTTTTCCTATGCACTATAAACATATAGAGCACAACACGTAACAAAGTTTTCACTATAATCGACCATGTACAAGCACCGGCGGTCCGTCACGCGCCGACGCCGGCAGGTGACTGAGCGACCACCGACTTGCAACCGGCAACCAATCTAACCATGCTTAGATTAACTATTTAACACCGTTGTATAAAAAAATTAAAATTGCACTAATTGTTAGAGTAATTGGAGTAAATCTAATTGTTTCACGAAAATAAACGCTTCAAAAGAATTAGATTTTTCTATGACAAAAACAATTATTATGGTGATTAACTTTACTGTATTTTACTCGGACCTCCACTATCCTGTAAACCAATACAACGAGTAATAATTTACAAGTTGTAATGTTTTACTTTTCTGTCGACCCTTAAAACCTTAAGGCTCCGTTAAGATTTTATTTATTTTTAAAACATTTTTTATTAATACAATAAAAAAAATATAATTTAATGTTTATAAAAAAGGCGTGTTAATCTCTTTTACAAGCAACCTTATCGATAAAGCCAATGCTAGTCTATGTAAGTACATTATAAACAACTTGTATCGGCAAAACCTTCGGTGATCTCACAATCAGCTTAGTAGCTTTTAGCGAATTAAAATGTGTTTACCAAGCGTCTGTAGTTTTAATTATTCACCAGTATTTTTAGCTCGGTCGGTATTGTGAGATATATATATATATATATATATATATATATATATATATATATATATATATATATATATATATATATATATATATATATATATATATATATATATATATATATATATATATATATATATATATATATATATATATATATATATATATATATATATATATATATATATATATATATATATATATATATATATATATATATATATATATATATATATATATATATATATATATATATATATATATATATATATATATATATATATATATATATATATATGGTAACTTTTAGATTGGTTAACATGTAGCACATATTTGTTTTATCAGATATCCCTTGAATTGTTCAAGTTCGAACATCGACAAAATTTTTCACATAACCTTTTCGAGATCTTCAAAACAAGTAGCAAAAGCAAAATTCTAGGTCAAAATTTCGCCTCTCTAAGTGTCCACAATTAAAACGCTTCCACATATGATCTATAATGTTTATTTATAACAGCATTTTTTCAGTATAATATAATTGGCCTTTTTTAACGTGCTATGTTCAAAACATTTTCGACGATTATCCGATCTTCATAAAGCGACACGATGATTTACAATTTCAATAATTAATCTCGATTTGTGCTTATATCTCTAATTTTGTAACAACTTTAACTCGCATTCCCTTATATTATTGTTAATGTCATTTTATAGTGCAATTAAGTATTATATACCACATTGATCGTGAAGAAAGAAGAAGTAAGCAAAGAACAAGCTAACGATATTTCACTAGGATTAATAAAAGTTTAAAATATTTTAATACAAAACTAAACTATTCGTACTGTATTGAACAGGTATGTATATCTAACTAACTAACTAATACGACAGAAGATTTATTGAGAAAAATATAAAATAGGTTAAAATAATTCAAAAGGGACATATGTCCGTGCGTGAAAACAAATTTACTTCATTTTTCTATTGTGGAGGGAAATATTAACATGATTGGGCCACGAGGCCTTACGTTCTTACAGAAAACAGCTGATTTGAGTTTCCCCAGTTAACACTTATTTCAACTAGAGAAGAAAGTGGTGGACGGAGAGTCTAGATATAATGTATACACAACAACAACACAAAACAACTTTACGCTTTATTCCTCTCATAGCAGGATAGATAGAGGGAACCACAGGAACTATAGGAATCTAGTACTAAGACGTTCCGTTTCCCGCTTTATGCCGTTGAGTGGTGGAGCTCAACGCCGCGCTTTTGCCTAGATGCCAGAGCAAATAAAATGGAAATAAAAAAATCTTATTTTCCCCGAGTGGGAACCGAACCCACAAGCCGTCGCGTTTACAGATAGACGCTTCACCTCTATGCCACGACGGTTCTCTGCCTATATGTCTTGAAGTTAGCTAGATTCATTATCCGTACTTTATTAAATGTTATAATAATTATTAATAATAAAAATAACAAATAAAATCCAATAACGTTTCTAATATTTTAATAGAAATGCTCGTGCACAGTAAACTAGTCAATAACAATCTCATGGCATGCTGTACTACAATTAGCTTAGATATGCAAGTTATCTGTTTATCTGGAAGGAAACTAACTGGAACACTGGAGAATGTGCATTTAACCATTATAATCATGCTAATCAATAGTCACTTTTATCATCACAAAATCTAAGTCTTGACAGCATAATTTCTTGTAAGTTATAATTTTCAAATAAATTATCACGTATCTCTTTTTGCAAGTATTTTTTATATTATCACGATTAAGCAATGACGTCATGTCATACCATTGTGACGTAATTGGCACTTATGACCTATTAGGACGCAATCGTCCTAGGTTCAAAACATTTTCGGCGTACATCGGATTTCAGTCAATAAAGTGATGTGTTACTCATCAAGGAATATGATTTTAATGGGTTATTAGTCAAGCGGTATCCGAAGATAAGTGGTTATCTTTGCCAACTAAGCGATATACTATGTACTGTATATAAATTATACATGGCAACTCCAAACCAAGAAACCTGTGCATTAAAAGCTTACTTGGTTCACAGACAGTGGCAGATTCTTCATATTTTACTGGAACCAGTGTTAACAACTACAACGTGCATATGGGCGCAAATCAATATACATTTTATGATTTTATTATTAGAAAGTATTTAGTATTGAAATTAATGTTTAATTATTTAAATCAATAAAACCTATTTGCAATGTTAAGTTCTTTATGATGTTAATTTTGAAGATTGGACAGAAATGTCAGATGTAAAATAAATAAAAGAACTGAATTATGTATCGTAAATCTCTTCTCTATTAACTATTGTACGAGAATAAACCAATTGCTACCATCTGTTATTTTATTCTGAAAAATGGACTCTGCACAACGAAACCCTGGCCTAGCGCCGACATGCACTAATTTGATACTATCCACAAAATCAATAGAAGTTCCTAAGACTAACTGACTACAAAAGAATTAATCTTTTGCTAACAATGACTAACTATATAGATGCATCCAGCACGAGACATTCCGCAACATATGGTGACGAACTAAAATTAAATCTACGTGTTGACGGCGAGACGGTTAAAAATAACGCGTGGGTCGCTTGCAGTGAATTAATTAACCATTTAAAAGGGTTTTTTAAAACAGTTTGAAAGTCTTCAGTTTCTTGAATTTTATATGCAGATATTTTTGCAATGAAATTATATATTTGTATGAGACAGAATAATATTAACACCGTGATCAAGTATATAAAATTTGCTAAAGAAAGTACCAGGAAAAGTATTACAACTTCTCCGCAGTAGAAATAGAAGCGAGATATCTAGCAGCTAACTCTCTCTCTATATTTTATTAAAAGATATTGTCCTGTTTTAAACAAACGTCAGTTTATTTTAAAGAGCATACTTTGAAAGCGGCCATAAAAGAGTAATACCGGATTTATTTAGATAGAAACGTCTTTTAGCCTGGGCTTGGGAACAAAAAAAATTCTAAGCACTGCTTCGAACTCCCTACCTCTATTCATAGAGTATAAGTAGTGTATTATTTTTTTTTCTTCCCTTAAAATGTCAATATTACAATTTCATTTTAACTTCTCGTACTTGCCTTCGCATAAATCAATTAGGTTTAAGTACACAATACATTACATCAGTGAAATAATTTAATGGTACAACTTAATTATGCCTATTGCCTAATTATTAAAACATATAATTTTATGATTTGAATCTACAGCTATCGCGGTTTATCGGACACTTTGCAACTCTGCGTTGATGGCGTCATTATACTAAGTTGATTAAATTAATAGTGCATGCTGGCATATAATCAGCTTTGTAGTCTTACATGATAACACTCAGTCTTCTGCAAGCCAATTATGCACTTCTGTTTTTACTATTGATATGAAACATGAGTACATATGATATACTGTCACTTTTATATATATATATATATATATATATAAATATATATATATATATATATATATATATATATATATATATATATATATATATATATATATATATATATATATATATATATATATATATATATATATATATAAATATATATATATATATATATAAATATATATATACATATATATATATATATATATATATATATATATATATATATATATATATATATATATATATATATATATATATATATATATATATATATATATATATATATATATATATATATATATATATATATATATATTATATTTAATTTAATTTATATGTATGTATATATGTATAAAATTGAAATTTGGTCATAAAATGGCCAAACTTATTTCTCGGAATGACAACTAAACCCGTACATTCTGCTTACAGCTAGCAAGAGCTAACCAAAACTAATATAGAAATATATTATGTAACTTAGTATGTAAAAATCTAAAAATTCCATAAAGAAAAGGACAACAATTTATAATTTTATCTATTTATGAGATGATTGCAATTAGATTTTGCTTCTCATGCTAAAGTATTTAGCTTAATGAACAGTTTTAAGCATATTGAAAAGTGATTGTTATAAGTGAAAAGTGTTTGAAGTTGAATAAACTGAAAATGATTGAAGTCTAAAATCCAATCCTAACTTTAAAATTTTGTTTTTATTTCTTTAGTATATAGTACTTAAGAAAATATGAGTTTACATTTTATTTTTCTTAAAATAATCCATTGTACTTTTAAGATTTAGTCGTGCTATAGATTTATGGGAGTGTACTATATCTTGGATTTTAACTTCATGAAATAAAAATATACATAAATATATATGTATAAATAATTTATAACCTGGTGTGTGGACGGTTGTGGTTGCATATTTTGTGTATTTTGGGTAAATCGACGGAAGGTTTAAATTGAGGCTCGAATTCCTCTTCCTGTTCCATGGTGGACTTTAATGGAGGCAAATGGGACAAAATTGTAGATAAAATTAAGATTTTACAATATCCAACATCATAATATATATTATTAGATAGTTCTTACACTTAATAATATTTTAGCCAAAATTAAAGTGACGGTGAACAAAAATATGAACACAAAATATTAATTTGAAAAAAATTTTACCAGCCAATTTCGAACTACAATCAAATAGTATTTCTTAGTAAACAATAAACATTTCAAATACAAAAAACACAGCATCAAGCAATTATAGAACACCGCATACTGTAAAACATACAAAAATCAATATCGTTATGCGGTATTTTAGATATTTAACAATTTACAATACTGTCACTCGGCGAATCTTAACAAATAGGTTACTTACGTTTAGAAAGCCAATATACTTCGTCGATGTTCTGCTGACGAAGATGTAAATATCACAAATAATTTCACATTTCTATTACTAATTTTATTTTTCTTATTTTCTATTATCTTGAAATAAATTACACTAGAATTTTGAAAGATCCATATTTTTATGTTTCAAATTTAGCACACGCGCGTCAGCCGTCAACACTTTTTACATTATGGACGCGTTCATTTATTAGATTATACTTTATAGAAATTTCATATAAGAAAAAAACACATAACTTTATTTGATGCTTCAGCTTTTTAGTAATAACATATTCAATTTTCTTTATAAAATATAATTTAATATATTTAAGATAAAATTAATAGTATAGTAAACTACATTTTTTATTATTTATCTTGTTTTAAATTTAAAAGAAGGCATTTAAGATTATAGTTGTTGGCAATGCAATGGTGTTAAATAAACAGTGATTTATATATATATTTTTGAACAAATATATTGTTTCATTTTATATATAGTATATATTCTTAAATAAAACTATTGAAATCAAATAAGAATTGGTGGAATACAAATATATTTTTATTATGCATAATTTTTATCAATTAAGGGTATATTATTATTTTAAATAATTTGTTTAAAATAATGGAATAGAGAAAAACAAATATGAAATATATTTTAAGCTATATATTTATTAAAAACTTATCCATAAAGCTGGTTACACTAAGCATAGTAGCTGAGATTGGCTTTCTTCTTGGCTTGCACTTCCAGTATGGCATCCATGAAGTCCTCATGGGTGACAGCTGTAGCAGACCTACGCAAAGCTATCATACCAGCTTCAACACAAACTGCCTTGCATTGAGCTCCGTTGAAATCATCTGTGGATCGGGAGAGCTCTTCAAAGTTTACATCAGGCGATACATTCATTTTTCTGGAAAAAAATATTTGAAATATATAAGATTATATATGTTTTAGAACGGTATTTTAATACAAAAATAAGTTAAGTAAGTAATAACAAAAATAAGTAATAAGTTAAGTTAAAATAAGTTTATGTTTATGTCAAGAAATTGCTGCTATACCTTGAGTGAATTTGCATAATTCTGGCCCTAGCCTCTTCATTAGGGTGTGGGAATTCAATCTTCCTGTCAAGACGACCTGATCTCAATAGAGCAGGATCCAGAATATCAACTCTGTTAGTTGCTGCTATCACCTAGAAAAAAATAATTTAAAACCTTTTTAATGATTATAAGTTATGTTTAACTTTTATATTATTTAGTTTACAATGACAAAATAAATAAGTTATTAACAAATTATCTTTTCTTTTAAATTTCTTACTTTAATATCAGCAGTAGAACTAAATCCATCCAACTGGTTCAACAATTCTAACATAGTTCTCTGCACTTCACGGTCACCAGCCTTTTCTGAGTCAAAACGCTTTGTACCAATAGCATCTAATTCATCAATAAAAATGATGGCAGGTGCTTTTTCTTTTGCTAGTGCAAAGGCATCACGGACAAGCTTAGCACCATCACCTGGGGAACACAAAAAAAAAATTATTATATATTTTATATTTCCTACTTATAATAGAAGTATATATTAGAATTGTTTTTCTTTTTTTAATGAAAAGTTAAAACAGAAATAATATATTATTCCTTACTGTGATTTTTATAGTACATAAAAAATATATGATTCAATCAATCCACCAATTGGAGATTAAATTCATATACAGTAAAAACCTCTTTAAACAGAATATCAAGGGAGACACCATTTAGTTATATTGATTTTGTTAATGTGCTTTAAAATTTCTATGTGATTTATTGTATATTCTTTTGTTTTCTTACTTACTACAGTGTACTTGCATTGTTGGCAAACTCTTAAAATTGCTAACCTATTTTTGTTTAACTTTGAAATATTCAAGTAATGGTTATAAAATCAAACATTGCTATGTTCAAGATACATCAATCCAATTTAAATTTTTGAGTTATGGTGTGCAGGGACTCACTGATTATTTCAAGTGATAGTGGTTGAGATTCAGAGTAATGGAGGTTTTGGTGTTTGAAAGGGAAAGGAACAAGATATTTTTTTGAAATATGGAAGTTTTGGACTTAAGAACTGTATATTGAATATATGGACCACCACATCTTACATTTTAATACAAATTATGTGATATTTCATAATTTTTAGAATTCATAATTTTTAGACAGATATTATACCAATTCATGTTTTTAATGTTTCTTTAAAATAATATAATTTTCTTACCAATAAACATCTGAACAAGTTGAGGTCCAGCTAATTTCAAGAAAGTGGACTTAGTTTGTGCAGCACAGGCCCTAGCCAGCAATGTCTTGCCAGTTCCAGGAGGTCCATAAAGCAGAACACCTTTAGGAGGGTGGATGCCAAGGTTTACAAACTTTTCTTTATGTGTCATTGGAAGTACTACTGCTTCAATCAGTTCCTGGAAAAAGAAATAATATTTATAAAAGAAGTATTAATATTTTTATTTAATTTCATTATTCATTTCATATTTCATAAAAATTTAAAATATTTATTGTAAGTACCTGAATTTGTTTATCTAATCCACCAATATCAGAATACTGCTCTGTTGGTCTTTCATCTACCTCCATAGCTTTAACTCTTGCATCATACTCAGCAGGTAATGTCTCCAAAATTAAATATGAATCCTTATTAACTCCAACTAGGTCACCAGGCTTTAATTTTTCAGCATCAACTAAGCCAATGACTGGTAAGAAATATGTTTGGCGGGTGGAAGTTTTTATGACGGCGCATTTTCCTTTTCTTTGAGAATCTAAATCAACAACTGCACCATCTTCTTCCTCTTCTTGGGGATCTACATCCAACAGTTCTATTACATTGGATACAAGATATGGCAAAGTCTTATTAACTTTAATTTTTTCTGTGTTTTCTTTGATTTTGTCGTTTTGTGCTTGAAGCTCATGTGAAATTCTCATCACCTCACTTTTCATTATTTTAATTTCATTGTCAAGAAGGCGAGTCCGGCTGATAATCTCATCTGTTGGCATTCGCAGGACTTCCTCGCTAAGGGCTTCTTCCCCATCTTCCCAGATAGATTTATCTTCAAGTGTAGTGGCCATTTCAATTTGTTTTAGAGAATATACCAGTTTAATATACTTAAATAATAAAACAATCAAGAATACTTCGGAAATACAACTACAATTCACATCAACCAAAATGAATTGTCATTATTCGTATTTGGTATTAGCATAGATAAAAAAAAATAACATTTATAATTTATAGAATATTATTTTTGATTCAGAATGTTAGTAATGATTAACTACTAAATAATTAATTTTGACATATTATTTAATTGGCACATGGAGTAAATAGTAAAATATGAAATCAGTTTTTTAACATATGTCGAACTCTTAATAAAGTTTGAATTATCTGTATTATTGTCACTGTTACTAGACTGTGACAGGCCGACCGTCGTGTTATCATCACACGAATTTCGAAATAGAATAGTGTGTAGTCGAAGTATTAACAAAATCTAATTTATTTATTAATTAATAAACTATTAAATTTATTTCTTAACATGGCCTTCTCTATGTTCTTACGCACACCAGGTATGGTATTATTTTTATTTGGGTGATCTTGAAAAATTACATAATCGTTGTTGTTGTTACGATAATCGGTTGTAGTCCCACCAGCAAAACTTTCCAGATGGTAATGCCTAAATTATTTGTTAATGGCTTTCTAATTGGCATAAACATGAAAAAGTTATCATAATATAAACAAACTTATGTTAAAAAATGTAGGTTAGGAATAAAAAACAATATATATGATTGTGTAGCGAAAATCGATCTTTTTAAATCTATAATAAATATTTTGAACACAAAATAATACAATTTCAATAATATTTAATATTTTCAGCTGTTGCAAGTCGACTACTCTCTCAACAATTAAGCAAATTGGGTACACAACCTGCCTTGAAGCCTATTATAGCTCAACGAACTTTAAGTAACACTAATGTTCTAACACAAACATTACTTAAAACTGAAGCTACACCTATTTTAAATTCAGTAAGTTTTCATTAATATAATTCTTTTCTAATTCATTTATAAAATATATATTTGTATATATCGTAAATTATATTATTTTCTTTATAATTCAATTTATATGCAAATGTTAAATTAAAGTGGTATACCTTTTATTTGTATATTTACAGGTCCGCTCATTCCGGACTTCTGCAGTAAGGCTAGCTGCTGGAAAAGCCAATGATCACTCAAAGTTATGGGTTGTTGAAAAAATAACAAGTGCACTCTTAGTGCCTGTCATACCTTTAGCATTAATTGCACCTAATAAGATATTTGACTCTGCTCTGGCCATTTTAGTGGTTGCCCATAGTTTTTGGTAAGTAGAAAATAGTTATCAATTTTTATTTAATTAACAATTGCATATTAATATGAAATTTAATTATTATTGAAAACTATGCTCAAAAGATTAAGAGACCTGTATTCAGTGGGTTAACACAATATTTATAAGACCTAATGTTGTTTATGTAAATATTGAGTAGTAGTGGTGATTTAATTATATTAGGTAGAAGAGTTAATTTAATATGCTTAATTTATTTAAAGATATTCATTGTACTAAGAAATATTTTAAATATTATGATATTAGATTTTTAAATTATCCATTCTATTACACTCATTCAGCATCTGCCTGTGAACATGAGGGTTTGTGGGTTCGATTCCCACTTGGAGGGAATGAAGTATTTTCATTTTCTTTTTTCTGACAACAAAGTAAAGTGTGGCTTTGAGTTCTATTACAGAACACTAAATGAATCTAATAGATATTAGCATTATTCAAATGGTGGTGGCTCCTTCTGCCCACGATTCAATGTGTGTGTGTGTTACAGCTTAAAAATAAAAAAAATAAGCTTATATTTCTTCACTATGTATTTATATATAAAATTATTATTTATTAAATAATGAAATCACTTATAATAATTTATCATATCACATACAAATTTAGTTTATAATAACAAGACATTTCTGTTAAAGGGGTCTAGAAGCCATTGCAGTAGATTATGTACGTGCCAGCATTTTTGGGCCAGTCATTCCTAAAATGGCTATTGGCCTTGTCTACCTCATTTCCATAGCAACTCTTGGAGGACTTTTCTACATTATCACCCATGATATCGGTATTGCCAACTCTATCAAGCAGTTCTGGGCAATTAAATCTGGACAGAAGGCTTAATTTTTTTGTTATGGCAACAAATTGTGATCATGTGTTGTTTACTGAACGAATTGTTATGTATTATTTAGATTAGTAAGCTTTAGATGTTAAATAGACAATTTAAATGAGATTTTTTTTCCCTTGATTTTAAATCACTTTTACAAATTTACATATATTGGACTGAAATATTACAATAAACTTTATTTTTATTTATTCCTTTGGAAAAGGAATTATTGTTTTCAAAATTTTTTTCTGTGTTAAAAAAGTACTTAATGCGAAGCACAATTGTTGTTAAAATTGTATACAAAATTTTGTTTTTGTTTTAAATATTGCCATATGCTTTGTGTACATTGTGACAGTATGTTCTGTATATTTATTAATACATATATTGTTTCATTCGTTCAATTATTTCTTTTTCATGTGAGTGCATGTTTGTAAATTATTTTACCAAACGAAATAAAATTGTAACTGAATAAATAACTTGTTTTATTAAGCTTTGCTTTTTGGATTTAAAATTGGGTTCAAGAATATTTTCAAAAGAATAAGGTTTTAAATTCTTCTGATTAAAAAATCTGGCTTATTCTATAAATTTAAAAAGTAAACCTTTTTTATAATTGAAAAAAAAGATATGATCATCCTTGACATATTTTTCTTGCTTTAATTCAAATCGGAAAAGGCAGTGCAAAGCAGTCTACAGATACAGAATAATAATAATTCTAGTTCCTGGTAAGGGATGTGACTTTTAATGGAAAAATTTTTTCTAAATTAAAGATCATTGAGGTAAAATAATACTTTTTTCTTCAAATGTCGAACAAGTGAAAACATTTTGTACAGAATGGCAGAGCACAATCACTCAATAGAGTAGTATTAACTCTGTTAATTGTAGAAAATGATTTTTAATAATAAGATTCTAAATATAAATTTATAATAATAAAGTCAAAATCTAAAATAAAACAATATTTAACAGCAACATAATTTATATTTCTCTCAATATAATATATGTATAGATAATAAATATTATAACAAATCAATATTTTGTTTAATCTGTAGTAAGATGTCCTCTCTAGAGTACATCTAGTACCTACTTGTAATTAATTATAACTAACAAAATCAATACGATTAAAACACGCTAACCCCAAAATACACATATACCTATATACAAAAGTAAAATACAATTACAAAGAAATAAATAAATATTATTAATATATATATATATATATATATATATATATATATATATATATATATATATATATATATATATATATATATATATATATATATATATATATATATATATATATATATATATATATATATATATATATATATATATATATATATATATATATATATATATATATATATATATATATATATATATATATATATATATATATATATATATATATATATATATATATATATATATATATATATATATATATATATAAATATTTTTGTTGAATAAATAAACTTTTTTAAATGTACAAGTCAAAAATGTCAGCTAACCCTCAAGTTACCCCGAAAATAATCATATAAACTATTATTCTATACATATTAACAGAACTACATATACTTAAGTAATAATTAACCAATACAACGTTTGTTTCTGAAATCAGTTGTTATTTTTTGTTTTTATGCAGGACTTTTCTACATCATCACGCATGATATTGGTATTGCCAACTCTATCAAGCAGTTCTGGGCAATTAAATCCGGACAGAAGGCTTAATTTTTTTGTTATGGCAACAAATTGTGATCATGTGTTGTTTACTGAACGAATTGTTATGTATTATTTAGTTTAGTAAGCTTTAGATGTTTTAAATCACTTTTACAAATTTACAGTTATTTTATTTAATTTACTGCGACTTATAAGTATACCTTATAAGGTATACTTATAGTCATATAAACATAAAAAAAATAAAATAAAATGAAAAAATAAATATATCGTTGCTCAATGGCAAATATTTTACTTATTTATAGATTTAATCGTCCTATTACGTATAATTTTCTATATTTTTTATCTATATATAAAAAACGTTACGTTTGTATATGCCGTCTGTAGAAAATATCTAACGCCTGCCATTGTTTTGTATGTAACAGTATGTGAGGTCGTTTCGCCCTCATGTGTTCCACAGCTTCTTTTGGCGACCAACCGTTTCTCTGTAATGAAAATAATATTTTATAAATATTATTAAGACTTATAAGGACCATCGTGGCGCAGAGGTGTAAGCGTCTGCCTGTAAACGTGACAGTTTGTGAGTTCGATTCCCACTCAGGGAAGATGGATTTTTCTATTTCCATTTTCTTCGCTCTGGAATTAGGCAAAGCGCGGCGTTGAATACTTCCACTGAACACGCAATGCCTCGAAAAAAGTGGAAAGCAGGAACGGAGAAAGCAGGGATTAAGCAACGGAGTGTCTTAACACTAGGTTGCTTTAGTTCCTGCAGTTCCCTCTGCCAAAAATAAAATAATAAAGACTTATTTGCAATATAAAATTGTTATTTGTTTGTCACTTGGCGACAAAAAATATTAGAAATAAAGATGTAGAAATTTTAATTAGCTACATTATGTATTCAATTTGCTGTCGGGTTATTACTTTACGATATAGAGCGCGATACATAACTTACTTGTAGTTTATTATGCGAGGTGAATATGTTTCAAAAATTAACTTTATCAAGTTTTTAAGACGCACAGCATTCAGTGTACTGAAAACTAATAGGTACCGAACCCTCAGTGCGCGAGTTTGACTCGCACTTGACAGACTTTTTAAATAATTTATTATATTAATTATTCATTTATTTTATAATTCGTTAGTGGTTATTTGGTCTATCCTGTTTAATATCCTAATAATTAAAGAGCGCCTAATATTTAAGACTGTATTTTGAGTGCTTTGAGTCTTTGCTTTCGATCCGCATTTTGTTCACCTAGTGGAATCGAATCCACAACCTTCAACCAGGATCTATACACATCATTCAAGTTTTTGTCGCGCATTAAGCCATTAAAAATAAAAATGTATATTTGTATTGGTATTTATTTACCTATTCGTGCAATAAGGTATGATAAATAAATAAGCCATATACGTTCCCCTCCAGCTTATGTGATCAGATTATTGACATATTTTTACATTTTTTTGTTATTACACTATATATTCCTATAGATATGTTTATATTAATTATTTATATCTAAAGAAAGTCTATAAGAGAAATGAACGTGCTCAGATAGTTTGGGCGCGTCGAAAAAATGTATGGTGAAACAATGGTAAAAAAGATATACGACGCAAAAGTGAGCAGTAAGAGAGGTAAAAGGACACCTCGGTTGACTTTCGAAAACTCAGTATCGAAGATACTGGAGGAAGGTCACGTGAAAAGCATGAGGACTCCCCGGAGAGCATGCATGAAGAGGTTAGTGACAGTGGACGAGGCGAAAGAGGTATGCAGGGACCGCGGCGTTTGGCGCTTCGTTCTCTCTGACTATCCACTAGGGATAGGGCGTGAAGCTGTGTGTGTTAAGAAAAATAAAGATATAGAAAGAATAATCTATACGTTACCATCATAAGGTAACATCCCACCAGCGTGGCACTCCTTGTGCGACCAGCTTTACAGTGCACGTACACGGTCCCGCTGTTGACTGGGTCTTCATCTTTTATATTTTGTAATTTCTTGTCTAATGGCAGAAATCTGATGAAAAATATTTTGTTTAGTTCAATTATATGACAAAGGACATTTTTTCTACAGAGGATTTTTTTATAGGTACAGGCAGTGGTACTCAAACTGATTTGTGGGATTCATCATTCTGGTATGCACCTCAAGGACCCGAAGTTCCTCCAAAACCCTTGGAGGAACATTTACATCCACTTTGAAAACAATTCAGGAACACATGATTCATGTTGAGTTATGGTCTAACAAAAATAGCTTATTTTACACTTGGAGCTTACAACAGAAAAACTTGTGTACGAATCTAATTGTGCTTTGACTTATCAAAATGATGTAACTTAACACCGCGTTTCGTCTTTTTCGTTTATTCTTACTAGAGTAACAAAATCAATAAGTATGATTTATTACCAAGATAGGAATCAAACCCACAACCGCCTTATATACAGACACAATGCCGTTGTGTCAAGATAACTAGTAATATTTGTAAATTATTATTTAATACAAGAGATCCAGAGGACCGTCGTGACGCAGAGGCGCAACGTCTGCCTGTATCGCGAAGGTTTCTGGTTTCGATTCCCACTCAGGGAAGATGGATTGTTCTATTTCCATTTTCTCCGCTCTGGAAACTAGGCAAAGCGCTGCGTTGAGTTCCGCCACACAACACGCAATGCCTCGAAAAAAGGCGGAAATCGGGGACGGAGAAAGCTACCTATAGTTCCTGCAGTTCCCTCTGCCTACCCTGCAATCTGTGGGATAAATATGGGATAATGGTGGCGTGAAGCTAAAAAAATTCTAAAAAAGCTTAAAAAAATCTAAATTAATTACGATGAAGTCAACAACAAAAAGAAAATGGCTTACTTATTAATAAATGTAACTCCTTCATACAATTTGTCTTGGTCAGGCGCCTCGAAAATATCAGTTGTTGCCAATTGTAAAAAGTGCACTCCGTGTTCCCGCCATTTCTGTCAAACAAGATGAGCACACAGATAAAAATAAAAATTAGAACATTTTTTAAAAAATTCAAAGTCAAAGGAGCTTAGACAATGGATATGAGTATAAATGTAAGGTACAAAAAATGAGCATAAACGCTCATCTTATTATTACGGTGAATTAGAATATAGTTTTTTTTTCTGAATTTTAAAAGGTATAAGTTATAATATTGAAATGAATATTTGATTTTAATTTCAGATTGCATCCTCCACGTGATTACAAAGAAAATAGTCAATAGATAGACAACTAAGCGTTCCTAAATGTATTTCGATGATTTATTTTTAAAGCACAGAATCCTAAAAAAAACTTGCTACAGTTTCTTTAATTTACACGTGGAATCACAATTTACAATGTAAGCACGCCATAACAGTACATACAACAAAAGTATATAAGCAATGTAAAAAAATAAACATATGAAAAGATAGTTTAGATTTAGATAAAAACACAAATAACCAAGTTGTTAGAATGACAAAAGACTTGCATTACATTACATTATAATGGTGTTGGAGATAATTGTTAGAAATGAAAATATTATTAAAAGATAAAATACAAAGGTATTTTTTTTATGTATACAGCATGTTATGCAAGTTATTATTATTAAAACTGTTTTTATGTTATTTTTATATTGTTAATACAAAATAGTTTCATCGGTAAATGTTCTAGTTAATGTGTATTATTATTTAATCTGTTGCTTTGTTCAAAATTATACAAAGCGCAGCGTTGAGTTCCGCCACTTATCGATGTTCTCAAAATATTGAAAATTGCTCTGAAAGTAGAGAAGGGAGGGTAAGGAAACGAAGGGCCCGATAGTCAACAATATTTGGCTATATCATTTACAATGGTAGGCTGTGCGGTTATCATTCACTCAGTAATAACTAATAAAATAAACAATTAAAAGCCGTGATTTATTGAACGTTAAATCCTGTATTTCCCGTTCTACTTGATAAATTTTGAAAAATCTCTTTATATTTTTTAAGGATCCCAAAAATCAGTTGCATGATTTTTGTTATGCGTTGTTTATCTGACACTTAGTAATAGATAATAACATATCGAAGGTAGACAATTGTGCTATACAATACACAATGTAACAGTTAAAAAAATAAAAAAGCAGCATTCATAGTTTTTTAATTATTAATTATCTGTGAGACTCATTAAAAAAGCATTACAGCGACAATTATAAAAGCCATAGAACAATTTATATAGAAAAACTCAAAAAACATATAGTAGATATGGACTTAACTCTTACACATTAAAAATAGATTATAAATTAATACATGACATTTCTCATTTGTTTTTCTTTTGACAGTACTATGCCGCTACCTAATCGGCCAGTAATTTATGTACGTATTTTAAAATAAAATCTTTTAATTTTAACAATTAAACATATTGCAATCAAGAATCGTCTTTATTTTTTACATATTAATGGCAGAAGGTGTTAAAAATGAGATCATAACCGTTTTTTACGAGCAGCTTCTATATCATAATCGTTAAGTCGGTCAAAAATTAGTTTACACTGTATAATCAATAGGTTGTTTAGGCTGTTTTCATTACGACATTTTCGCGGCATAGTTTTATTTGTCTGATTACGTAACAGTCAATGTTAAACTATCATCACATGTAACCTGCAAGTAGTAGAGGTTCTACTAATTTCTACTATAACTAAAATATTTTATTTTTAACGCAGATTTGAAATATAATAATTGACGAAATCAATATCAGGTTTTTTTTTTAACCATAAACACAATCGGTTATTATATGTTGCTAAAAATTTTAATATTTTTAACCTCAATTTTAGCTTGCATATGGAGACTAGTGTTAAGAAATTTTGTTCACTTTGTATCGCTCAATTTTCAAGACATTGCATATTGAGTAGCAGAATTCAATGCCGCGTCTTGTTTTCTTAGAACACAGATGAAATTCAAATGATTTATCCCAGTGAGCATGAATCGAACCCTCTATCGTCGAGTTTACGGGCACCCAGCCATGACGGGCTGCCATTATGTCAATTAACTTAATGATTTTAAATATGTAAAGATAAAAATAAAGTATTCTTTGTTTATTGTAATTAATAAAATTATTAATTATAATAGTTAATTGTTGGTGTTGTATAAATTATGAATATAAAACACAGTAAGTGTTTTAGTTTTACTATATAATAGCATTTTTTTCAGCTTCACATTTTATTCTTCATATTGAAGGAGAGGTAATGGCCGGAGCTGTTGGAATCTTGTGATAACATTCCATTCCTTACTCTCCGCTTTTCCTCAAGGTATTGCCTGTTGAGTGGCAGAACTTAACGCTGCGCTTTCCTACTTGACAGAGTGAAGAAAATGGAAATGGTATAATACATTTCTCAAATGGGAATCGAACCTACAAACCATTGTGTCTAGGCAGAGACCACAGCAGTCTTTACAATAATGACAAAACAAGTTAGGTTTCAAATATATTTTTAAAGCTTATGATGTAGCTTATACAAAATGATTCTTTAACAGTGTTTGTCATACTTCTATTCAACAGCAGAACTAATATAATTATATACAATGTATATACTTCGGTGGGTATGTGGTTATGTATTGTATAAAAATATAGCTATACCGATTGAAAGGAATAAATTAATATAAAATGTAAACAAGAAATAAAAGAATTAATATGGATTTCTAATTGTCAATTAATAAAAAATAAAAATAAATAATCAATAAAAAAAGACATGATGTTAGGATGATTACTTATAATAAGAATGTTAATTGTATGTGACATACATATAATAACTCGCACCTTCATTTGAGAAGATAAAGAAATGTACCACAGAAAAAGTTGACATTTAAGTCAAACATATATTAGTAAAAATAAATTTTATGAAATTCATCTTCAAAACATATTTTGATTATAATAATATAACTGGCAACATACAATGAAAAAGAAGAATAGATATTTTATCCTTGGCTATAAAATGGTCTCTGATTTTGTAAAGTTTTTACCACAATGTTAGTAACAATGTTTCCATTTCCTACAAGTTAAGCAGGTATTTTTACAATATTACAAATAACATTTTTAAATTTATTAAGTTTAGTAACTAAGAAGATATAATTTATCAAATTTGCACACATGTTTTCTTGTTTAAGAAACTTTTGGGAGTGTTCAATATTATTGGCATAAGTAATAATTATTATTACAAGATTATTTTATTATTATTATTTAATTTTAAAATAAAAGCTACTTTTTTATAAATATAAATAAATTTAAATGTAACAGTATACTTGAGCCCAAACATACTCAAGATCATCTAAGTACTGTTAACATCTTGGAAATGAGATTTTTACAAATTTTTAACATTTATCTAAATATAATTACTCAGAATAATCATTTTTCCAGAAAGAATACTTTATATTAAAAAAGATATATTATTTTAAAGCAAATATAGTTTTTTATTTTCTTAAAATAATAATGTGACTAGAAATATTTAATATCTTTTAATTTTAAATTTAGCCATAATGTATTTATAATATATATTAATTATTTTAAATACATATTTTTAAGAAGAATATATAAATATATTCAGCTTACCTCGGCATCATTTGAAAATATTTTTAATTCATATGTTTCATTCATGGATACAACTCCCTTTATATTTTCCTCTTCAATTAACTGAAATAAAAATTATATTTATTACCTATTTATATAATAAACAATAATTTATTATTAACAATTAAAAAATAAAATAAATATATATAAAACAATAATATAATTAAATAAATTAACCAGTATACAAACTTAAGTGAAAAATAAGTACATTAATACAAAATAGCGAAAAATATTTCTATATATTAAGTTTTATTGATTGATCACGAATTTTAATATTTTATAACCAATAAAATGTACCTGTTTGGTCATTCCTCGGAAAGGCAGGGCCCCTAAGATGACATTATCGTCTATTCTATCATACCAGCGCCTGCTGCTGACCTTTTCCATCAGCACATTATACAGAAGAGTTGGATAGAATGTGACTCTTGCAAACATAGCTGTACCCTGTCAATATACAGTTATAATGTTAAACACGTACAGTCAACACCTTGTTCACTCATCGCTCTATACGAACTGTATTATAGTTTACCATGGTGAAAGCTGATGAGTCGGTTTCTTTGGTGGGGAGCATAAAATTCGAATTGAAATTTGTATCACGACTTCTTGTACCACTTGATTTTGACATCTGTCTTCGTGACGTTTTGATAAGTTTAGAAATTACATGAAAAATCGTTTAAAGTTTTCTTGATGTTCAAATTTTATTTTTTTATAGTGTTATATTTAATTCAATTTATTTAAATAAAGTAGTGTTTAGTTTTAATTGAGTATATATTAGGTGTTCGATTTTTCAAATAAAATAAGCGCCTGGTCAATAATGTTAGCAATATATTTCACAAACTTGATTGAAACTTTGCTTTATAATATTAGTAGGTTACGTGATAGTGATACACTGAAGAAAAAATAATACTTATTATCTTATACTAACCTGCTATTACTGTATTTCATGAAAACGTCAATTTTATGAAAGGAACATATATATGCAAGATATCTGGTTGTTATGTTACCGTTGTGACGTAGAGTCACAGTCTATGCCTCTTAACGCGATAATTTGTCAGTTCAATTTGGGAAGAATGAATAATTGTCATTTTTTCATATACCTACACCTGCAAAAGGCGAAAAGTAAGCGGGAACGGAGAATCTTAACACTAGGTTTAATGCACTTACGGTTTTCTCTACCTGCCCTGGTGTGTGTGTGTGAAAAATTCGGAATATTTTATTATAGGCAAGATATTCTAACTGGATCTTTTTTAATCTTTTTGACTGTACATAATCTCATCTGTCATATCTTCTTTATACAAGGTGGTTTGGTGATTTGTTCTCAACCGTCATGTCGGACCCGCTATACCTGAACTGAAGTATTTTAGTTTTCAATTATATTTAACAAAGTAATATAATTAGATACTATTTTAAGAACGTATGATAACCTAAGGAACTTCGCGAGTCCTCTCCGTTTTACAACGCTTAAAATTTGTTTATATAAACAATAAAATTACATTACTAAATATTTTAATAATACGCTATATATACCTACAAATAAATTCATAAAAAAAGTAATATAGAAGACTATCGCGGCGCAGATGTGCAGTTTCTTCACGTAAAAGTGACAGTCTGTAGGTTCGATTCCTACTCGGTGAAGATTTTTTAATTCCATTTTCTTCACTCGTGCAACTAGATAAGCGCGGCATTTAGTCGCTCAACGAGCAACGCTCGAAAGGCGGAAAGCGGAGAACTGAGTGTCATAACACTAGATTCCAGTAGTTCTCTCTCTGTGTGTGGCCAACGGGATAAAGTGTAAAGCTAAATAATAAAAATAACTTAATTTTCTTAAAAATATATTACTTAAATATAATTCTAGAATAACGCATGTAATAACGTACACAATATCTAATTTAAATACCCCTACATAGTTCAACTTTTGAGTAATTTTATCCATTATTAATTCGCTGGCCGTGGCGGGCTTCTTTCAGAAATTGAAAGAGATATCATCGCATGATGTATCGACGCCATTTGTAACGCGGCGGGGCGCATCGGACATTCGGAATTCAAAATTAAATTAAAACGCGGTAAAAACAACGTACCCGCCATGTTAGTGCATTCTATTTAACAGATTTGATCTTCGCTAATTTGTCTATGACGCTTTTATTTTTTTTTCCTTCTTTAAAAAGATCTTTTAAATGATTTATATTAACTGATTGTAGATAATTAAACTAATGAGTTACGTTATTAAGAATGCATTTTGTTTTATTTTATTAAATTAAAGAAAAGAAATATTAAACATTTAGGTATTTATACTTATTTTTTGTACAACTCTAAAAATATTTTAACATTAAATTTTATTTTCAAAATCTAATTTCTGTTCAATAATAATATATATTCATTTATTATAATAACAAAAGTATATAATTTAAGTAAATCCTTCTTTCTCATAGCAACTAAACTGATCAGTCCGGAGTCCCGACACAAAACGCATTAAGCCGAGATACGGTATCTCATCTGTCATCATTAATGCCATAGTATCCTAATAAGTTTGCTACAATAAATAAAGGTAGAAATATCAAAGAGTTGCGCCCCGTTTAATGGTTGTAATTGTAGCCAAATGAAATATGGCATCGGGCGATACTGACTTTCTGTCGTGGGTGTCTCAGCGCCTTAATATCGACATTTACACTCTATAAATATTTTAAATGATTATCTTAATGCGCCACTTCACGTCGTAATTTACATATGCGTCGGCACGAGGTTGAGGAGTACGGCCCAGTTAAAACATTAGCACCCCATTGCGAAATGACCGCTGAAATAAACGGGTTTTAATCAGCGTTGCCATAAATAGTCTAGCAGTATCGCGAATCGTCCAATGTAAGACTGCATTATGCGCATTCTGTCGAACATCAGACGCTTATTTGTGTCCAAAAAGCGCTCGAATGACTTAAAGCTCTCCGGCTTGATGTATGGCGGCGACACGCGAATGCCGAGCTTTATATTCAAATTGGATCGTATTCAAATTCGCCCGTAGCCCGTTGTCTATGCCACGGTTGACAATTTGCGGGCACTACGCAAAAGAAACGCCGAAACATCATATCATTTGGATTTTGCTTTTTGGCTCGCCGATACGCATCTGGCTTCTGGGGAACGTTCCGAGTCATGTCTGACGCGTTGGTTTTATTTTAACTCGATTGTGTCCGCTGGAGATATAGTTTCGAGATGGGGAGATATTTGACGTGAGGGACTGATAAAGTTAGTGTTTTGCGGCGGTCGGGACGTTAACGAGCAGTTGAGTAATGAGACGCGCCATTGTAGTTTGAACAATGGCCGCTTCCGATCGGCTATTGTTTCTATTATTGAATATGATACCGAATACAGCAATGTTAGTCCGCGCCACCTGTCCTCGATAAAGCAAGCTGTATGATATACATCTCGAGGAGTAAAGGTCAGCTAGTAGTCATTATTTACAATGCAAAATAAAACGAATAAACATTGTAAGTGTAAACAAATTTTCAGCTGTGCCAGTGTTATATTAAATTTACATATTATTTTTAAAATATTGCCTGTAAATTAACTTTTGTATACATTTTATACTAACAGCGTCCGATATAATTAAGAAGGTAGCAAATTTCCGGGGCCGAAAGTTGATGCAAATCATGAGGAGATGCGTCGAGCGGCATCTGCATACAATGCTGCAACGCTCCAGTTTGCCGTAATTTACTGCTGCCCGGCCTGGCTTAGATGTCGTCGGGAGATAGCCAGTGCATGCCTAATTTAAAAAAGCTTAGTATATTTTTTGCTGTGTTAAAAGTTAACCTTAGTTTGCTTACTACTTATATATAATATAAATACATAACATATAACGTTGGTAGTTTATATGTTGAACTATATTATTATTAGTATACAGATGACATTTAAGACAAACATTTTAATAAATTATTGAAAAAACATAAAGTATGAAGATCATCGTGGCAAATATACAGCGTCTACCTGTAAGCGCGACGGTTTGTGGGTTGGAAATCGAACCCACTCGGGGAAGATGGATTCTGTCATTTCCATATTCTTCACTCTGGCAACTAAGCAAGCGCTGCGTTGAATTCCGTCACTTAACACGCAATGTCTTGAAAAGGTGGAAAGCGGGGACGGAGTGTCTTACCACTAGGTTATCACGGTTCCGACTATCCTGCTATAAACGCAAAAATTGTAAAGTTAAATAAAATAACATATGTTAAAAAGAGATGAAGTACATACATCTGATAAAATGTAATAACATTAATTACTTTGATTTTCGATGTTAATGGAAACAGCGGTAAGAAGGTATCACTATTTATAATGAAAATAAATATAAATGTTTATTTAAATCATGTCACACGCAACAAATCTGTACAATCTTATCAGTTTTACTGCGTTTTGAATATTTAATCGATATCGATACTAAAATCGAATAATCATTAACGAGTGTAATCACCGATTCAAATAATGAATGAGGTCATAATAAAATCGCAGATGTCTGTATTTGCAATATGTTGTAATTACAGGTGGCGATGTTTAAAGACTTAAATATATGATTGGCGAAAACATCTGCTTTTATTGTATATAATATGAATGTTCATCGATCATTACTTTGTTTACTATGACCACTATTTATTAAATGTGAATTTATTAAATATTCAAAATATATCGTTCCCATCAGAGCATCAGACCCATAATAACTATGGGTCTGATGCCTTTTCGAAGGATTATGATAGAACGCAGCGTTAAGTTCCGCCCTTAAATAAGTAAAATAATTAGCTCACTTAATAAGTAATACGCGGTTCCCTTCACCCTGCTTTGTGATACAACGTGAAGCTAAAACGTTAATTTAGAAATAATAATATTGGTTGTCAGGAAGTTTTACTTTAAAAATATATAACATACCTATATATGTATATACCTATGCATGTCAGTGTATAAGGTGTGTACTCACTCAGCGGTTATTACTAGAAACAGGTAAATAAATGACATGGGCGTACTCGTACTAAGCTTCGTATAAACAACAGGCCCTTTTTTATCGGCCTTTGACCACCAATTACGGTGTTCGGAACGCCCTCGACTGACAAATTGCGGTGCACTGCTCGCCCTTTACGCAACATGGCCGACCGCCTTGGTATTTTAAATTAACTGTTATTTTTGCATTTATTTAAGGATTTTTAAAAATCGTTTACAAGAGTGATTATTATTAAATACATTTAGCCTTTATAACGCATTTTAAGTTTCAGGGACTAATTTTTATAATTTGTAGATAAACAAGATAATATCAATTGTATTTTGATGACGTTTTACTATTTAGAAAACATATTAAAATAATAAGATTTGAAATTAAAATATATATATCTGTAGTGTGAAAAATACAAATTATTTAAAATTGAGGTTTAAAATGGCAATTTTGTTATTATTAGCTCGTCACTTTATCCCACTCAGCGGAGCAGCTAGACGGAACCGCAGGAACTATGAAAAACTAGTGTAATCATATATCGTTCCCTTGCTTTCCGCCTTTTATATAATAAAATAAACACAATTTAAAAATTATTATATAAAGTGCAAATTCGCAAAATTATTGCCTATATAGATACAATTCTATAATTGTTTAAAACATATATCAAATTGTATGGCTACATATTACTTCAACATAATATATATCATTTAGAAAACAATTATGAAGAATAATGGCGGCAAAGAATAACAGGTGCGAGCAAGCTGCGCGTGCGCATTTCATTCCAAATATAAATATCATTAATTGACAAAATGGGCGAAAAATAATCTTAACTTCTTAAACATAAAGTTTAGTTTAGAAATAGGCAACGCTGCAGCGCCAACGTTTATTCGTACTGTTAGTTATTATTTTGAATTATTTCATTTCGTTAAAATGTTTAGAAAAATAAATACTTATTGAAGTAGTAAATTGTATATTTAATTTTCTATTACCGGTATGTGTATACATAATGAGTTTTTCTATACTTATTTATTTATTGAAATATTCAAATTCAATATAAATTGTCATAGAGATAAAACCTAAATTCGATAGTTTTTAAAATATCGTAAATTAAGGCGAAGAGTGAGAAAGACAAGCAGGAATATCAAGGAATGTTTTCGCACTAAGATCTCGTTACCAAGCCTAAAACAAAACTAGTAAAACACAAATATAAACTGAACCGTGTCGTTAAAAAATAACGAGTTTTTAATAACCATATTATAGTGAACTTACTGTCATGTCTGTCACTTTACGAGTAAGCCATAAAATATAAAAGTATAAAATAAACTTTTATTTATAATAAGCCAGAGCTAACGAAACCAATGATTAAAAAGATAATTAAAAACATTAATTGTTAAAGTTACACAAATTAGATATATCAGTCACTGTTGACCAAAACATGGATGTGAAACAAAACGTAACAGCAACAGGAATTCAATTCAAATGGCCCGCCATTGTTGTCTGCCCACCGCTTTATTTGGGCGATTTTTAACCGCAACTTATCAGCGTGATGAACGAGGCACGTCCTATTACGTTAATACGGCCATCGATTAATGCAAGGACTCACCAACTCTATTATTCGTTTTGACAAAACGTCACTCTTGGGATAGTTAATCAAAATCAGGTAAAAGTCGCAATATATCAGCTTCTATTGCCTTTGGATTTTATGGGGCATCTCAATTTACACATAGAATGCTTATTTTAATTTTTTTTACTATAAATATCATATGTGAAAGGCGATCGTCATTATATGTTTGAAATTAAGCTACTGGTCACTAACAACGGATAGGTCAATGACAGGTCTATGCTCGTTTGACAGTTTGATAAATGCTTGTCTATGGGCGGAATGTTTGACGTTCGAGATTTAAGTTTAAAATTAGGGTGTCAACGACTAATATTAATGATGGCCGAGCGAAGTCTAATATGTTTCTCTTTGATGGGCGCTTAGTTTTGTAATAATTATAATTTTAAGTTTTAGAGTCATTTATATTAATGATATTATAATGCCACTAAATTTTTCCCCAATCTGACTAAGTATTCTGGCACACTAGAGTTTATTTTCCACCAATTCACTCACTGTCTCTAAGTAGTAGTAAAGTTTAACTTATATAGGGTTACTTGTGAAAAATGCAAAAAACAAACAGTAATTTAATGATTTCATTTAGTACATTAGCGTGATGCTTTATTTTAAAAAATAAATTACTTCACTTATAGCAGAACAGGCAGTTTTCTTTTCAGGTTGTATCTAGAGATGTTTCCAAGGCGACAGGGCCTATAGAGGCATACATGGTTTAATGTGACGCAAAATTTAAAAATATTAAACTTATAGGGTTTGTTTAACAGAGAATTTAATTTAGATTTGTGTTAGGTTCGGATCATACGACCCATCCTATTACTACACAGTTCTATGTGAATTATATATAAAATAAAGTCTTATTCGGCCTAGTAAAATATACTTGAACATCTAAACACTAACGGCATGTTGGTACCTAACTATAATAAGCATTTTATTTATCTATGGAAAATCTTTTCACATGGTAAGTTAAAGTGCTGTAGCAAACTTTAGCTAAGTTAATTAAAATGCCTACAATAAATATATTCAATTATAATATTCAAGTAAACTACAAAAATGTAGACCAAAAATTAGGTTATGAAAATTTATAACAAAAAAGTATAGCTTTTAACTTCTTTTAGTCTACATCACGAATTAAGAACGGCAATATAAATTTTAAAAGGTGCATATTTTTTATGATAATTACATAAAAAAAACCTTGTAGCCAGTACCAGTAGGTATTAACAATCAGTCAAACATATCTTCAAGTTATGAGAGATAAATTCGTTCCAAATTGAGTCATCCCGAATCGACAACCAGGAATGCTGTGTGCTGTGTTTATTTACAATTGAAATGACAGATTATGTCTTTATTTTAATGTTATAAAGTTTAAAATCGAATAAAATAGTTTTTTACAATAGTATTGTAATGTGGTTAGTAGCTGTTCGATCGGTTCGCTCGATTACAGCCGAGATGTGTTATCTCAAGGAATATTCAAAGGAGGTTGGAATGTCAACCGCCTTATGTTTTGTAGTCTGTTTGTTTTGAGCACAGATAACGTACTTACTAGAGTGTCCCGCTTTCATTTAAATTTCGAATGTTAGGGTTGGGATAATGTTACATAATTATACTTAGTTTACTTTAATGTATGATTTAATTAATAACAAAACGAAAAGAATTAAAACTAAATGTTTGGTTTTACCCCTAAAAACTATAATTATTATTTCTGCAATATAAGGTACAGGTTAATATATACCTGACATAATAATTTATAATAAACACACAACAGGAAGCAGCAAAAGTAAATAAAAAAGTAAATAGTTAAAAACACAATCTTTATTTTATTTAAGAATGTTGTTTATGGAAAAACGTTTTAGTTAAGAATTACTAAAGATATATTTTTTAGATAAAACAATCAATAAATTGTAATATATCAACCCTAATTACCTTTTTCTATAATAAATTTGACCGTACACAGAAATATATTTAAAAGTCTGATTTAGTTCAATCGATGATATAGTAAACAACAGTTAATCGTCTTCTCTTGGTAGTAGTTAGTTGTTGAAAATCTCAGTACATTAGAATTTTTAACAATATATCTTGAATTGGGGACATGTGATAGCTTATACAAAATTGTGATTAAAAAAATGAAAAAAAAAAAGGTTTAATGTTGGAAAATCCTACTGGATTCTCTCCAGTATATCTCTTATTATATACATTGTACTATTTCTTTCAATTTATCCTACTGTGCCAGTTAAAGCTGTTTCGTCTTATTCTAATAAAAAGTAGAAAAATAAGGAGGAGTCTTTGTTTACGGCGTTTCAAGCGTGCCAGTTGAGCACAGTTCACTTCGCCAAAGTAACGTTTAATGGAGAGAACACTCAAAGAAGATCGTAGAATAAAAAAAAGATATACACACAGAAGAATTCATTTCAAAAGAGATCCAGTTTAAATCCTTCATCTATTTATATGAAGATGGAAAAAAATACAATATTTATACACAGTAGGTTAGAAATATTGTAGAATACTTTTATATGTAATATATTTAAATAAAGGTCTAAACATAAACATTAACAAACACAAGGTAACTGTAAATGTTTAAAATATGTCTAATTTTTAGACATTTATGTCACAAGTCATAGTTACTTCATTCATTCATTCTTTATTAACTACGCGGGAATCACTTTTTATAATAAATTTGCAAGGGATGGAAAGGGCGAAAAAGAAAAAAAAGTTGAAGTTACATTGCGCCACCCAACACGAATTGTCTTTCTATATGTTTTGTATTGAGAGAATTTCTTTTAAACATTATATGGCCAGATGTTTCGCTTTATGCAACTATATCATAGCTTTATTGTTACTGGTTGAAGCAAGAAATGGTTTGTAGAATATTTAAGGTATATAAGGGCTTTAATAGTTTAAGTGAGGACTCTCGTGGCGCAGTGGCGTAGCGTCTGCCTGTAACGCGGCGGTTTCTGGGTTCGATTCCCAGTCCGGGAAGATGGATTTTTCTGTTTCCATTCCATTTGATCTGCCTACCCTGCCATGTGCGGGATAAAGCGTGAAGCTAAAAAAATAGTTTAAGTGAAGAAATTAAATTGTCTTTATAGTATATGTCGGCGCTACGTCAGAGCTTCGCTGTTTAGATTGTAGTTGTCATAATAAAATAATAGAAAAATATCAATATGTTTATTTAATTCTCTTTGATATTCAAAAATAATGTCATAAAGAACTTTATATTTCAAATAGGTTATACATATTTAAATAATTTTATAATAACTTCAATACTTTCAAAAAATAAAATCATTAAATGTATATTCCTTCGCGCCCATATAGGTATACAGTATTTCTATTCAACTGGAAATACCTATAATAACTAATATAAAATATTATTAATTGAAAGCATAATTGCTTGCAAGCCCGAATAAAGCATGAGACCCTAATATTATTCCAACAATAAAAACATTTCAATTCAAGCAATTATCACATAAAAGTAGGTCAAAATGACAATCTTCATTTTATGAAATCGGTTAAAAACACTCTTTAAACATGTCAAGAACGCCAAGAACTAGACAATGCTAGGCATAGTGTTGATAAATTAACACGAAATGGAAATCTAAATAGTGGCTAATACCATTAAGCGAGCTTAAATGTCAATACATGGTGGGGGTAATGACTGCACTGGGCGTGGCGCAATTAGTACAGCACGCGAGCGAGCTTTGACTTATTATGCCCTCTGACCTTTTAAATTACATTTTTTGCAGCAAAAAGCTTGTAATTAAGATCTTAAAATTTCTAGAATAGGTTTTTAGCTATAGGTACTTAGTTTAAATGTAAGTGGAAGTGCTTGTTTGATTAAGCTGTCATATCTCAGGAACCGTTGATAGATATTGTTATACAATTCATTATGTTACATAGTACATTCATAAAGGAAGGCTATTAAATCATTATAATAATCTCGATATATCTTACAATCTTATGAAATGGCAATATTTAAGTATAAAACCTAGTACGTTATTGGAAACCCAACGTTTCGTACACTATGGTCACAAGTAGACTCTACGGTATAGTCTGTGACTCTATGTCAGTATACACGATTAATCCTGTTTAATCGTTTTATTTAATATATATTTTTGGCTTAGTTTGAGTAATTTATATATAAAATATGTATTATAAATGCTAATGAATTAGGCAACAAAGAAAATATAGGTACCCTCTATGGGTTCTTCAGGGCTGTTCTTTTGTGAAAAATAAGCTAAAAATTCACATTTTTTTAATCTTATTTTTCCTTTTATTTATTTATATATTTGAAAAATGTATAAAATCAGTTAATATAACCATCTTTTAATTAAAACTATTTACTAAACAACTACAAAATAAAACAACTTACAAACAATGATAAGTTAAAAAAGTTAACTCAACACATAAAAACAATTAGATAATTAAATGCTTTTAGAACTTACATGTCAATAGGGCGGTTTAATTGCATGCATTGGGCGGGGCGCGATGCAATTTGCGCTGCACGCGACGTCGACTGGTAACTGATGACTCGGCCACTGTTCTATCATAGATTTGCGGTTCACTTTATATAACGTCGTTTGAGATTTGAAAAAAAAATTGTACGCTTTTTTATTTATAATATTATTTTCGATATACTAGTTGGATGACTAATAATTAAATCCCCACTTATGGAATTTAACACCACTTGTAGGATTTGAACCCATGATCATCGTATTGGCAGTCTCCCTGACAGAGTCTTGATAACTTTAATTTAACCAATGCGTATCGTATATTTTAATTTTGATATTTTTCTTTAAACAAAACGAATTGTCTTACATTTTTTATTAAACAAAAAACAATGACATGAATTTAATCTAGGTAGGTTTCACTCTTTTACAGGTAAACCTATAAAAGACTGAAAACCCAAGCCAAAGAAATCAAAATTTCTTCGTGCTTTTTACATATTATTTTAAATATACCACAAAGCACAATAAATTAAATATATAATAAAATATTGCATCATGTTGAATTTGTATATAGTTACATAAGCACTACACATGGTCAGTATATTAGGCTCGTAATATTTATTCGCCCTAATATCCAAGCTATATGTATGCTATAACATTTATTATTAAGCGGTAAATGTTTAGTATTACGTACTTTATTTAGGCTTACGATGAGCCCTAACAGTTTCTGTCCAATAAATTATTATTGGAAATAACAATATTGAAACAAAACAATGTTATGTTGCAATACTAATTTAATATATGTGTTGTAAATTTCTGAACGATTTTATGTTTAATTTTGTATTTATAATATTTTAATAATCAACTATTATTATAGCGATTTAACTTTTATTAAACATGTTAATTTTTATGATTCATGGGGACAGAAAGGGTAGGATAGGAACCTTAGGAATCTAGCGTTAAGACACTGTTTTCAATTTTTTGCATTTCAAAAATTTTCATAAATTTTCAAATTTTCAAAAATTCATTTTGCCTGAAAAGAAATACTTACCTGTTCTTATATGTATTTTAATTATGGTACCATGTGCAGTCAGATTGGGTCTGATTATAAGAGCATGGACTGGATTTTGATTCCGTAACGTAAATCCATTTATCAACAGCTAACAAAAATCGATAATATTGTAGCAGCATAAGTAAGTATTGGCTTTCTTGACCTGATGTTATGGTGTAAATAACAACAGAGCCTGTACATCCTGTAATATATTTTTTTTATAGCTTCACGCTTGATCCTGCTCATGGCAGGGTCGGCAGAGGGAACTGCAGGAACCGTGGAAACCTAGTGTTATGACAGTCTGCTTTGCTTAGTCCCTGCTTTTTTCGTCCCCATTTTCCGCCTTTTTCGAGGCATTGCGTGTTGAGTAGCGGAACTCAACGCCGCGCTTTGCCTAGTTTGCCAGAGCGAAGAAAATGGAAATAAAAATATTCATTTTCCCCGACTGGGGATCGAACACAGAAACCGTCGCGTTAGTCACGTTACAGGCAGACGTTGCGCCTTTGCGCCACGACGGTCCTCATAACTCTATATCAATATATAATGGATAATATTCTGACGGGCTACTGTAAAAGTTGAATTTCATACGTTTAACACTTTATAAATAAAACAAAGGAAGCAATTCGAGCACTTGTCAAGCTCATGTACCCATGAGGGTGGAGTAACAAGTAAAAACTACTAGGCTATTTTAAACAGATTGTATAGTAAAATGTTTAAGTGAATTGAAAAGTTATTAGCGGCTAACTGGTTGCAAGTCAGAGCGTTACACTTTGTTGTAGCATGACACTAAGATTCATGAGATTCAAATTATTTAATAATAAAATATAATAAACGTAAGAAGTCTAAAGTATGTCTAAATTTATTTCTGTAATATTTGCCTTTGGAACAACTGGATAGACATTCGTAGGGCATAGTAATTTTAATACTGGCATTCCTAATGTAGAAGTATTGCAGGTCAGTTAAGTAAAAAAAAGTATAAAATGGTTAGGTAACGAAGTGAATATGGTGATAATGTAACATTCTAAGCATTTGTTTTTTTCAGCTTCACGCTTTATGCCGCTTTATAGTGGGATGACCAGAGGGAAGTGCTGTGGGCACTCCGTCCCCCTCTTTACGCCTTTCGGGGCTTTGCGTGTTAAGTGACGGAACAACGCCGCGGTTGACTAGTTACCAGAGCAAAGAAAATGGAAATGAAATAATACATATTCCCCGAAAGGGTATCGAACACACAAACCGTTGTATTTACGGGCAGACGTTGCGATTCTGCGCCACAATGATTGTAAGCTTATTTTGTAAAACGTAGGCATTGAGTCCCTGCAAACAAAGTTGCGGGCGCTGTTTTTTTTTGGAATTATAATTAATGCTAATTTCTGGCTTTTACACATAATATGTCACTAATTAACATACCAATCTGACATAGCCCATGTAAAATTTTATTTATTACTAACATTATACGTTGTCTGTATATATTATACTTATCTGTTAATTATGTTATAGGTGACGGATTTAAACTGGATCTCTCTTAAACATGTATTCCTCTTTTGTGTAATGCTATCTCCTTTTTACCGTACATTCTCTATTGTGTGTTCTTCATACAACGTGAAAATGGCGAAGTGAATTGTGCTCAACTGGCACGCTCGAAACGTCACTAATTAAAAGAAGAAGAAGTAATCAAAATAAAATCAAATAACTTGTGCAAACATAAAACTGTATAAAACATTACAAATACATACATACCTTACAGTGATCGACGTGCATTTAAATACATGAGCTTAAGTATTTGAGTGTCGTTAAGTTTAATGAAGTTTTTATAAATGATACACATTCATTACAATTAAAGTTACCAATGAGATAACGTAATTAGGATCTTTACTTTATTAATTCAATAGGTTAGTAAATATGTTTTAGAGAAAAATAATACGCGACAGTTTGTGGGTTCAATTCCCACTTGGGAAAAATGGATTCTTCTATTTCCATTTTCTTTGCTCTAGAAACTAGACAAAGCGCGGCGTTGAGTTCTTCCACTCAACACGCATTGCCTCGAAAAAGACGGAAAGCAGGGATGGAAAAGCAGGGACTAAGCAACGTAGTGTCATAACACTAAGTTCTTGCAGTTCCCTCTGTCTATCCTGCCATGTGCGGGATAAAGCGTGAAGATATAAAAAAAAGCACAAACAACAATATCGATGTAATTAATCAGATTACAACTTACTTCCCATTGTATCTTCATCCTAGCAGTTGACAGAGGGAAACTAGTGTTAAGATACTCCGTTTCCGTCATTTGCTGATATGTCAGACTCACTTCACATGTTTAATCTTATAAAGTGTGCAAGCTTATGATGACTAAGTAATATATATTAGTACAAGGAATTACGTTTAATTTCATTCAATGCAAATTTAGCTAACACTATATTCTAAATAAGCACTTGGTAAATTATGAATAACGCAATAATATACTAAGCGGTTACCGCACGCTCATCGCGGCCATGTTTGTTGACGTGCGCCAGAAATTATCCAGATTTCGCGCGCTTTTCGCTTTGTTTATTGACAGACAAAAATATATTTCTAAATATTATGCAAAATAATTAGACACTGCGGAACAGCTATATTTACTCAATTTAATTGATAAATATGTTCTATATAAATAAAAAAATATTATCTATGATATCCAATTTTGGGTAACAAAAAAGGTGGACCTTATTGTCATATTTTTAATACTATTTACGAATTTTATATTCCATTAAGTCAATAATATGCCTTTAATAACTTCCAATAACAGCAAATCTCATATAAAGCGATATAAAATTCTAGGAGATCGGTGTGGGTCAATTGTGTTATTTATAAAACACGTTTGAAAAAAAATAATAATGACCTCTTAAAATCTCTTGAGGTGGTTCAGGTTGTTTTTTATGGGAATTGAAGAAAACCCGGCATTAATCCGTCTGAGAGATGCGGCTACCCGGCGGGGGGCTGGCAGGTGCGTACGCAACTCGGTGTGGCGATACAAAAAAATGTACAAAAACATTGACAAGACAACATTTTGTTATCTGGTGCCGTATGTAAAGATCTCTCTCAATGTTTTGCAATTAAAATGATTAAAATTTATTTAAATTTATGTTTTAAAAGTGTAAGCTAAGTCATTTTTAGTACTTTCTTCTTCGGCATACAGTAATTTCTCTGATATTTATTTCGTATGAATAATTTATAGTCTGTATTATTTTTTAAATTTTAAACAAATAAAAATACTTGAAAATGAAAACTATTTACTTAAGAAAACTAGCTTTATAACTAAATAAACTGTATGAATATTCATTAGGATTTCATATTATCACATTGGATCTCTAAAAGTTAAAAAATGGATGCCCCTTGCACTCTTGGCCGCCGGCAGGCAGAACCAATCGCTCTTATGTAGATACGATTATTATTATTTCTTACATTCGAACATTTCGCCTCATTAAGTGACGTTTCACACGATGATCAAATAATATTAATGTAATATCATTAAAATGACTATATTTATTTCATTATAATGCTAATAATGAACAGCGTAAGCGTGAAGCGGTTGTAATTTATTTTACTATCTAGCATATACTAACGGTCGTAGGTTTTTTTTCTATATAAGTCATACTAATGAGGATTTTTTTGCATAGATATGTAATTTGATTGCTAAGCTTCCAATAAATTAAATGTAAATTCCAAAGTAGCATAACATACAAAACCTATTTTGTTCTCTTATTATTAAATATATTCTACTAACTGTTTATGAAAACCTCTTTAAAATAGTTAAATAATAATTTCTGTTAGCCTCAAGATAGACACGACGCTTATTACACGTAAAATCTAAAGTATACCTTAATACCATCTAACTTAAATTTTATGCTTAATTGGAATGAACTAAAATAACAAAGCCCATCAACTTATACATTACCATAAAAATTCTAATAAAATTTATAAATTTGTATCATGTGTTTATATTAAACAAGGCTCGTGGTTTTTTTATCGGTAAAACTTTGCGTATATATAATCGTAAAAAGTATTTTGTAAATTAATCGAACTTTGTTGTGGCGTTGCATTTAAAAATATTGTGATATTATTTCCAGATCGAAAAGTCGTAAAGATAATCATATTTGCGGTAATAAAAAACACCAGGACTCCACTTTTGTTGAAGTATCAAACAAAATGTATAAAATCAGAAATAATAAAACGTATCAAATAGCCGTAAAACTGACTCATACGTTTCCATGACTCACGTCAATAGCTTAATACAATGTAAGTATGTATAATCTGTATATGCAAAGGAACAGGTAATAAATGGTAACGAGAATGAAAACATTTAATTTATTATAACTGATTTATATGAAATTCTAAATAATTAAAAGTAATAGTTAAAAAAAATAATTATATTAGTTACGTGAATATAAATTATGCACTATTCTTAAACGTCATGTTTATATTTGTTTATGAAAAAAACGTGATCTGTTGAAATTTCCGTTGAAAATCGTATTGAGTAAATAAATATACCTACATAAATACCTATTTAGTTACGTAACTAGGTATTAAAGGTTTAGAAAGGTATAAACAGATTAAAGATATAGGTTTCTACTTGGATACCTACCTAGTGTTAAGACGCTGTTCCGCCAGAATTCAACACTGCCGGAACTCAACGCCGCTCGTTGTCTTCTCAAAGCGGAGAAAAGATAATGTGCTCTCCAGACTAGAAATGGAAACCACAACTGTGTCTACACAACTGTGCACTGAAAACTATAAATCTTTATACATACTGAGACAAGTTTAAAGCGTACTAAAATTTTATATAAAGAAAGAATATAACTATAGAATTCGTCGCCATTACTTATAAAAAAAAAACATTATAATTAATGACAATATCAGTATCGATTTTAATCACCTGTGAAACATGTTAATACAAATTTAATGAATGATAATCACGGATCTAAGTAATTAATATGTGTATGCAGCCATTAAGCGTAATTCTAAATACTTTACTAAATAATCTTGATTAAGAGAATGTCATAAATTTTGTTTAATAGCCAAATGTTACAACTTAATAGATTGAGATTTTGCGCAGCATTTTACTATCTTCACTTATATATTTGTTTGAAATTAGATTAATAATAGATAATGCCTCGAAAACGGAGGAAAGTGGGGACGGAGAAAGCAGGGACTAAGCAACGGAGTGTCTTAACACTAAGTTTCGATGGTTCCTGCAGTTCCCTCTGCCTACGACGCCAAGTGCGGGATAAAGCGTGAAGCTACAAAAAAAATTGGATTGTTATTTATTAGTAAAACGACCTCATCAGATAGGTTATGAGTTCAAAAGGTGAATTTCTTTTTTTCCTTACTTAATGAGAACACAAAGCTTGGTGTTGAGTTATACAACTCCTCAATGTCTTATAAATAGGGTGGAAAGTGAACAACTAAGTGTCTTTGTAGCTGTATTTGTTGTTGTGTGTTTCAAAATGCAATACACTTGAATCACAAACTACTGCACCGTGTTTAGTTTATTGTCAATTAAAAATAATATTAAAATAAAATAATTGACAATACAGTGTGACTTTCTTGACACGATTTAATTACAGATTATAAATCAGCTTACGTAAGTCTACAAATTTACTAACAACAACAAGGAGGGCTTATTAGAAATATATATCTGGAATGCATTTATCTGGTACATCGGTGTTGTTAAGAAAAGAAGTTTGTGTATGATATTTTGTGTAGAAGCGGATATTTTAGTATAAAACTACTCATAGTAAGTACCTACCTATAGTGTGTACGAAATAAAATGGCAATTCTCATTTAACCCCCTCTGAGAGGATCGAGTGGATCGAGACAAATAAAATGTATTGTAATTATTTTACAATATGATATACGATTTTAGTGTTTATAACAAAGTACCAAGGTTTCAGTTTGCATGGCATTATATTAAATATAAAACTTCTCGGAAACCTTAATAAAATAACATGTGACAGTTCAAAAATAACATAAAATAGTACTGAGAATTAAAATATTGATAAATATAGATTTGATTCAAAAGCGGCAAAAGTGGAATGAAAGATATGATTTTGAAGGTTTTTTGTATCTATTTTTTTTACCTACTTTTTTTTGGGTAATTTATGCAGGGCAATGACAAGTGTGTAGAGTGATGTAGGCATTTAGCAAGCACAGAAGCTTGTATTGAAACGATTAATGAGATATGCTTTTCTCGAAATAACTACTTTTTATCATTTAAAAAAGTATTTTAATATTATATCAATAATAAAAATATATATATAAATATATATCATAAGTTTCTTATAGAAACGTAAGAGTCACCTCTTTACCAATACAGAAATAAATTAAATAAAGAACGGTGTGTATTACCACTAGGTTGACTTTGCCAACCGTTGTATCTAGGAGGGAATTGAGCTACTACCACAACAGATTAAAATAAAAGACCATACATATTTTATTATATGGAATATATATACCTAATTGCGTACCACGACCTAGATATGAACCTACAACCTTCATTTATTACAAAGTACAAATGCTATACATTTGTATATATATATAAATAAGCATTTAACTCGAAGTCATCGACCGAAGCCTTGACCGCCAGTGAAAGTGTGCCGACGGGTCTTATCAAATGATATCAGTCTCGATCCGATTGCAGGTAGTCTTGGTACTTGGAACTTGGAACTTGGTTTAAATACCACAAATTTAAATATGAATGGAAATAAAGAGATAGAATTAAGCATAAGCATAAATTATTTTTTTTTAGCATCACGCTTTATCGCGCACAAGGCAGGGTAGGTAGAGGGAACAGCAGGAACCATACGAACCTAGTGTTAAGACATTCCGTTGCTTAGTCCCTGCTTTCTTCGTCCCCGCTTTCCGTTTCGAGGCATTGCATGTTGAGTGGCGGAATTCAACGCCGCGCTTCCGCTTTCGTTGCTAGTTTCCAGAGCGAAGAAAATGGAAATAGAAAAATCCATCTTCCCCGATTGGGAATCGAACCCACAAACCGTCGCGTTTACAGGCAGACGCTTACACCTCTGCGCCACGTCCTCAAAAACTTATTTAGTAGGTATAACTTAAAATATAAGCAAGTTGAGTTTGAGTATGTTTCTAATTTCTTGATTTTATCCTAGTAAAGTCATAGAAACAAGGTTCATTATAAGATGGTGCCATAATCACATGGCGGAACTCAACGCCGCGTTTTATCTTTCATACTGGAGCAAAACATATTACATAAAAAATCAACAAGTCGACAAAAAGCGATGTGAATTGACCATTACACGTATTAACCAATCGTAGAGATAATTTATATTACTTTTTAAACTATTTATGCCATTTAATATGGTAGTGCCCTTTAAAATACAATAACACAATAAAGCAAGTACTAACCTTTTTTGTAGTAGATAATTTAGCATTATAATTTTCTAATAAATTATCGTGAAAGATAGTAAGCACGCAATGCCTTTAAAAAATGGACGCATTTGATCTTCTTTGCTTTACCAATGCCTTTCGATGTGTTTTAAATTTTATTTTATTTTTATATTTTACATTGCGGCGTTGAGTTCCGCCACTCAACACGCAATGTCTCGAAAAAGGCGGAAAGCGGGGACGGAGAAGAAAGAAAGGTATATGGTTCCTGCAGTTCTCTCCGCCTACCCTGCAATATGCGGGATAAAGCGTGAAGCTAAAAAATAAAGTTATAGATATGTCATAATAAAGGCTATATACTTTTTTATTTTATTGAGTTAAGATTGATGTATAAGTATATTAAATTTGGTCCCAAAATCTATATGTACCTTTATTCTGTCCCTATCTTTGCAGCCACCTATAATTGTTATTTTTTTTTATTTAAAACATATAAACAAATTTTTGTTTGACTGAGGACCGTCGTGGCAGAGGCAGACGCTGATCTTTCTGTATACGCGATGATTTGCGAGTTCGATTGCCACTTGGGGAAGATGGGCAAATGCGGCGTTGAGTCCCGCTTCTCAACACATATTGTCTCGAAAATGCGGAAAGTAGGGAAAGAAGTGTTTTAGCACTAGGTTCTTATGGTTCCTGTGATTCGCCCCTGCATTCCCAGCTTATGAGCGAGATAAGCGTGAAGCTAAATAAAAAACTAAAAAGGGCGATTTTATAATGATATATACCTACCTTGTTCTATGCATAGGTCGCTATAACGATATGAAAAAATATCGACAATACAGTGTAAAACATTGGAAACTACTTAGACACTTAGATATCTACCGCACAAATAAATTTATTCTAATATAAAACAATGTATTATCATCGGAAATAGGTGTGCGGAAGAATGGTCACTATCGTTATTATTCCTTTGTAACATATTTTGAAATAATATTATATTTTCAAGTCGATATAAAAAATATTTACTTATTTATACCTCATATGTTTCGTAGTATAAAAACACAATTGTGATGAAAATCTGAATATAGTTTAAGTATTTTCAAAATTTAAATCTTGATTTTAACTAGTAAAATTCTAAAAATTGTAGTACGTAAACGTACATTATGTAAGAAAAGTGTAATAAAAGCCCCTTTTTTTAAAGATTTGTCATATATTATTATCAACTAGAAAACAACTACACAATAGTCAACAACGATGCGAACAACAAACAACAGAGAAGATTTGCACACAATAAATATCACATTGAATAACAAAGTGGCGATCTACAACTAGTTACATATTTACAGTTGAACTAGAGCTTTGTATAACTGGTGTGTACCAGTTTTTACCGCTCTATATCCGGTTTTAACTGGTTATATACAAGATTCAACCAGTTATTTCCGGTTTAAAGAAGATTTTTAGTGTTTTCCACCTTTATGGTGGTAGATGTGTTTGTATACAGGTACGTGGACGGGGTAGGGCTTAGGGATGGGCACCTCAACTTTCTTCTCCACCTCCACTGGGTAGGGCTTCTCGACTTCATAGGGCACGGGCTTTTCTACGGTGTAAGGCACTGGCTTTTCTACTATTTGAGGCACGACCTAATAAGAAAAGAATACTATAAATAAATACATTTTGACATTTTTTGATAGACTTCATCTGAAAGAATAGATCTTAAGCTTGTTAAGCATGACTTTCTAATCTTTAATACCATATCACAACTATAACACCCAATTTAACCCAATTATCCAACAAATGTTACAAACTTTGTAAAGTTCACGCTTCGTTGCCCGCTCTTACTTTCCTTACGTAATACCAGATAATTGTCAATGTTACTTGTCAGTTGTCGATGACAAAAACACAATGGCTATGATATAATGGATCTCACGATCAGTGAAAATATCTCGTCTCTATATAGAGAAACTTTATAGAGCACCTAGTGATTTGGTTTTTGTTCTTTTTAGCTCAACGCGTTAAGTATTTGTCTGTGTTGCTGGTTTCTAATTTAAATTTGAAGATAATAAATTTGGTAATAATTATTAGATAATGATTATCGATTTTATAACACATGCAGTAGGAAGTAGTAACCTACTTTTTCTCTACTTTTCGCCCAATTTTGCGGAATAATATTTGATGAATTGTTTTTCAATCCTGCTTTGTCTTTTTAATAGTTTGGTGAAATGAATATTAATTTATTCCCTCAAGTGGTGAACGAACCCACTACCGTACATAGGTACAGAAATTTGAATGCAGCGCGATTTGAACTCGCGCCTCTTGCAAATCTTGCAAGTGCTCTGATCCATCTCTGAGCCATGTGTTTAGGGAACGCAAATTCCGCTTCCGATGCGCTAAAAGTTTTATATGTCTTCTTTAAGTATTTTTCTATCCCTAGTTAAATTAACACTTTAAAAATCATAAAAAACCTCAAATTATACCAAAAATTATATAAAGCCTGATTTAACATAACATTTTAACCATCTAAGACTTACAATAATAAGCCGAGGACGATTTTTTTATATCAGGAAGGTATTTTTATGGAACATGTTGCATAATGTATATATAATAAAAAACAGAGCACTCGTAAGATATCGTATTTTAACGACCAATATGGAAACACAGAAATGACCCACGAGATATGCCATTTGCGTGTCGATTTTATTTACTTTAAAATAATTTTTATTATTTATTTTTTACAGTTTATTTCGGAGATAGAGATAACTTTTTTCCCGAATTTCGCGTATAAACATAATGTTCTATATAAATAATCTTACCTTGTATACAGGGACGTGGATCGGCTGTTCAACTGTCACATGAACTGGGTAGGGCTGGGGTATGGGTATCTTCACATATTGTGGAACTGATACTGCAACCGGATGAGGAACTGGCACTCCTATCTTCTTCACAACAGTTACATGGTAGGGCTTGGTGTGTTCCGAATGAGAGTGACCTTCGGGCTCCCATTCTTCGGAGGGCCTGGCGGCGGTGTAGGCAACGAGGAGGAGGATGACTGTTGTTTTCTGGAATTTGGGGTAAGAAATTATTGGTTATAGTATTTATAATTAAACTATACTTTTAAGCTATTGGGGTGTTAAATTTGAATTTGCTTAGGAGACTATGTCAGTATTTTATCCAATTTAGTAAAGAAATATTATATAATAAATAACAAAAATTGCTTTTCAGAAGATCTTTTTAGTTATATATTCAATTTCATCAATTCAATTGTCAATAAAGAATTATTGATAATAGATTTCACATTGCATAATATCCACATATGATGGTAGATCCGTGAGTTTAATTACGTTTTATAGTGCTTCAATTTACAACTTAAACCTGACATTAAGTGTAAATGCACTCCATTATTCGGATCTTAGGAACTAGGAAGTGAAAGGAGCTTTACCCTTTCACTGGAAGTAAGTTACAACGCGATACAAAACTATGTGTTTAATCTGATGTTACTGAATGTTAGACATTGTTAGTTTTAATAATATTTTTTAATTGGAAAATGTTTTAAATATTAAATAGTAATTATAAGTACAGTTAAAATAAATCGAGTAATATGAATTTTAATTAAAATTAATATAAAAAGAATAAGACAGATTAAAAAATAAACTAGCACATAGATTTACGCAAATAATAACCAAAGAGGTTGAATAAAAAAAAATTAAAAATACAAATTTATAAATATTTTTTCACCTGCACGTATCCGAATTGCGTAACAAATAAAATATAGATAAAAAATAAATATTTCAAAATAACACTTACGAAGGCAATCATGTTGTTAGATTTAGGTTGTGTTGGCTCCTTGGTATTGACTGATACAGTTTGAGATCCCCACGAGCGTTTTATACTTAGTGAAATGTACCGCATGCCTTTCCATTCAGTGATAGGTTCCAACTACTGCGTCACTTTGAACACACCACACTGTGCCTTTCTATTGCCTTGTTAAGTATACATTGATTATTGTGTACCTAAAACTATAATATTATTTCCGTCTAATTACGCAATGTATGAATTTTTTTCTAGTATGATAATTATTACTAATATACCGGTGGTGGCGTTGATAGTACGCTTACGGCGTAATAGGGATTTTTTTTGTTTTGATTTTATTATATGTTAGTTTTTGTTTTTATAATGCATTTGTAGAAAGTCGTGTAGATGTAAGATTCTTGATGCTCTTATATCAGTTTCGGGTTTGGCACACTTTTTGCGACTCAATTGTTTTTTTAATTGGTTTCCGAATTGTTATGTTCAAATTAATATGTGACGATATGTTATACTGTATATATGTATATTTTTAATTTTCATACTTTTTAAATAGTTTAATTTATGATATTAAATTAAAAGTATTAATTTATTAAGCGAAAAGTCTAAGTAAGCGACTGTGACAGCGACAGTGACCATATATGGATATTAAATAAAATAAGTATAATTAATGTATATTTTATGAGAGTTGTGTTGAAGCTTTGGATATTCTACTTTTTTGCTTTATATTATATTTGGCATACGTCAGTGTAGGCAAAGAGAACAGAGTGTTACGACACTGCGTTAAGTGGTGAAACCTAATGCTGGATTTTGTCTTTATAGAGCAAACCGAAGCAAATTTAATGATCTCAATAGGATTCAAATTCACAACCTCGCTTACTGTTAGATTATGCCCGAATTCACCACGATGACTCCTCTAGTAATTTTCTGTTGATGAAACTGGTTCTCTTAAAGAAATTGAAATATCTACGAAATCGGTATGAACCTGGGACTTCCGTATACATTAATTGATAATTAGCTACGTTCTCCACTGTATCGGGCGGTCTATAATATCGGCTAACTATTACGGATAAATTCCAAGTGAAGTAAATGTGGCTGTAAAGTTTACACTTTCTCTGTCGGGATCCAATGATGAATGGCATAAGGGCTGGGCTATAAATAACTGTATGTTAAGTTACATATGGTATGGCACGTTCTAGTGATGTAACGAATATTCGCATTCGCGAATATTCGCACGTTTTTATACATTCGCATTCGCAAAAAATTCTGCGAATGTTTTGCGAATGTCAGAAAAGAAAACTTGACGACGATAATGCGTTTTAAAAATCTAAATCAGTTTACTTTTTGTGTTTTTTGATACAAAAAACAGTAACTTAATCTCGTAATCACATTGATGTCTTCATGAAATAATTTTTTAATGCAATCTAAACAAACAGAAATCAATTCTCTCTCCCTTCTAAAAAAGTTTTATCAGCTAATACTCACTTTTTGATGTTGTAATCCAAAGTGCTATCTTGCTTGCCGTAAATAATTGGCGCCAAATTTACAAGAATTATTGAATATTCGCATTCGCATTCGCATTCGCGAATGTTAAAAAATTACATTCGTTACATCACTATGTATATGTATTTATGTTTTCATGTTATTTTTAGCTTTACCCGGCATCAGCAGGATACCGCAGGGTAGAAGGAGGGAAACCAGTGTAATGACACTGCGCAAACTCAACGCTGCGTTTTGTCTCGATACCAGAATGAAGATTTGATTATGATTAATTTTATCTAAATGGAGATCGGTCCATTAACCAATAAGCAAAATGTTTTCGATAGTCTTTTTTATAGATATATAGATAATAGATTATTTAAGACAGCTTTAGGCTATTCATTTATATTCCATCACGTGAACGGTTTCAACGCGTATACTATATCTGTATTTACTATGTCAAATGTAATTCTAAGAGGTGAAGCTACAACTAAAAGTGAGCTGTATTTTTTTATTTCTCTTGCCCTTCACGCTGTTATGTTGTTCTATAGAGCAGAGTACTGAACTGTAGGAAAAAAAAATAGTGTTAAGACACTATGTTTTCCACTTTCCGCTTCCTAAGGCATTGCGTGTGTTACGGAACTTAACGCCTCGCCATTTCACATTTGAATTTGACAAAACAAAATCTTTTTCCCTTATTAAACGTTGGTTTAGTTTTACTCATGGCCAGTTCAATAACTCGATATATAGTTTTATAAAGAAAGCTATTAAATAACATCACACAGTGTATTACGGTCACTGCAGCTAGATTCACTTTCACTATATTAGGTATTAATATTGATGGACAGATCTCGACATGTTTGTGACAGATTAAAGAGTAAAGGGCCGATGTTCTTCCATTCGGAATATTTGTAAACAGGTTCGTCTGGTAAATTTTAAAAATGTACGCCTTCTTTTTTTTTAACTTCACGCCTTATCCCGCTCATAGCAGGGTAGGCAGAGGAGTCGTGGAAACCTAGTGTTTTCTTTCTTTCGTTTTCAGTCATTTGTTAACAAATCTTAATAATTATTGTTTTTTGGGTTTCAAAGAGCGTAAGAACTCTATCTAACTCTATACAGTCTAAAACTTAAGCTCGGTTTCGCTACTATAGGGATCATAAAATAAAAAACAGGATATAAAGACATACAACAGTACTTGTTCAAAATATGTTCTTATCATTGGATGCCATCTGTTCCAGACAACAGAAAGGGGATGAATCGGGTGCAACACTTATATTAATAGTAATGAAACGATCAAGTCAATGGCCAAGTAGAGTTAGAAACGTTGATATGAAATTTGATAAGAACCGTCAGGGCGCAGAAGCAAAGCATCTGCTCTCTTTTGCGCTAGCTACGACGGTGATTTTTTCATATCCATTTTTTTCGTGGCAACTAGGCAAACTAGGTTGAGTTCCGCAACTTAACACGTAGTACCCCGAAAACCGAAAAGCGAAGAACGGAGTGTCTTAACGTTAGTTTCTCACGTTTCCTGCGGTTTCTTCTGTCTACCCAGCTATGTGCGGGATAAAGCGTGAAGCAAAAAAAATGATATCTAGTAAAATTTTTAACAGTTAAAGGCATCGATCATTTTACATTTGAAATGATTTTTGTGGGTAATAATTCTAGAAAATAATTTGCTCTGTAATGAACTTGTTATTCAGAACAGATATATTGCATTTACTGTACTCGTATCTGACAGTTTTCGGACAGTTGCAACCCACGCGCTCTCTACTTATTAGTGGTAGTAGGTTTGCGCTTGAAATGTATTTTATATATAGATATATATTCATATAAATAAGTATAAAAAAGTCAGGTTTTTAAATAATCTAGGTTTAGTTTTTAAACAATCTAGGTTTTAAATAATATTGTATAATATTTAAATAAAATTTATTTAAAAAAATATAAATATATAAGTACATATCCTTTATGTGTAAACACACTTTAAAACTAACGGTTAATCGGATGTCAAATCTCAGGTAGATAAATCGCAAGGTTGACTGCCGCCACTCAATAAGCAATATTTAAAACAGAAAATAATATACAACAAAAAGCAAAAACTATGCTGAACCCGTTCCTCCTTTCATAATTTTTAGTATAGCTTAACGTAACGTAACGTAACGTATAGAGTGGCGGAACTCAACGCCGTGCTTTGCCTACTTTACAGAGCAAAGAAAATGAAAATAGAAAAATCCATCTTCCCTTCATGGAAATCGAACCCACAAACCAAAACCGTCGCATTAACAGGCAGACGCTACGCCTCTGCGCCACGACGGTCCTCCTTTACCTTTCTCTTTTTAAATAAAATGTATATTTCTAAATACATCATAAGATTGAAAGATAAACATTGCTTAGTTGCGAGTAGCAAGTAGGATGATATGTAACGCGGACTTCCGCCGGAGATCGCCGTAATGTGAATTTAAGTGGTTGTACATATTTAAATTATAGAACGCTGCACTTGTTGCGTCATTTATTGGACGTTGCTTTCGAGTATATTACAAATATATTGTTGTTTTTTTTTCTATTAATATTTATTTTTATCTTGATTTTAATTACTCTTTATATTGGAGAATTAAGAGGCTACTTCTTCTTCTTCTTTTTATTTATAGTGTTACTAGTGTGCCAGTTAAACACAATTCACTTAGCCACAGTGAATGGAGAACTAGCAAAGGAGTACATGTATGGTAATTGAGAGGATTGCTTACATAGGCAAAGAGCATTCGGTGTCAATAGTTTTTTCTGGCCGTACTTTGACATGCGTGTTTTGTGTTGATAATTAACGCAGCAATATTGCTTCAGTGGGGATCAAATCTGTCATAATTAATTTACTGAAGTTAGCAAAATTTAATCAATACTTTATTATATGTTTTAATTTATTTTAAAATATTTTTTTACCATCACGAAGGGACCGCAGATGCCATGGGAACCTAGTGTAAACACTCTGTTCCCCGAATTTCGTTGTTGAGTTAGCTAGTTGAAAAAAGCGAAGAAAATGAAAATGAGAAAATCCATCCTTCCCGAGTGGAAATTGAATCCACAAATTGTCACGAGTCCAGGCAGACTCAGTTATTCTAAATTTATCTTCACATACGTAAAATTTCTTTATGTTCTAGTTTTTGACAATTTTTTTATACATTGGTAGCAGCTTCACGCCTTTGTTACGCCCTTAAATTAACAGGATCAGCATAACAGGATTCAGGTCTGACTTAGGGAACCTAGTGTTAAAACACAATTTCGAGATATTGCGTGTTGAGAGGCGTAACGTTGCATAACGTTAGATATTTTTACGAATTTTTAAAGGGTTAATTTTCACTGAGGATATAAAATACATTTAAAGAAAATATACAAAAATTTGAACGGAACAGAATTTGAACCCACAACTCTTGGAAAACATCTCAGGTTTCAAATCCTGTTCATTTGAAATTATTATATATAATCTTTAATTATTTATTCAAGGCTAGCTTTGTCTATTATTAGAACGAGGAAATTCAATAAATACTTCCCGTAAAAGAGAATCGAATCCACAATCCTCGCGTCTACAGTCAGACTCTTTACAAAAATTAATATACGTTGTTATTTAACAAATGATTGTTACTGCATTCATCTTAAAAGTTAATCATCAAGTGACGTAACGCAACTACTACGGTGAAATAACCTCATTCGGAGGTTTCGAGTGAAGGCGGAAGCGATTTTTACATTTTTTTTTAAAAGAAAATTTAAAAATATATATTTATTTAATTAAAAATAACAATTTTTAAAGAAAAACTAATAAATTAAAGTCATTTTTGTCCGATTTTTGATTCGATTGACATAAATTCAAAAACTGCCTTTACAATTATGTTGCCAGATCTGCTTTGTTGACATTAAACATATTTATTTTTGGGGTTTTTGAATGGTTTCACCCAAGTGGCTAATTGCAATGTATCATTTTCACTGTACCACTTATCACTTACCACATTAATAAAATTAAACTCTTATCACTTAAGCCTCACCAAAACCATACAGTGATTGTACGGGCCACGCCTCTACGGTACTTATCGTGTAATACTTACACGTTATTATGTGAGAGTTCATTATTTTGAATTTTATTATAAAATTAATGCATCCAGCTAGCTATCTCCTATCTATGCTTGTATATTATATAAATAAATAGTGTTATACAGCTGTTTACTTTGTTTGGTTTAATCTTGAGAAAATTTTAGTTAGACGTTTTTTACTATTGCCTTTTTTTTGGAAATTCCACGTTGAAAAAACACATTGAAACAACAACAACAAAAAGAAAACATCTTTTTAAACTAGTAGAGACGTTAACAACAAAATCATTTATATAAAGCAAATAAGAATTTCGTGTTATGAAGAACGCATAGCTTAGTGGTTAGAGCACTTGTGTGGTTATCAAAAAGTGCTGGATCAAATCCAAATCAAATTTTTATGTCTTCATTTATATTTATTATTTTTTTATATCCTCCATATGAATTACGACTTTAAAAATCATAAAAATATATTGCACGTTACAGACAGAGTAACGTCGAACTGATTAAGGTGAGACTAACGTGGCAATGTCAATGCTATCTTAATATAATATAATATATTATATGTTAAATACAGCTCTCAGCTATGACCACTTCACTATGTGGGTGGATCACAGGTAAAAAATTTCGCTAAAATTGATGCTGCAGATTTGGGTCACATAACTTTTTCTATGGCCATAAACTATAAATATATTAAAAATTAACAACCATTAAATAATAACAACCATACAAAACAACAAAATATTTTACTAGCAAATCAAATATGACAATTTTGAAAAATTATGGTGGAGGTCTTTTGGGAAAATAAAGCCTGTGATCTGAGACCTCTACTAAACTTCCTTTGTTTATTTTTTATAAGATATTAATACAATATCAAAAAAATAGTACTAAAGATTTCCCTTTACAGTTAGCCCCCTTTATAATTAATAACGAAATTAAATAAATTTAATGTTAACGTGTATAACAAAAAATACATATTATTCGTAAAAAAACCGGAAGTCAACTCTTATCAAGCTCATGTTTCTAAACAGTGTAATCGTATAGTATTTCGGGTAAACAAATTAAGATTGATGACGTTTCCGGTCGGACACCTCCGTTAAATTATACAATTTAATTCAATTATAATTAACATAAAAACTATGGACGAGCGATGCGACGGCAGAACAATCAATTACACGATTCTAATTTATATGTGTCATTAAATTTTTTTTGAATAAAATACATATATGTATGTATATGTAAATTTGGTAATGTGGCCTTACAGAAGGTTGTATAATCTGTCTTGTAGATACATAACAGTTTTCTTTGATATATATATATATATATATATATATATATATATATATATATATATATATATATATATATATATATATATATATATATATATATATATATATATATATATATATATATATATATATATATATATATATATATATATATATATATATATATATATATATATATATATATTTATAATTACTAATAAAGTAACTTAGCAAATATTAATAAAAAATAAATTAAATAAACTATAAGGAAATAAATAAATATACTGATAACGATATGGATACGACGTTTTTAAAGAATAAATTTCTACTCTATTGAGGACCGTCGTGGCGCAGAGGTGTGCCTGTAAACCCGAAAGGTTGTGAGTTTGATTCGCATTCGAGGAAGTTAGATTTTTTCATTTCCATTTTCTTCACTCTGGCAGTGAGGCAAAGCGCAGTGTTGAGTTCCGTCACTCAACAGGTAATGCCTCAAAAGAGAAGGAAAGCAGGGGACAGAGTGTCATAACACTAAATTCCCACAGCTCATGGGGTTCCCTCTGTTTACCCTGCTGTAAGTGGGATAAAACGTGAAGCTATAAAAAATACCTATAAACCTGGGCACTAAGGATAAATGTTATAGGTCTAATGCACTGTTAGATTTATTGATATTAAAGTGACTACGAATCATACTATACTTATTTATATCTTAATGACTTGTCATTTCTGTATTACCAGCTCCTTACGAGGTTACACATGGTATATATTTATTTCAAAGTTCCCACTAACTTATGACGCTGAACATCCAGAAGATAAGTTTCAATATCTTCATCTTACAGTGGTAGAGCCAAGTTACACCAACACCAGTAGCTTTAAAGGGCCATGCTTGAACTGGGTAATTACCATACTCTATCAAAATACCCTCGTATAACAACAGCATATTAATGCTGATGTGTTTCGTTTGATGAGTGATAATTTCAGAAGGCGGCACATTTAGTTGGCAAAGTATCCATATCCTCTCAGATTGTAGATGACTATGGGCGAGGGTGTGCACTTAACATCAGCTGCAACATTGTCATCGTTTGCCATCAAATAATATACAAAAATAAGTCCAGAATGCTTATTATCAGAAAAAAGTACTAGAACCTCACCAGCGTCGAAGTATTACTTAGTAGTAGTATGTTAAGAACAGTTTAAAAAGTATTAATAAAAGCTATACATTGCAAGGCCTCCTAAAAAAAGCAATTGACACGACCAATAGAAGGTAATATTAATATTTAGGACAGCAATAAGTCACCCAGCAGCACCAAGTTTGGCAAACACCAAAATAAAAATTGTTATTATTTGTATCAAAATGTATTATAACTAATGAACATGATACAAATTAGACGTTGATGTTGAAATTTGTATATTTTAAATCTTCTTCTTCTTCTTCTTCTTTTCAACTTCTTGTTTTCAAGGCATGCTGAAAGTGAACGTGCAGCGACCTCCGGGAACCTGCTTTATAATTGTTAATCCATGAGCACCTTCACAAGGCACATAAATCAAAAGCCATGTTCACTCATGTTAATATACTGAGTTTATATACGATATTTGTGGTTGTGGTAAGGAATTGACTCCACTTCACTCGATAAACTGACTAGTAATATCTCAAATTCGGGCTGAGAGTGAAGAACGAAGAGTTTTGTCACTAATTCTTTTTCTTGCTTACCTATGAGAATCAGAATCAGCGTGAAAAGAAAACATTTACTAAGTATATAATATTCATTTAAATAACCTTGATATATGCAAATTAATACAAACTTTCTATTTCATTTTCAATGATACGACATTATTGATAACTTTAACATATTGCAGTGACAAAGCTTCGTTCGCAGCGTTTCGTGAATCATGGCAGGTGCAGAGTCAGCCGCCAACACCTTAAAACTGCGAGTGCCAAACGTGTAAGGTAGAGGACGTTACCCAATTTTGTTTTTATCTTTACGTATCTATTTCTGTCTGCCCGTACTTGTTTTTATTTCTCTTTCTTCTTTTTAAGAATCGAGTAATTATCTGAGTTAATATTTGTATTAATTGATTTTATAGTGTCAAAATGAAAAAGTGGGGTAAAGGGGCAATTATATTGAAAAAATTGGTTGTCAAATGGAATTTTGTTTGCGTGAATTTCACGCTTTATCCTGCACATGGCAGGGTAGGAAGAGGGAACTGCAGGGACCGTGGAATCCTAGTGTTAAGACACTCCGATGTTCTCCGCCTTTTTCGAGGCATTGCGTGTTGAGTGGTGAAACTCAACACCGCGCTTTGGCCAGTTTCCAGAGCGAAAAAAATGAAAATAGAAAAATCCATCTTACCCGAGTGGGAGTCGAACCCACAAACGCCACGCTACTCTACGCCACGACGGTTCTCAAATTGAAATTGTTTATGATATTTGCCATAATATTGTTATTTAATTTTTTTTTTATTTATTTTTATGACTGACTCATGTCTCTATTTCTGACAGGTCAGCGTGTCAGTGTACCTCGTATTCTACCACTATTGGCACTTGGAGAAACCACGATGGAGACTCATCGTTTAGAATAGATATAGACTATTTATACAAGTATCGGAAACCTGCCCACAGTCCGCAATCAATAGGTCACTTTAGGCTCACTTATTAGTTATGTACGATAAAAAACTAAGTAGGTACAAAAAGCACCATAAGGCAATAAGAATAAGAACTGGATTTTATTTAGTTTTTGAAATATTTATATTTCAAATTAAAGTATATATATATATATATATATATATATATATATATATATATATATATATATATATATATATATATATATATATATATATATATATATATATATATATATATATATATATATATATATATATATATATATATATATATATAGATATATATATATATATATATATATATATATATATATATATATATATATATATATATATATATATATATATATATATATATATATATATATATATATATATATATATATATATATATATATATATATATATATATATATATATATATATATATATATATATATATATATATAATTGTTATACAAGTCAGTTACACAACATCTGGCATGTCACATATGAATTTAAAAAAAAACAATCCATCGATTAGTTTGTCAAAGTGTTCCGCGATGGCCGCGTTGCGATAGCCGCGCCGGTCGAATTCGGTTAATTAATTATATATTTTGTAAAGCCATGTCGAGCTTCTGGGAAGCTATACGGGGTGCTTTAATTATGCTAACGAAAAGCTCTGGAGGTGTCAATTTGTATGCAGCTTTAATTGTGCGGTAGATGCGGAATTAGTGTACGTTAATGTCAACAGTCACATACGACATACGGTATAAGCGTTGTTTTGTGTAACTGCTGTTATAGAAGTATGGGTTCTAATCCTGTGCTATATAATACTATTGATAGGGTTAAATATTAATACACACGTATCTTCACGCTCTATCCCTAGCGGGGTAGTCAGAGAGAACGCAGCGCCAAACGCTGCGGTCCCTTCGTACATCTTTCGCCTCGTACACTGTAGTTAGCTTCTTTATGCTCTCTCGACGAGGCAAAAGGAAGGAGGACGGAGCTACAAACATTGATAGAAAATATATTAAAAAATATGAAATATTAATGAATTAATTGTGTTTGTTAATTATATATATTATGTATGGTAAACTAGGTTTAATTTCATTTTTTAAGTTTTTTAATATGCTTTTATTAGTTTCACTTGTAACTGAGTAATTCTCCTTGCACCGCGAGACCGAATGAGACAATCCTAATGTTAAGACACTCTTTTCTCCGCTTTCAGTTTTTATAGGCAATGCGTGTTACGTGGCGGAAATCAAGCTATAGAAAGGGAGCGAAGGAAATGAAAACATTTTAAGGGCCGAGTATTGCATTTATTAGAGGACGTAATTTTATTTTTGGGACATGTGGGGGGAGGGGGGGATTGTCAATAGAAGCTTAACCTCAAGTTTGTGGGGTCGCCAGCCTTGTCCCCCGGCCGCCACCTTGGAAAAAGGGGGAAACACTTTTTTCACGATACCTCGGAAACTATGCGTCGTACAAAAAAAGTGTTTCCCCCCCTTTTTCCAAGGTGGCGGCCGGGGGACAAGGCTGGTGACCCCACAAACTTGAGGTTAAGCTTCTATCAATGCCCCCCCACACGTCCTAAAAATAAAATTGCGTCCTCTAATAAATGCAAAGCAAATGTATGGATATTATTGCCATTACATTTTTTGTCATGCATGAGGACTCCCCAGTGAACATGTATGAAGAGGTTAATGACAGTGGACGAGGCGAAAGAGGTATGCAGGGACCACAGCGTTTGGCGCTCCGTTGTCTCTGACTACCCCGCTAGGGATAGAGCGTGAAAATGTGTGTGCGTGTGTGTGTTTTTTTTAACTTGACATAAACTAAAAATAAACATTTCATTTCTATAAGTATTACAGTAAGATTGCCAAAATATGTAGAAGCAGGGTCATTGAGACCACACAGGCTTGCCCCCGCCGCTCTCGACGCCGAACTGTCACAACAAGTGCATGCCGTGATTTATTAGTTCTTAACAAATTACGAATGCTGTACTTATTACCATAACTTCTTATATATATGTATATTGTATGTAAATGTATGTATATTGTACATAGATGTATATATATATATATATATATATATATATATATATATATATATATATATATATATATATATATATATATATATATATATATATATCTTAGTGTTAATTTTATGATAAATATAATTTTAAATGGCTGGAATTCGCCATCATATTTAATTTAAACTAGTATATATATATATATATATATATATATATATATATATATATATATATATATATATATATATATATATATATATATATATATATATATATATATATATATATATATATATATATATATATATATATATATATATATATATATATATATATATATATATATATATATATATATATATATATATATATATATATATATATATATATATATATATACAAACTAAAGTTCAGTTTTTAAGGAAACGTTTTTTTTTTTCAAAAAATAAAAAAAAAAGGTTTTTATCAATGTTTTAACGTTGACTTGTGTGGTCCCAAAACACGCTGAAAGCTTCGTATGTGGTGAGCACGTGTTATTTACAAATATCTACTGTGCAGTAGTCGCAAATATCGTCACCGTCAACACGCATCGTGTATTTTAGTAACATATTACCTTGTACTATTTTAGCTAATTATATTTTAATAAAAATATAAATATTATGGCAACTTTGAACTATTTTAGTTCAATTTTTATTTTTATCTGTGGTTTAAGTGATTTAATAATAAATATTTTTTAATCGGCGTAAAAACGCGAACGGTCGTCAATTGGTGGTTTCTCAAACAATTATAAGGTGAGTTTGATTTTTTGTTACATATATTATGTATTTCATGGGTAAAATAAGAGAAACCAGTGAAATGTTGTTACTTGTCTATTGTCCGTGAACACAAACGCTAGACTTACTGTAAAACATACTTAGTAAATTAAAATTAAATTCAATAAAATAAATCTAATATTAATAATAACCGTGGCGTGCGCTCTAGAAACTAAGCAAAGCGTGGCGTTGAGTTCCGCCTCTCAAAACTCGATGCCTCGAATAGGACGGAAAACAGGGACGGAGAAGGCAGGGATAAAGCAACGGAGTGTCTTAACACTAGGTTCTTATGGATCCTGAATTTCCCTCTGTCTACCCTGCCATGTGCAGGATAAAATTATTATATATATATTATCAGTTCAGGATAAAATAAATATATATATTATTTATATAGACACTTAATGAATGAACTCTTGTAAGCATTATACAAACAAAACAAAATGGAAACAAATCGAGATACCTGACATCGATTTCACGTTAGATTTTAGATTGACGATTCCGATTAAATGAAAATAACATACTAAATATATATTTAACAGTAATTATTCCAAAGAAAAATCGATTATATCTATATCATTATCACAATATCTACGTCTCGATACATTAAATATCGATGCTATAATTTTTTTACAGGCACTTTTCTAATTAAATATAAAATAAGTACATTTAATTTATTTGTAAAACTACATACATTTGTGAATGTATATTAATTAAGAAAAAAATTCGTATATTTTACATATTTTTCTAATTATCTGTGACATTGTCACAGAGATCCTTGTAATGAATGTAATAACTGTTATGCGCTTTTATTAAATCGTAACGTACAAGTATTTATATTTACATGTTATGTTGGCCTATAAGTGAGGCATACTGTGTAACAATGTTATTATAAAAGGACTGAACAGTTTACAACAATTATGTCTTAGTATGCAACGTTGGCTTCCTAATAAATCAATAAAAATAAAAAAATATTAAATAGAAGCTTAGAAGGTAAAAATACTATGTGCATACAATATTTACTACAAGTCATAGTAGTAGCTAGGCGCCCAAAACATTCTAGTTGCCGCCCTACTGGGCGGCTCAGTACTCATAGGTATTGCTCACATAGTCCGTTTGTCACTTTTCAGCCTAATTCCGCCAAAATTTGCATTAATGGACTCAAATAATGGACATAATGGACTCAAACTAGTAGATATAGAAATCTAGTAATACCTATAGGTTTACTATCCCTTCTTTTTTCTATTATAGAAATATACGCCTACATACGTAACGGTTTTTAAATCTGGCAACAAGCAAAGCAAAGCGAAGCATTGAGTTCGCCTAATGGAAACGCAATGTCTCGAAAGACGGAAAACGGAGAACGGAGTGTCTTTCCACTAGATTTTTTACCTACCCTGCAATTTGCAAATAGTGCGTGAATTTAAAAAAAAATGATAAGTGTTTAAATAGCGCAATTATTGTGAATTTTATCTTTCTCTGACACTATTTTGTACTCGGATAGATTGGTTATTGAGTTATAATACTTACCTACTGAATAAAAAGAAATATTGATGTCGTGGATTTCAATTCTTCAAAGTGAAATCTTTAATTTGCATGTTTAATTATGGAAATAAAGACCTTTATTATATGTTGTATGTACTTATACGTTTTCGGATAAATATATATTTTTTGTCAATACATCATGTATTTCCAAATTATCTGCGTGTAAGTTAATAGTAGGTCACCAGCGTATGCATCGTTTATTAGCTTAACCCTTTTTGAGGATGGTAAAGCTAGAAAACATTTTTTGTTAAAATAATTTTTTAACAAAAAATGTTTTCTAGCTTTACCAAATAAAATTTTAATTTTAACAAAAAGTATGTATCAAGTCACACCAAATTGGCTAACGTGTAGATCTTACTTTATGAATTATCAATTGAACTGTTCAAGTTGGAAAATCGGCTATATTTTTCACCAAACCGCCTTCTCGAAATGTTTGGAATGATATATATTCCAAGTCAAAAACTCTAAGTGTGCACAATTAAAACGGTTTCACAAATATAATGATGATGATGATGATTACAAAATTACATATTTACAAAAATAAAAAAATCATACTCTAACGAATTTAAGTAACATACAATATCCATGTAAATGTATATTTTTATTTTGTATTATTTAGGAGGAGTTATGGAGTAGGTTTTATTGTGTACAGGTGGACAATCGATTTATAAAAAGAAATTACTAAATGGACTTACTTATTGCTTTTCTCTTGATTGTATTCTTTTTTTAATAATATTTAGCGTTACATTGAAAATATGCAAATTTAAATTAATAATATTAAATATCTACATACAAAATTAATTTATTTTGCAATATTTTCTACTTTTTAAATATGGTTTACTGACTTCTAAATATCGATTTTGTTTGCATATGTAGGTATATTCTGTAGGTACAGGTTGTTTTAACAATATGGTATCCAACCTTCCTCTAAATGGACTATCGAATTATATATAGGCTATTTAACACATCAATAACATAATTCAAATCAAGGGCTAGTTTCAGAGATCAGCGCGATCAACCTAACTAACTTTAGTTTTATAATTTTAATATACCTACCGGATGTATGTATGATATGACCTATAAGGTAAATTACAAGAAATTATCAAGAATTATGATTAGATAGGATCAATTTTATACATACATACATGCATATAGGTACATCTTCACGCTCTATCTCTACCGGGGTAGTCAGAGAGAACAGAGCTCCAAGCGCTGCGGTCCCTGCATACCTCTTTCGCCTCGTCCACTGTCATTACCCTCTTAACTCATGCTCTCCTTTTCATAATTGTAAATGCTATGTAGCGCGTGAGGTAGTCATCATTAAATACGAATGACGTAAAGATCTCGTACTACAAAAATACTATTGAATGTTGTCAATTTGCCATATATGTGTTTTATATAAATTTTATCATTTTTATAAGGACTAGTTTATAATTTTATTATACTGAAATAAAAATATTTCGTTAAAAAATGAGGTAACAATAAATCGCGTGTTCTATTAAAATGCTTAAAAGCAACCTCTTAGAACTGTAAGTAATGCAGAATGTGTTAAAATACAAGTACTTACTTTAATGTAAAAAGGTAATAGCTGTCAGATATTTGATTCATTTACAAGGAAAATGTGAAATATTACAAAAAATACCAAAGAAAACCTAAAAAAGCTGTGTTTTTTTTATTTTATTTTAGGGAAACAAACAATAAGATAAACTTATGGAATATGAATATACAAAATTACATATATCAGCAAAAATATTATTATTAAATATTATTATATTGTTTAGTGGTCATATCGGTTTGATGTTTTCCAAGAGGTGCAAGTTCAAATCCTGCTGCGGTCAAATTTTGATATGTTATCTTTAAATATATTGCCCATCCTTAGCACTTTAACACTTTAAAAACACACAAAATACTTAAAGAAAATTTAGATCCCTATAATTTTATGGTTATTTATATGTCGTCTACTTAAACTTAATAAATAATACAAAGTATGTACTAAGTAAGAGTAAGTATACAAAATAAAAGTTAAATAGATGCGTTGTACTTATAAAGTGTTATATGCTATTCTTACTTGGTTATTGTTTTTCAATATTTAGGTTATGGATCTAATTACATCATAATTTTGCATAATTATTTATATTTACGTATTATTTATATTTATTAAGTGAATATTTAAATTAAATCCCTAAATGTAAGTTAAGGTTTAAATCTCATTCGGGGAGAGTTAATTATATCATTTCCTCGCTCTGTTTTGTCAATTGACCCGTAATGCCTAAACTTTTGAAGGAAATTAGAGCTTCAGGGCTTAAATCCGGTTGCGTTTATTTTTTTTATATTTATGTATTTTTTTAAGTATATTAGCTTGTTGCTATTTATTTATTTATTTTTGAGTTCAGGCATTACAGATTTCAAATTTTTAAAGAACAGAGTGTTCTTTAAAACAAAACCAGTAAAATATTTTAATTATGATTCCGATTATGCACACGTAAGCTCAAGCTTAGGCTCAATAAAATATTTTCACTCTTTGTTGTAGTTCTTTTTGTACTTTCGATGTGTCCTTTAATATTACAAGTAATAAGTAATAGATTAAACATTGGTAAAAATATCCAATAACCACTTTAAACAAATTACCATTAGGCGTAGCACTTATTGAATTTTTCTTCAGAGGATGTACTTAGGAACAAAGGTTTAGGGGATTCTTTATTATGCATAGGAAAGTAGTTATTATTTAGGATGAATTAAACAAATGCGGTAAATTTAGCCTATGTGCCAAGAAGAAGGACAACAAAAGTACATACAAGTTTCAGTACATACGTTTACGTTGTTTTTATTCTGTGGTCTCTTTTATTCCCATTGAAATAAAAACAAAGAAAAGAATGCCAAAGAGCTTGGCATGGATGAAATCTCGCTCTCGGTACTCCTGCTAGCCCTTCTTCTCCTGCAATCCCTTTGGCTTTCTGATAATTGGCTGTCGATAATTTGTACTACATGTTTTTTTTTTCATTTTAAGATATACTCAAGTATAGGCCAAAGGTTTTTTTACGTTTATGATATATGTATATATATATATATATATATATATATATATATATATATATATATATATATATATATATATATATATATATATATATATATATATATATATATATATATATATATATATATATATATATATATATATATATATATATATATATATATATATATATATATATATATATATATATATATATATATATATATATATATATACATTTTGTTATAGTATGTCTATATGTATTAATATGTAACAAAATGTACCTAAATAGCAATAGTTGTCTAAAAAGTATTGAAATTTTAAATCAGAAGTGTTGTAGGATTTTTAGTGTCAACTAAATCTGCTTGCCTATTTGGTAAGCTGGTAGGTAAATTCTTTGTTTAACCATATAACTATATCTACATACATATATAGGTATATTCAATATATATTCATTCTACTATCTGCATAAGATCGATATAAATACTTACCTACCTAGCAATCTTTTAACTTGAACTTCAAAATTTTCAGTAAACATACTACTTTATCGTATTTCGTATTTACTTTTTGTATACAGGAAAGAAATACCACCTCCACATCGCGTCCAACATTAAAATTTATATACGATGTATAAATATAAATTAAAATTATCAAAAAAATGATTTACACATGAAAATAGTAATTTTGATCGCATTAATGCCTCACTTAAACTGTTTTTTGTCACACATTTCAAAGGAGGAGCAAATGAAGCCCGCCAATCAAGAAAACCGCCATGTTGTTAACTGGGCGGCGTCTATCATCTGTCTCCCTCCCACACACTCTCATTGGCAGTTCCGCAATTAAGCGCGGGAATTCGAATTCTATTTTTGAAAGTAAATGTTTTTTTCAGCGCTTGTTTATGGTTAGGCAATGACGCAGAAATGAAACGACACCTGTATGTAAAACTGTATAGAAATCCTTTTTTCACATATGTTATGTTATTATGATTTATGAATTATTATATGAATTTATGGAATGATCTGCAATGGTGGGCGTTGCTGTGTTTTTAAATGGATTAGCTTATTAGTTGGGAGATTGATGCACTATAAACTAATGATAAACCAGTCTAAACTTGATAAAAAGTCTGTTCGCAAATTATTAAATTTGTTCTCCGATTTTCACGTATAAGGTGCTATTAGTTGTTTTATTATACGAACTATTTATTCTCGTCAAAGGTTTTTTGTTTTGTGCTCATATTTAGCCCATTCATAATACACCATCTCGACAGCTCCGACATACGTGCCTCGTACGGAACTTGTCGTAAGCTGCATTATAACATGAATTATAGAACTTTGTGAGCATAAGGGATTTCTTTTTACTTTTAATTTATAAGCTTTTTTTAATATATGCGACAAACTTAACGACAGCTTATTAATAAAAGTTTTAAAATATAATAAACTTATATAAGATGTTATTAGAAAAATCGTTAAAATCGTATAAACGTCAAAAAATCGTAAAAACCAGATTCGAATAAATAACTATAATCATCGTAAACAAATGAAACAATAATCTGCTCTAGACTAGTGATGTATCTATAAAACATCACAAATATCAAATGATTCGGTAATCACTCACGTTGAGACAAAATTTACACCAGATGATAGTTTTATTTATAATACTTCAAGCATTCCGAGGAATATATCTTTAGTTCGTTATAAATGTGTTATCATAGCCATTACATTTTCATTTTGACTCAATTTAACTTTCCAAACGTTATTTCGTTTATTCTAAATTTAGTAGAAACAGCCTTACGCTTTATTTTGCATCTGTATCACAGACAGAGAGAAAAGGACGGAAATTTTTGTCACTCCGTTCTCCGTTTTTACGTAACTTATCTCATCACGTAGCGAAGCGAAGCACTTCCCTTTGTATTGTCAAAGCGGGGAAATGAAAATTCATTGGTATTAGTGAGGATCTGTTCCACTGTACGACGACGAACTGAAAGCTCTAATTCAGTTTTCAATTACATAATATTTAATATAGACAGGACCTAGTGTATCTGTGGCTTTTAGATTTTGTAATTATTTAATTTACAATTTTATTTAAGTGTAGGTATTGTTTTTTGTCTAAGGCTTCAAAAGGTTTTTGAATAAAAAAATATAATTTATTCGTATAATTCGTAAATCTATTTCCATATCTAACACCTAATTACTGTCTTTTCAATATTTTTGGGGACATTACAGAAAAATACGGATGAACTTTTTTTACATAACCGGCCAGTGCTTTTCGTAGTGTTTATGATTGTTTTACTATAAATTTCCTTCAATCTTGACAGGTACTAAATAATAATTTCATGCCGTATGGAGAATTTAATAGGGCAGACTATATAAAACCTATCTACCTTACCTACTTTTCAACTGAGTTCAATACATGTATATATTATGTTCATATATAATTATGAGAGATTGGGAAAATAACTTTTTTTTTTCAAATGGAAATTGAACCTACATCCACGTATATTCAGACACACTTACTCAATGATTTAATAATTTACAACTATATTATTATTAAAACATTAAAGTATTACAGTTATAGATTAATTAATATCTAAGTATGTGTTGATATTATTACGCGTTCATTTATAGTTAACATTTATAGGACATTTAAGTGTACTATAAAACATGGTGTTAAGAGATCGTCACCTTTTTCCCATAGATAGATATTATTTTTGCCATGGAGTTATTCTGTATTAATATCAAAATTTACATCCAAAATATTTAAAACAGTCTATGTAGACTAAGCACTTAGTGTGAAAGCTATTACCTAATTACAAGTTATAAAGCTTCATATATTAGCATTTTAATATATTTTTTTTAATTTTGTAATATTTACTTTTATGCTTAGTGGGTAAGTCCTGGTGAAGTACCTAGTGTCGGGACACTGTGTTCTCTGCTTTCTATCTGAAATTTACACTCTACGTGTCAGGCGATAGAACAGGTTAGTTAAAATAATTAGTTTTCAATGTGATATTTATTGCTACAATTAATGTCAAAAGATGGCAAGAAAATAATATTGTAACTGAAATGCCACCAGGAGTATAGGGTGATTTTTCAGCATAATATATTTTTTTTTGGAAAATCCTCCTTATGTAACTTTCAGGTTACTATGTATATAGTTTGGGTAAATGCGATGACTATCTATCTTCCGAAACTGAAAATTTTCAATTTCATATAAGGTATTAAAATTTTATATTATAGTGGTACACTATTAATGTTATAAAGTGAAGAAAATTTATGAAAAAACACTTGAAATGCAAAATTTGGTCATAACCCTTACGTAATATCTCTATACGTTAAGACCAACCAACATATACAACACATATGTAGGTACTCATAGTTACGTTCACTTCGTGACTCAGTCGGATTTAATTTGATATGGCATAACTATTTTATATTCTAATACCTACATAATTTAAACAGTCTTAATTAAAAAATATGTCTTAAAGCTTACTTACTTAGCTTAGTTAAACAGGTATGGAAATAATGATTTATTATTCTTAATTTCCACCTAGTTAAAGTAAAGAGCGGCGTTGAGTTCCGCAACTCAACATGCTATATCTCAAAATTAACAAACACTAAGTATTCACTATCTTTATTTCAAGCGGGATAAAGCTTAAAGCTTCAAGTTTTAAGTGCTTATATCTATGAAAGAATTAAATATAGTTAAAAGCATTTAGCGTATATTTGATTAGCGTTACATACTATCAATAGAGGGCCGTGTACTATGATAGCGACGTGACATTTGACAGCAACCGCCAACAGGTGTTATGTACTCAACGTTACAGGGTGAGATTTTATAATATGGTAAATATTTATTTGGATAACGTAAATATTTATTGTGGCACAGCGTGTGACTGTGTGCGACAGTTGCAGGTTCATTTCAAGTTGATTTCCTGGTTTTGACAACAAGACACGGCGTTGAGTTCCCCCGTAGCTTTGTTTAGAAAATTGTTGTTGACGGAGTTTTTTTAACACTAGGTTCCTCTGATATATGCGGGAAATAGATTGAAGCTGCTAATATATGTTAAATTTGTTAATTAATGGCGTTGCGTTGTAAAATATGAACGGACACACATAAATATAACTTAGCGTTTAAAAATAAATGTTTTGAGCTAGCATTAAAAGTGCAGTAATTCTATTAGAGCCTTGTAATTAAAAGTAATTATTACTGAAAAATATATGGTAAAGTATTAGTCGATGACTTTATAACGAATGACTTTTTATGGTTTTGGGTTTTGTTAATAAAGATTTTTTGTATATTTTTTTCTATGGATGGAAAAATAATATGATGTCTTATGATTCTACATCAGTTTTCTATTTGAGAAAATAGCAACCTATATCATTCGAAAATAACCATTTAAGAAATGTACCTAATAAAAAATGAACTGTTCTAAACAGTGTAAATAATGAGGTTAAGGTAATTACAAAAACTAACACGTTGCATATAAATTAGGGCATTTTCTTAATCTGAAAGATTTAGAAAATGTTAGGTTTATTTTTTCTGAAAAAAGATCCATATTGTTACTTGCGTGACAGGAAATAGTAGTTTGTGTTGAATTTCGTGACCGAAATAAATTGTTTAGTATAAATAACTTTAACTTTAAAATACAAATAAGTCAAGGTGTTACGATTCATATTTGCTGTGTGTAATTTGATGTAAGACCTATTTATGGTAAAGTGGTTTTTTTGTGATATTGACTTAAATAAATATATTTTAGATACATAATAAAAAAAGCTATTATTTCTCGTGGTCAAATTATGCACTTACAGTTCAATATTCAGCCACGGAATTTTTTTGTAATTTTATTCATGTTTTTTTTTAAACTAAAAATGTACAATAATAGTATAATTACATATAAAAATAGAAATTAAGCAATTTATATATTGTAACCGTTGATAGCTGTAATATTTGTTAGTTGAAAACGCGCTCCCATTCCAATGGCGGCGGACGGCCACAATTTGACATTACGCCAAATTATCTGCATAACTGTTTCAACGGCAGATCCATCTTGAAATTTAATCAGAGTACAGCGACAACTTGACGTATGTACGCGTGGAAACCTTAATGTTGCTGTTATTTTAGCGTTCCCATCCCTTTAAATCATAGCATTTATTTCTTATTACTTGAAATTCAGTGTAATTTGCAAACGAACGTTTCGCAATGGCCAATTTCGACGCAGCGTTTACACCGCCTTGGCATCTGATTGACAGGGGAAAGGGCGCGAATTAGTGAAACGCTGAGAAAACGCTCCGATGCAACCCGGCTGGCTATGGGGAACAATTTGTACACTTTAATGTTTATTACACAGGTGAGTAGATGTCGTGGAACGGAACGTTAAATCGGCCAAATCGGGACATGCTGTGCTGCGTTGTACGTAAATAATTTAGTTTTTAGGGTGCTATTTAATGAAGTCCATTAGTACAACATATGTTGGTGAGTGGCTGTGATAAGATATAACCGTATGTCATAAATCCACCGCTACCGTTCACCATGTGACAGAGGAAGCGAGGATTACACGGCAAATATTGTTATTAGAACTGAGCGATAAAGACGTTAAACAAGAACGACGACAGCGGCGAGAAGTTTCAGATACCTGTATTATCTTTTAAGATGTGTACCGAAACACGTTTTAAACTAAATTCTTTTGGTAAAGTAATGTAAATAAAGATATGGCCCACTAAACTATCATCTACGCTCCGCTTTCGTTGGGTTTCGAGAATGCGAGGCAAATGCTGTTAAATATATTTCCTGGATAGTTAAATAGGTAAAATATTCAATCCAGATCTGCCAATGGTCTTAAATAGCCAGTTTAAATATATATTTAAATATACGCAAGTGGTTTTGTTTAATTTGCGTTAACATATCACCGTCCGTGTTACTCACCGACTCGACAAACAGCGGGTGTAACTGCTGTAGAGATTCAAACGAGTTCTTATATAATTATAGCTCATGTCAAGTGGCTTACTGTTTAAAAAAAGAGAATAAAAAAATTAATTGATTGATTTTAGTAAAATGTCAAATTCAAATTATATTTTTTATCTGTTTTTAGGATAAAAAAAAAGCTTTATTAAGACTAATTTCAAATTTTAAGACTATTTATTTTAAATATATACTAATACTATGAAACAACTAGTTTAGTTAAAAATATATAATGTTTATTTAATTATAACTTAGGCTAAGTAATTATAATTTTAGTAACAAAGTCATGACCTTCATAGCTTTAGAGGATACGTTAAGCAGCCGGTTGTTAATCTTACATCAACGGCAGTCTGCATTAGCTGTACCTATGTACGAAACTTGAATAATTTTTCAACTGTTACCATAGGTGTATTCGGCAGCGTTATACGCTGTTGTTAATTAAATTTTGAATTAAGCCGAAGATTTTTATAGAGCTTAGCTTAATACTTAAAAATAAAGCTTAAAGAACGATTTTTTTGATAAAATGTTTAAAATTTAACATAGCGGAAGATGAAGCGCGTAAGCCATACGTTTCGTAGAAATATATTACCACACTACGTACAGTTACATATTTTTTTAAAAACAATTTTGTTCTTAATCGCATTAAAAATCTCGTGTAGTAGGAAAAGTATATAGGAGTGTAAACTTTAAATATATCAGAAATAGCTCAAAAGGGACAAATATTTGTTATATAAATGATTGTACTATGTCGATAATACTTGAATTACATTATATAAATATAAAATATTTCAATAAGATAAGTGTTTAATTAATTTATTGTACTAACATGATTGAGTACGTCGGTACTCAAGACTTTTAAAATTAGCATAGACAAAAATTATTTTTTTACATTTTTTTAACACAGATTAAAATAAACTTAGTGGGATTACTTTACCAGTTAACAATATCGTGTGGGAGAACAAATATCGTAGATTGGATCATAATATAGGTTTAAAATTATAGAAATATAAACAAGTTTTAATAACGTAGAACTAAATGTTGTTCCTTATAATACAAATTTAATTGTATAAAATCATATTAATCGTAAAGTTAACTATAAATGTTAAAGCTCTCATTCCCGCTTGTGTGTTATCTTTAGAATATTACGTCTTGAGTAACGAAGCTCAACTCCATGTTTTATACTGTTACCAGTACAGGGAAGAGATGAAAAAAAATCCCAAAGGTAGGGAATTGAACACGTTATGGTTTCCTACTCAATTTTCCTGAATCTGATCTGAGCCATGATTGTTTCTACAAATTCTTTTATAGATCTATATTTCATCACATTGCAATTATAATATAGATGCTACCTAAACGATTAACATGCGAAATGTGGACACGATAAAGATTAATGTCCTAGAGATGTGTTGCTGGAGACCGATGCTTGGGCTATCATAGGCTGAAAGGCCCGTACATATATCTCTTTACACGAAAAACTTAGCTTTGTTTGATAAAAAACGACTGTTATCTGCTATAGAAACCCAATTCTTGAAGTTTATTAGCCATAATACAGAAGACGAAATATCGTTGAACGAATCGTGGTGCAAGGCAAAATGGAGGGTATCATATTGTGCGGAAGATCTTGTATGAGATGGACTGACCATATAAAATCATGTTTAGGCGGTCATTTAAGTGTGCATCAAAATTAACTAAGCAGATTTCGTGAAAAAATAAAAGAGAAGTGCGCGACTGCTCTGCCAAGAAAGTATCGATGGAGAAGAATGTGCATATATCATCATTGCACACAAAAAAAAAAAATAATTGACATACAAAAAAATACGTTTTGGTTTACAAAGACTTATTTCTGAAAGAAATCTTTTCCAGCCAACCAATGGAAATGGGTAAGTGTCTAACAGCGGGAATGTGCAGTGCAATTGCCAAAAAAATATATAAGATCAAAGAAATAATATTGGAATGAATTTAAATAAGAAAAATATTAAATTAGATATATAATGAGCATATTTCAAAACATACACATATATACATATATACATACATACATACACACATACATATATATAACAATCATATACATAAATACAAAGGTACATATAATGCTGAATAAAATAGTCTTTACTTTGCTAAAATGATTGCTAATGGTAGACTAGAAACTGTCTTTGAAATTTCGTCAAGGAGGTGAAGCGAGAGAAATAACAATGGGTATAGGTAACTAACTATTTGCTGTGTTGTTTTAGTTCGGAACCCTCTTGGATGAAGCTCATTGGAAAAGCATTTTTAGTCCTACTACGTGGGCTGACGGTCTGCCTAAGGTTGTCAGAATCCACTCGATGCAGGTGCCATTTAACCAATAGTCGTATAGATATTTGGAGGGGTAGAAAAGTTATCTTATTTACAACATTCCTTAAAAAATGCTACAATGGTGATTCAGAAAATGAATCTTAAACTTTCGACATTGAAGAGATTCTAAGATAATTCCAGATGAAACACTAATAAAATTATTTATTACATATTCACAATTACCTGTACGCGTAGTTTGTGTTCCAAATACATGTGTATGTAATAAACTACGTACTGTTACAAGATTTTATTGTTTAAACAATGGAGTCGTTAGTATTATAGATATGTATTCCTATTAATAAATCTAAATTGAAACGCAGCGAGATTGACGTGTCATAGATAATGTTCAATCAACACAGTGACAATCAGTGTCGTAGCTGTATATAACATGTACACATACCTATATAGCATATACATATATACATATGCGTTATTTACACATGAATATATATACAAGAAACTCAGATGTTGTTTATTTATTTTGAAAATTTCTATGAGAAGAGTTTGTTTGATTGAACGCACTTATCTCGGGAACTATATAGGTACCTATTCGAATAAAATAAGTTGTTTCTTCTCATATATGAAAAGCTGTGAGTTATATCTATGTCGTAACATTAATTATTTCGGCAAAGCTCTCTGTATTTGTGGTCAGAGTTGTGAGTCACGTAACTTATATATCCATGTAACCGTATCCGAAGTTTCTGATAGAAACTTCGATCTCAGTCAATCTTTATTAAAAATATATACTTATATTATAATGTAAATAAATATAATACAACTCTATAAATGAAATTTATTTAAATAATTTCAATTTCATCTGACAACGATATATTAAATTATTATAAGAAACATTGATTGTGTATTCATATATAGATATGTATGCACATAAAATACCAATATGTCAAAAGTAGTGAAACACAAGCGAACCCTGAAGTACACAACACGTATATTTTTTAATTTCAAGAAGAATAAGTTGTTACAAAAAACATTTAATATTTATGTAAATACATAAACATTATAAAGATGTATGGAACATTGAGTTCGAAAACCTGTATCTTTCGTAGAATCATTAAGTAAAGACAATTAGCTATAAGAGATGCTACGTTTTAAAAGCTATTGTTAAATGAAGACGTTTAAGTCGGAGCGAGCTGGAGGGTGGTCGTCCACTGGATTTAGAGCTATGTACGTAATATATTTATGTTATCCATAAGAAAAGGCAGTGAAAGCCTGGCTTGGTCGTTCTATTATGTTTTTTTTTAGCAAAAGTGAGTGGTGTGAGAGTGGTAAATGAACTGCGAATACACAGTATCGATGGTATTGAAGGAAGATCACGTACAAAACATGAGGATTCCCTTAAGTGCATGTATGAAAAGGTTAATGACAGTGGACGAGGTGAAAGAGGTATGATAGAGCGTGAATATATATATATATATATATATATATATATATATATATATATATATATATATATATATATATATATATATATATATATATATATATATATATATATATATATATATATATATATATATATATATATATATATATATATATATATATATATATATATATAATTTTTATTAATATAGTGTTTCTCTCACTTTAGAAGTGAATTTGAAGCGTTATTCATAGAAGTACAGTAGAAGCACAGTGTAGTTAGTAATCAAGTTAGATAGTACCCATAGTTTTTTTTCACGCATATTGCAGGGTAGGCAGAGGGAAATGCAGGAACTATATGAACCTAGTGTTAAGACACTCCATTGCTTAGTCCCTGCTTTTTTTCAAATCTCTCGGGGATAGTAATGTAGTTTACACTACACTACAGTACACCACTTTATTTGATTACTCAAATAAAGTAGTAACTCGATTATCCGGCCCTCAGTTATACACCCACCAAATTTCTAAATAAACATCAATTTACGTCAATATGTACTACTTTTTTTTAATAAACGTATGTATATAATATGTTTCCCGAATACCTGACAATATCAATTAGTTCGGTTAATCGATTTTCTACAGTAGTTCCATTAGCTAGATTTGTTGTTTTTAGATTCACGCTATATTTTGTACATAGCAGGATAGGCTGCGAGAAGCAAGACATTCTATTCACCGTTTTCATGCCGAATTCGGAGTATAACACCGCTTTTTGTCCTAAAAGGGTGAAGAAATGAAAATAATTCATTGCCCTGAATCGTGTGCTACTGTTCCTGCGCAAGAAGCACAGAGAAACAACATTTCTTAGTGGTTTCAAAATATTAGTAAATATAAAGCAATTGTAGCGAAGCGGTATATCTCCTGACTAAAGTAAACAAATATTTTTATTCAAGTTATTTATTAAATAATATGCTTAAATCACCACTAGTTCGTTAAAGTTAATGCCTCAGACCTGAGAAGATCAACGCGATTTTCTTCATTTTTTTTAATTTAACAATCATTCTCTTGTAATAGATAAGAGCGAGCATTTCATTCGATTCTTCTTCATGGTAATGAATTTGGTCGTTTCTGCTCTGGTAAGACGGCAAAAGGAAGTGTCTTAGGAATACGTTCCCTCTGTCTATCCAGCTATGTGCAAGAAGTGTGAAGCTATTCAATTTTTTAATAAAATTATTGTCATATTTAAAAATATTAATTATTTTTTCATATTTAACACATAATATGATTTTGGCAAGCGATGTGGCAAGCTTTTTTCTCGATTTATTCCAATTCCCTACTAATTGTTATCAGTTTAAATATTTAGATTATATTTTCGATAAAACCGTTTCATGTTAAAAAGCAAATCAAAGATGCAGATGTCGGAGAATCAAGTATAAAGCTATTCTTGTATTTGTTGAGATTTTTTGTTGTTGTAATCTTTCGTGACAGATTCTCGTCGAAACCAAAGGTTTCAATTCTTTTTTAACATTTTAAATATAACATAATAAAAGTAATTGTTACTGAATTATGAGTACATTTACAAAATATTTAAAACATCATTTAGTCGGTAGCCCTTAGAAATTAATATTTTGTAGAGATAAGCATAATAAGGAAAATCCCATTAAATTTATACAATAAAACAGTTTTTGTCATCCAAAAATAAATTTCATTTTGTAATAAAAAGTATGCCGAAACCAGGGATCGAACCAGGGACCTTTAGATCTTCAGTCTAACGCTCTCCCAACTGAGCTATTTCGGCTGTGAACAGATACAAATAATATTGATATATTATAATACTTACTAATAAAGATTTATGTTAAACTGACAATGTTAAAACTAAAGGCAACAGAAAGCTTATTATTGAAAATAATCTAAGATAGCTATATCTTTTTTTTTATAAAAAGACGATTTCTTTAATAACTTTAAATGCAGTTTCATTCACTTTTGACCATTCATTCGTCTTTCAGAAGATTAATTGATTGTATAAAACTAGAGTCATCGACTTATAGTTGTCTTACGCACTTGTACCTTGCCTTGGTTTCTATCAGGAATACCTGACCGTGTCATCCTTCTCGTCTGGTGTTTAAAGGAGTATAAGTGGTAAATAGTATCCAAACATTTTTCTATAATAGTTTTAATTAAGGTGCTTATATATTTTAACCGCCACGTGCAGGTAGGTTTCTAAAAAAATTTTTTTATAAATTCAACAAGTACTAAATGTGAATTATTAAAATCGTTGAAATTGTTAACTTGTTAAATCTATGTCGCTTTACACTGTAGAATACAGCGTGGAACAAGCGTAGAGTAGGGTGCATAGAGTTCGGTCAAAAAGAACATAGTGTTAAGGCACTCTGGCTTCTGCATGTTCACTGGCTGAGCTCAATGTCACGTTTTGTCTTGATCAAACGAATTTTCGAACGAAACGAACGATTGGAAAGTAAAAAAAATATATTCCCGTTGTCCCGTTTACGTTCACACACTGTGCCACTGTATCTAAATCCGAATAATTTATAATTAATTATTGTCATCAACTTATGCATACATATCATACAGTCACTCCATCACTTGGGAAAAACTGATTTTTCAATACTTCACTGATTCTTTACGCAGTGCTTTGAAATCAGGCGAGAAGTGCTGAACTTGCGGAGACTTACAGTGTCTTAGCACTAAGTTCTCTCTGTCTATCCTGACATTAGAGAGTAGCTTGAATTTAATTTTTTTTTTGTTAATCGTTACTTATTTTAATTTAACTTGGTATAGTAACTTGATATGCAAAGGTGTTATTGTACATAATTAGTTCAAATTCAATTTTATGATATCTACACCATAATAATAAAATATTTAAGCCTCTTTCATTTTGAGTCTAATTTAAATAGTATCGAAATTCCTCATTAGGAATGCAAAGTCAAGGTTGAATAGCTAATATGTATAATAAAATTAATTCAAATTTATTCACTCTATAATGACAACTTAGTTTTTATAGTTATCTGTATGTTTGTCTGTATGCCAGTTATATGTAATTCTTAAAAAAAGGACGCCTTAAGAAGTGTTAAAGTGAATCCAATGTGGAATTACTGTAAGATACATTTATAAGTGAATCTATAAAAAATAACGTAATAGAAATTCTTTACAACTGAACTGTCAAATTCCAAGTAATTATAATAATTGAGCTCAAAAAATTTAATTAAAATAATTATAAAAACGTACAATTTAGATATTTATTCACATTTATTAATAAAAGTTTAAATTACATTTTGTTGTTTTGCAATTAAAAATATTACGTTATCTATGTTTTTAACTTTTTAAATGTATATTCGATTAGACTTCGACATATGAAAGAGCAATTTGAATACAAAATTTAACGCGCCATATTTTTGCAAGATGGCCGCCGTTAAGTCTTAAAGTTAATTGTATTGTCTCTAGTATACTTTGAAATGACTTACTATGTTTTAAATTAACATTGTTATTTGGAAAGTGTGTATAATGTGGCTGATGGCTTTCTATTTTGTCTGTGAGTAAACTTTTTACGTTTTTAGGTTTTTAGTATTGTCATGAGCTTACTAATTTATTAAAGTACTCAACGTCAAAAATATTTTGACTTTATCACGATCCCTCCATTAGCACTAAATTAGATATTTCTTTAGTTATTTTTTTAAATAATTTCATTTAATTAATATATATTTCATTGTTGATTAGCATAAAAAATAATTGCTTTATCAGTATAATGTGTAGCCATTGTCAAAAATTTTTGGCGAAAAATGGGCAAGAATTTGCGGACAGTACCAGTCCGCCATGACGGTCAATCAACCTTTTATATATATACGATATCATTTTAGCTTCTACTTGGATAATGTGTAGTTCCATTTTAGTTGTTACTAGAGATTGCGGTGTCAAATCCCTCGCGTACGTAATTTGTCGATTTTCGATAAGAAATGAAGGACGGAGTGTCTTAACATTATTCTGTATGTCTATTCTGTTATATGCGGGTGAATTTATATATTATTATATCTAACGTCATTTACTAAGGTATTATATATTATATTCTTTCAACTATCTCCTAATGAAGGAGGATAAAATAATACATATGCTTAAAAAATAATTTCCTCACATAGCAGTTATATGACGTAATTAATACAATTAAGTTGTATTTACTTGAAGAAAATATAGAAAAAAATATTTTTTTTTAATTTTTAATGTCACAGATGCACAGCGTCTACCTATAAACGCAATGGTTTGTGGGTTCAATTTTTCATTTCCATTTTTTTCGCTCTGGCAACTAGACAAGCGCAGCATTGACTTCCGCCGCTCAATACGCAATGCCACGAAAAGGCGGAAGCATTACCGGAGAACGGAGTGTCTCAACACTAGGGTCCTATGATAACTGTGGCTAGTTCGTAATTTTTGCTAAATTGTTTACAAAAGGTTTGATCCCCACTAAAGTAAATATGTTGTTTTACATCTCCCATTTTTGGTACAAATAGGCAGTGCAAAGCGTGGAACGGAATGTCTTAACACTTGTCGTAATTACTAGAAATATAGAATTAATATTATTTTTTTTCTGTATTTATATCGGCCCAGTAGTATATTTGATTTTGAGTGTAGACACAGTGTATTAGACCAGCTATGAAGAGGCGTAAGAATCTGGAATATCTAAATGATTAAATATAAAATAAAAAAGCCATTGCGTAGTGAATATAATAGATAATTATACAAATAACTCATAAGATACTGTACAAATTGTTTTTAATAACATACAAAAGTTAAAATAATTACTAAAATATTCACTAATTCTAATTTTGTACATTAAAATCTTTTTGGAGATATCATTAAATCATTTTGTTTGAATTGCTTCCGGTATAGATATGGAGAGCGTAGGGTATTTTAGTTTTTTTTATTATTATTATTATTATTTTATACATTATGTAGATATAGTATATACAGTTTCTTTTGTTAGGTAATATTAGATAAAACTGTTTATGGGTTCTAAACTGTTGGGTAGAGTTTGCGGGTTCGATTCTTATTCGCGGAGAGTGAATTATTTTTTTTCCATTTTCTTTGGTCTGGTTGTTAGGAAAACACGTCGTTGAGTTCTGCCACTCTACACGCAATGCTTCGAAAGGCAAGTAAGTAGTAACCGACATTTCTTATGGTTTCCTCTGCGGATCCTGCCATGAACGGGATTATTAATTATTAAACTTAAGGTTGTTCATTCACTCTTTTTCATTTATAGAATGACAGAAAAAAAACATAATTCTTAGAGCCCTTTAAAATGAAAGTATGTAATATATATAAGTTATTTTAAAGCCACTGCATTTGCCACCAAAAGTGGCATTACAACACTTTTATTAATACTATATATATATATATATATATATATATATATATATATATATATATATATATATATATATATATATATATATATATATATATATATATATATATATATATATATATATATATATATATATATATATATATATATATATATATAATATATATATATATATATATATATATATATATATATATATATATATATATATATATATATATATATATATATATATATATATATATATATATATATATATATATATATATATATATATATATATATATATATATATATATATATATATATATATATATATATATATATATATATATATATATATATATATATATATATATATATATATATATATATATATATATATATATATATATATTTATTTATTAAAGTCAATTTTTTAGCTTCACGCTTATTGCAGAGGTAACTGCAGGAACCACTTGAACCTAGTGTGAATACACTCCGTTGCTTAGTTCCTGCTTTCTCCGTCCCCACTTTAATTATTTAAATAATTATTATGAAATTTGTAAAGAATGCTTATAGTTAATTTAAATAAAAAATTAAAATTAAGTTTAACATGATTTTTATAAATTATATCTATCTGTCTATATATATACAGTTAAACTGCGCCATGACGGCGCCACTTTTTTTATAATTTATTGTATTAAGTAATAACATATATGTATATGATTCAAATTATATGTACAAAAACAACGTTTCAAACGCAAAAACATTGTTCAAACAAAGCATAATCTCAAAGTCAGTTATAAGAAAATTATATATTTTTTTAATTAATTACATAATAAAATATTTAAATGAATCTTAAATTAAATGATAATTAGCTGCAAAGTGTGTCAAGTCACGATGTAATGTATGTATATATATTTGTATATGTATATGTTGTATATGTAGTGTAACGGTCAGTGGTCTTGTTTTACTTTTAAGCCTCACGCTTTATCCCGCTCATAGCAGGGTAGGTAGAGCGAACCGTAGAAACTGTGAGAACGTAGTGATAATAAGACACTCTGTTTCCTGCTTTTCGCGTGTAATGTGGCAGAATTCAACGCCGCACTTGAGACATTGACATTTTGTAGGTTATAAAAATTTTTGATCACTGCACATTTAAGCGAGTTAAATCGAATATCATTATGTAAGCTTATCTTATTCTGAAACTTTGGGATGAGGATGAGGCTTAAAACAATACTGACTTACCATAGATTTATTTTTAAAACAGATTATTTTATTTAGTTATGCATATATACTTGGCATTTAATCAATGGGATCGTCTTCGTGAATGAAAATAACATGATCGAAACGATTTAAGTAATGATTTATAGCCTATAGGCTATACGTTTGTTAAATAGAATAAATTTTCTAGATATATTATAGATTAGATTATGATTCCAACAAACTCGTTGAAAATATCAATTAGAAAACAACACTTTGAGTAGAGAAACTTATCTCACTAGATTTTCTTTAAATGGCATTGAACCTACAAGTGTCGTGTCTCGGACGCTTTAAATACTTATAGCTTACATAGTAAAATAAATATTATTAGGAACGTATACTTACTTGGTAGTACTATAGCAAAGACAGGTGGTAGTTTGAATAATACATTACAAGTACCTGTGTTTTTATATATATATATATATATATATATATATATATATATATATATATATATATATATATATATATATATATATATATATATATATATATATATATATATATATATATATATATATATATATATATATATATATATATATATATATATATATATATATATATATATATATATATATATATATATATATATATATATATATATATATATATATATATATATATATATATATATATATATATATATATATATATATATATATATATATATATATATATATATATATATATATATATATATATATATATATATATATATATATATATATATATATATATATATATTATTTTCTCAATGCATTTAATGTAATATATAGTTAATAATTATATTTTTCTAACGTATAAGTACTAGGGAGTTTCGCTTCACTGGTCTACCCACGTTGGCTTTGCTGAGAACTTTTTTTAAGTAAGAACTTGAAGTATAGCGATATAATTTTTTTTATACACTACCTAATGCAGAATATTCTTTTACTTTCCACTGCTACTTTACACTTTGAAGAATCCCTCATAATGTCTGGTTTCTTTCACATTTGTATATAAAAAATATAAATAGATTGAAAATAATTTAATTTTTTTTAATACTTTTGTAATTACTACTACTTATATACAAAAATTATATTATTTTTAGTTCAAATTTTATGAAAATTTATTATAATGTTGTAATATAAGAAAAGGGGTTCTTTTATTAAATTAATTTTTAAAAAACGTCTCAATTCGACAGTCGTTGACAACAGGTTGCTGTGACGTCACTTGGTCATGTAAATTACTATGCAATGATAATTCATTAATTCAATTATATTAAATATTGAATTTGAATCTTAGTAAAAAAATGAAATCAATTAAATTGAATTCAATTAAGTTCTTTAAATCAGAATAGATTTTAGAACTTTTCATATAACAACTAAGCCAGTGGGTATACTATTGCTTCACACACGAACTTGTCCAACAAGTATACATTAGTTTATAAGTATATCAATAATTTAAAGGAAGCTATTAAGCATAAAGCTAGACTATTCTCATTAGTGTAAGGCCAAAGTGATTTAATCTGAATTGAAACGGTCATTTATTGCTTTTTTTTTAGTTTGCCCAAAATTAAGAATAAGCATTCCACGCAAATACTGGAGTTGTGGAATTTTGAATAGCTTTTGTATATGTATTTACTTAATGTAATAAAATCTGTTCTTACAGTATTAAATACAATTTGGCCCTATATGTACTGACACCAGAAAGCTTAAAAATAATTTCTTTATACTAATTTTAAAGGTCGATAGGTTGTTTTAGGTAAAATTTTTAAATTATGATATATGAAACTTAACAAAATAACGATTTATTTTGTGTATTTTACTTGTTTAATTATTTTCAGCTTCGCTTTGTAAATAGCAAGGGATATATTTTGCAATACAAGAACAGACGGAGACAGCCTTGTGTCAAAACTCTCCGTTATTCATTTTTATAGTGAATTTGATATATTGTATGTTGAATTGCGGAACTTAACGCTGCTATTTGTTTTGCCAAAGCAAAAAGAGCAAAGAGATGAATTTAATCAGTCTTTCGAGTAGAAATTAAGAAAAATAATAAAATTCTATGTCAATTATTAGTAAGCTCGTGGACAACACAAAAGCTTTCAATATTAATTTTTGACATAAAAAACCTATTTTATCACAAGTCATTATAAGCTGTTATGTCACACAAACCTAGAAGTGGTAATTACCATACCATCAACGTGCCATAAATAAAATACAACAAAATCAGCATACAAGGTGTTTTAATAATGTCAATGGCGTCTGTCGTTTTCTTTTATTACTGGAATAAATCAAATTATGTCACATCCAGTTACGAAGTAGTCGCGTTTCGTGTTTATATAGGTTGTAAAGTTCGCGGCTCACGCTCGGGGGGGTCGTTCTGGGAATGTTATGGCCTAAACGCTAATTTTACTTAGTTTTCCTTTAAAAAATAATAGAAATAATAAGTGTTGGTGTAATATTTTTACTTGTTTGCTAAAATTTTATATAAAAATGTCGTAAATATAGTGTTAATTCCTCCATTTGCTCGACTGGAGAAAGTTATTTGGCGTTGGATAGTCTATATTTTGAGGAAGGCTATTATAGGCTTTTAGATAGAAAATTGATAAATGTAGGCTATATGACGTCACGTTAATATTAATTAATTGAATTCAAGCGACTGTGCTATATCACTTATTATGTTAACCGTTTTGAACTTTGAAGTTACATAGCTACCTCGAGCACTTTGCGTGTCATACACAACTTTTATAATAGTATTTCCACTGTGAATTTTATTATGTGTTTAAATTTAAGCACGTAGGCGTATTTGTGAGTAAGAACTACGTAGTTTATAAGCAACTTTCTACCAAATTACTCTAGACAATTAAAAACTTATATTAAGGGGTAAAATAAAAAGACTAACAATCTAGACACTAGTATGTTGACTTGTTGTATGCAGGCTAATTTACCGTGTATCCACTTAAAATTGTTGTCTCATAAACTAGAGGCTGTACTGGAGCAGCGCCATAGCGTCTGATTGTAATCTCGTAATTTTATCAATCTGGGACACGTATAAAGTGCAGCGTTTAGTTTACGCCAGCTAACACATTATTTCTTGTATTTTAGTTGGAAACTCGGGACCAGAGCGTCTATACCCTGGGTAACCTCTTCCTACCTTAACCGCTGAAGAAAATATCTAGTTTCAATATAACACTTACGGCCATTCTATCCATTGCTTAGATACCTTTACTCTTACTACCTACCTAACTTTAATACCTACTTCGCCTTTGTAGATATATGCTTTAGTCTAATCCGTATCACATTAAGCGTGAAACTAATATATTTATTTTTATATTCAAGACGATTTGTTATAGCTAATATAATTTATACTCGACAACCGAATTATTTAATTATTAGTCATAAAAATGTAGACGCTCGGACGTGTTCAAATTTAAAGCATGTTTATCATAACCTACTGTATAGATTGGATATTAAACCAAAATGGACCAATAAAATCTAATTTCCACATTTAATGAACTTTTATAAAGAATGTTCCATTACGTTTTATCGGTCGTAACGCATTAACGGCGTATTTCTATGTATTTATAATGGTCCGAGACAAATCGTTCCACCTCGAAACTAGATTCGATGAATATTTTAATATTTCTCATAAGGCTACCGCCCGACCCCGTATAATGGCTCCGCGGCCGTATCGGGAATAACAAAGCTGTTACCTCAATCAAAAAGACTATAAAATTTGACAAAAATTCCACCATAAGCCGCGCTTTAATTATATATATATTACAGAATTCAAAGTTGAAACTACCTGACAGAAATTATACACGCGCTCACCCACGTCAGCCGGCTATTCCACGACGAGGGAAAAAAAGAGCAATCTCCCTAAATCTTTTAACAGAACTAGTGTAATTCAAGCGAAATGTCCAAACTGAGTGGAAAAAAATAATATATTTCTAACATAGAAAGTGTTAGCGACAATGGGATATACAGAATCTTGTTAATAAAGAGCCGGGGACGAGTCGGATGTCGACAATAGTACAAAAAGGTACCCCAGAAAGGGCCGTCCGAGTTATTTTTTTTTGGTTCGCAGCGTGAGATCGCTTTAGAGATTTAAAGTTTTAACATTTCGGTGTCATGTGCTCGTCTTTTTTTTTTCATTTCTTTTTGTAGCACATGGTGGAAACGTCAAAAATTATTATTAAAATCGATTTGCACTATTACGAAATTAGTTGAATGCCTAAATGGGCGTCTCTCGGACAGATTAACGTTCCTTCTAAGATTTAGTGGCGTGTATTTGTTTATTTTAACTTGTAAAATTGAGATCGAGTGACGTTGCGTAAAACGAGTCATTTGTCAAAAATTTCGCTAGACATTTTGATTGTGGGCAATCAGTTAGGTGAATTATATCATCATTAGACGCCGGATGCGTGAACATATCTCACTGGTTACCTGTCTTTTGTTTTGTATACTATTTTCAGTATAAATTTTACGTTTTGTTTGTTGAAGATTTTCTTGACGTTATATATATATATATATATATATATATATATATATATATATATATATATATATATATATATATATATATATATATATATATATATATATATTAGCTGGCTCTTTGGTGAAAAATTTCTTTTTAGCTTCGCACTTGAGCAAGCAACTTGCAGACTTTTGTTACTAAGAAATATATTTTTGCTTTTGGCTTTGCTTGCTGCGGTGTGATTATGTGATTGTAATAAAAAAAAATTGTATGACACATGACAAATACCTGGAGTCCAAAGTAATTGTGATCGAAACTACCACTGGGTTAATTCTAACGATTCCGGAAATTAAACACAAAACAGTTTTCATACCAAAACAAACACAAAAAAGTTCTTGAGATAAGAACTTTCGACCAAACAAACTCGTTAACTCTGTAATAATTTTTAAGTTCCCAAAAATAGAGAATCGGGCAAAATATAAAAAAAAAAGCCATTTAAATTTCTTAAACATATATATAGTAATAAATTTAGTTGTTCAGTTCATAAATTATACGATATAATACTATTATTATATTTTGAAAATAATATGACAAAAGAATAATGTTCCGTTAGAGTACTTGAGCTCTGTAGTTGTAAGACAATGGTTTTTTTTTAACTTATTCACTGTGTGTATTTTGTAAATAGAATTGTCAATTTCAATACATTTGGCTTTTAAAAGTAAAAGCTTAAGATTTACGATATTGTTTAAGAGTAATTTTTGGTTACACCACCCATAGAAGAACAAAAATAAAATATTTTTTCTGTTATTTTTAAGTTTAAATTTAATTATTTTATTTCCTTTGCCTTCATGGACTATTGTGGTGCACATGCAACTGTTATAGGTTCGATTCCCACTCGAAGGGGTAAATTATTTCCGAAATTATTGCCTTACTTTGGCAAGAAGTAAAAGTTTGGGTTAACTCCGCCTTTGAACAAGTATGTCTTAATACCAGGGTCCTTTTGTATAAAAATAAATTTAATTAAAGTACTGTTATTAACCAATATCCACGCCATTATTTAAAAGACACTAGCCTCTCAACTTGAACAACAGTTATAATTCCCTCTCCCCCCCCCCCCCCCTTTATCAGCCTGCAAAAAAGAATAAATGTATATAAATTTAAATATTCACATATCACATGTAGCTATATTAATATTTAAATACACACTAAAATACTACCTATATACCTACCTATATAACATACCTCTTATACACAATATCCAACCAAGCTTAACTCAAGGCTCCAATTCGTCTAACATGGCATGGACACCACAAAAAAGCCATTGATGACCCCCTAATTGACTTGTCATCTCGCCACACTCCACTCTCCTTTTTTCATTCCACAACATTCCGCCACTCATTTCGTCCATTGTTATACTTAGTCAAATAATGCTCTTAAAATTAATATAATCATTTTAGATGTTTTAAATGGTGATTGATTATATTCCATGACGTTGCTATATTGGGATGGTAAAGAAAACTTTTGTGACAGGATTGTTCTGTTGGAATTGCGGGTACGTTTAGCGGTATGGATGTGAAGATATGTTGGAGTATACGCGAAGAGTCTAAGTTCGATTTCGGTTAAGCATTGTATGTAGGTAAATCGCGTTGGTTGCAGCTTCCAGTTTCACTTTTGGGGAGGAAATTAGTGCTATTTCTCGATATGGTAAACAATGCGCGGCTTTGAGTTCCGCCACTCAATTGTTTAACAATGACATTGATATTGACAGCACTAAAAACTCTCTCTCAATCTCTCTGCCAACTGTAAAAATTACAATATCAATTAGCCATTAGTATGGATGCCGCATTGAAGAAACTAAGGATTGAATAAGGAATGAATGAAGAATATAAAAAAGAGTTTCCTTGGGGAATATTTCTTCATATTTCTCATTGCAAGTTAAGGTTATACGTTATTTAAAGCAATTAAAAAAATAAACGTTTGTCGGTGGTAGGTAGAAAAAGCCTAATGTTACACTCTGGTCTGATTTTTTTTAGTTTCTGCTTAATTGAACAGAACAATACACTTGTCTTATTTCCAAAAAAAAAATTAAGGAATTCCACCAAATGGCAATCGAATCTGTCGGATTTACAGGCCTTAATTACAGATTATAAATAAAAATGAGATTCACATGATATTTCCTTGGTTTTTAAATTATAAAGAAATATAAAAAAACAACTACCAACTTTAAAATATTTATTATATTATCAAGTTATTTTTTAAGCTAGTGTAAAAAATACTCAATAAATAATATTTATTTTTATGTACTGTATATACAAAAGATAAAGTGAATTAATTTAAATTAACTGCCATTAATTGTTTTTAATATTCTAACACACTAACATAATATATTATATGTTAATATATTCCAGTGCAGGAAAACAGTATATATTTTCTGTAAATAATATAAAAAAATAGTTTTATTACACATTTCTTTAAATAGAAACCGTTACGTCAGTCAGTCAGTTAGGTTATATATGTCTCAGATTTTTTGAAAAACAAGGAAGTAAAAATTCGTACAGGCTCTGAGACTTACTCTTAAGATGTTGCTAAAATGGCGGAGAGCGGAGAACGGAGTGTCTTAACACTTTCTAGGTTCTCTCAGCTCGTATAAATGTGGCTGTGTTAAATATGCTTATACTATTCTTAAAGAGAAATTCAGTGTCATAAGTATTGATTAACATATTATGTCACAACTAGAAAAACATGTTTTTTGTATAAACATAATATAGTAGATGTTTTTAGATTAAATAACTCTTTTTTCGTTGCAGCTTAAAATTTAAATTTGACCATAATATATTAAGTATATTAAAATATACAAAAAATATTGTGAGATAATATACAAATACATATTATAAAGAGCTAAGAGATATTTGTTTGTAATGACTAAATTCAATCACTGGACCGACGAAAATTGACATAGACCTTAAGCTTATATATATATATATATATATATATATATATATATATATATATATATATATATATATATATATATATATATATATATATATATATATATATATATATATATATATATATATATATATATATATAACTAGGTAGTTGCTTAAGGACGATTAAAATGAGCTAACAGAATAAACTGCTAGGTTCGTGTTAATTGTGGTCGTGTAGAGTACAGTGGTCGAGTGACCACACGTTGTGACAATAGATTAAATAATCTAAAATTGTTTAAAATTATTTTTAAACAAATATTATGCTTTATTATTGCTCTCTGTACAAGATATCTGACTTTTTAATCTCACTTATTTAGCCTGTAATTACGAAGTGACAATTATAAATCTAAAACGAACCGGCAATAGATGTTTAACTGTTCAGATTTGAGCCCATAATCATCATTTCAATTCAAGCACGTCAATTTAATATTATATGTACTCGTATACATGATAACGGACGAAACCACAGATAAGAGAATATCTCAAAGATATCTTGATTTATCAAGCACACTTCTGACATATTAATTTATATACAACTATGAGTAACATTATTACTCCAAATTCTAGTCGTTGATAAATAGATATAATATAAATAACTAAACAAACTTAAAACTTTGAAATCTCCAACAATTATTCATTTAAGTCTATTTCACTCAAGAATATTGTACTGAGAGAAACAAAAGTATCGTATATCATGAAACGGGAACTTGGTTATTTAATATTTTTCATTGGTAACAACTTTTTTTTTCTTTTTTTTTTAAAGTGCATTGGATTTTTAAGGAACATATAACAATTATTAACTATATGTTAATATAACTTAAGTAATAATTTGTAACTTAAATCATGTAAGTTAAGTTATTAGTTTTCCACAACTGGGAACCGAACTGATTGTTGTAGTGTATTTAATACAATATGCCACTACGCCATGATGAGGCTTAGAAGCCGTAGTGCCTTAGCGTCTGACTATGGGTTCGATTTTTCTATGAGCAAACATAATGTTTTTCTTTAGGTAAAATGGGTGGAAAATGAGAGAAAGAAACGGAGAGTCTTAACACTATAGTTTTTCTTATATATTTGAATTAGAAATTGTTTAAAAAAAATATTATTAACTAATGCAGGGACCGCAGCGTTTGGCGCTCCGTTCTCTCTGACTACCCCGCTAGGAATAAAACGTGAATCTACATATATATATATGTATGTAAATAATAATAAATAATATTAAATCTATATTTTAATCATATATATGTATGTATATATGTATATGTTTAATTTTTATAAAACATGGACACAGCAACGGCGTGCAAATACCGCGGTGGCTATACAGGGGGCGTGGCCGCAACATGGCTACACTACACGTGACTTGTAATCACAATTACTGTTTTTTTATAATTTTAGAAATCCCCCTGCCATTTTAATTTACGTTTAAATATCCTGTTATAAGGTATTTTAAGGTTTTTTTTAATAGTATATACTTAATTTGTTGTAATTTATTTTTTAGTTAGTGTTTAGTGATATAGTAGTGTACTAAAAGCGAACTTAGTGACGAAACACTATGTTCTCTACATTATTGTCATTAAATTGGATAAATGTTAATAATTCTTAATTTTTTTAATTTTTTTTCTACAATTTTCAAGTATACACGCCGTCGGTGACCCACTCAGTCGCTATAGCTTCTTTCGTTTAAGATTATTTTAAATATGGTAATAAGTTAACTAATATTTTTAACACTTAGTAAGTATTATGTATGAAATCATTGCATAACTTAACGCCGCGTCTATCTAATATTTAACTTGTGTACAGACAGAGAAAAAACAAATGATTGTTTTTAATGAAACTTACGTTCGCATGTAAAGTTATTTTAACGTCATGTCCTAACGTTTCTTTTTTATCTATAACCACTCAAGTATGCGGAATAAGTAATGATTATTGGACTGAAACACTTAAGGCTTGGCAGTATTGAAATTTGCTGTGAATATATTATTGAAATGCCCATAGTTGGGTAATATTGTTTATGTTAATATTATTATATATTATAGAATTGCCTGTAAACGCGACGGTTTGTGGGTTCGATTCCCACTTGAGAAAGATGGATTATTTCATTACCGTTTTCTTAGCTCTGGCTACTAGATGAGGGCGGCGTTAAGTTCCGCCACACAAAATGTTTCAAAAGGAGAACGGAGTGTCTTAATGCTAGGTTATCACTAGGTTAGCGTGAAAGTAAAAGAAATAAAAAATATATAATGCAATATTTTAATGTATTAATCATAAAGGCATAGAGACTCGAAAAGCGATTCTCACTGAGAAGAATTCGTTTTATAAATTAATTACTTAAATGTTTTTGCTTATAAAGTTAAAACGCGGCGTTGAGTTCCGCCATTCATCATGTTTGAATTCAGATGGCAAGTAAAGAACGGAGTGTCCTAACACTAGCCAACGGAAACACGTACGCGTGTTTAAAGTTGGACGATTTTTTTTAAGTAATGTTGTAACTTTATGTTGCGCGTATGCGTGAGTCAATATAAATCAAACTCAAGTGCCCAGATACGGACCGTCAATCGCCGACTCAAACTTCACAGCCCATAAATATTGCCAGCTCACAACACGTTCGCGTAACGTGCAAAAAATTACTGTAAGAAATACTTAAAATTTATTTAGCAATAGATTGTTTCGTATATTAGAATTTTTACATAATATACACGGCGTCTGAGTTAGCGGGTTCGATTCTTTTGGTTCGATTTAGGTAATTGCTTTTATTTCCTAGATCTGGTGACAATATGAAGAGTGAAGTTTAGTTCAGCCATTCAGTGAAATCATTTTCTTTTTATTGGGTTGTTTTCGTATTATAATTTTTTATTTGAATTTATGGTACTTAAGGCCTGTAGTGGAAGACTAATGCTTTTACCTGTGACTAATAATAAGGTGTGAGAGGTGGGTAAGGAGCTTCTCTCCTTATCTATTCTCTCACCTGTAAGTGAGTGGTAAGAGAGATTTTAACTAACACAGTGTTGAAGATATTGGAGGTATCTCAGGTCGCGTGAAAAGCATGACTGCTCCCTGTAGAGCATGTATGAAGAGGAGACCGTGGACGAGGCAAAAGAGGACCTGAAACGTTTGATGCTCCGTTCTCTCTGACTAGGGTTTTTTCTCAGTTCTCTGGGGATAAAGCGTGAAGTTATATTTGTCTAAGACAATTATATAAGCAATTCTATTGCTTACTTAGTTTATGACTGCTTGGTGAAAGTTAGAAACTTACATTCAATTGAAAAAGAGATATAGTATTTAAATTTAAATTTCATCTTATAAGACTTGTTGATTTTTAATCTAACGCTGTTCCAACTGAGTTATTATATCATTAAGATAATAAAAATATATAAATGTACTATAGAAATAATCATTTAAATTAAAACATTTCGTCAGGATTTACTACCTCTAATTTGGATTTATGAAACATTTTTGAACCAGACGTTTAAGATTTCAATACCTTGGTCAAATAAAGGCTGATTCATTAGTCAGCTTGGTTGCTTCTATAGCCCAACACGCCAAAGACGTTTCCCGCTTAGCACTTTTTATGACATCACCGAACTATACGCTACGGTTTATACTATTGTCAGAGCAAAGAAAATTGAAATAATTCATTCTAACCGAATAATAATTGAGCTCAAAACCATCGAGGTTACGTTAAGCTGTGCCACTGCGCCACGACGCCCTACCTTCAACTTATAATAATAAATAATACGTGATTATGATTTTTAAAGTGTTCATGAGAGTAGTACAGAGAGTACTAAAATACAACTATTTTTTTATTTAGCTTCACGCTTTATCCCGCACATGGCAGGGTAGGCAGAGGGAACTGCAGGGACCGTGGGAACCAAGTGTTAAGACACTCCGTTGCTTAGGCCCTGCTTTCTCCGTCCCCGTTTTCCGCCTTTTTTCGAGGCATTTCGTGTTGAGTGGCGGAACTCAACGCTGCCCTTTGCCTAGTTTACCAGAGCGAAAAAAATGGAAATAGAAAAATTCATCTGCTCCGACTGGGGACCGAATCCAGAAACCGTCGGTCCTCAAACCTTTATTGTATACGTTTTCTTTAAATACGTGATTAGTTATATTTGTTTGCATTTCACACTAATAAGACACTTTCTATTACGGTGTCATTGGGGGATGCGTCTGAAACTATAATCCTCTTTTAAACTGAATAGATGCAGCTCAGATTCCTCGAATGCAAGCACAAGCACATGTGCTTGCACATATGTCGTTACATCGTTATGGGTATGGATGGACACTTTTGTGTATTTTTTTGTACAGTGATTTTTCTATAACTTTTGTTCTGTGTCAGTATTTATTGAGAGATGAATTAATTGGAGGTACAAAATAAGACTTTTTTTATTATTTTTAATTATGGTATAAGTATATCAAAATATTTATATGACACTTGAATTAATATATATATACCTATAGAATCAACCTACAACCTACTATAAATTGGCTTAAGTTATAAGGAATATGGCATGGCAAGCCGTGTATATATATATATATATATATATATATATATATATATATATATATATATATATATATATATATATATATATATATATATATATATATATATATATATATATATATATATATATATATTGTTTTTTTTTTTCTAACTAACAATATGATACAAAATCCGCCTCCACACTAAGCGAGCTGTCAAAATCTTAACAAATGTGAACGCGGAAAGGCCTAAGCCGAATAATTACGTTTTTGCCCTTTTTCTGTTCTAATTCTCATTCCGACGCAGAAAGATATTGTGAGACGCTCATTTCATGGATTTTTTGTATGACAGATCGGCCCTGATTTAAGTTGATTCGTTTATTTAAATAAAACGTAAGAAATATATAGGTATGTGATGTATCTTTATTTGTTAGAGGTTTTTTTTCACCTTCACGCTTTACTCGCTTATAGCAGGGTAGTTGAAGAGAACCTAGTATCAAAATACTTCATTATTATGTCCGTCGTGGGGCAGTCGTAGCGTCTACCTTTAAACTCGACGATTTGTGGGTTCAATTACCACTCGGAGAAGATGAATTTCCATTTTCTTCGCACTGGACACTAGAAAAAGCGTGGCGTTGAGTTCCGCGGCTCGACACGCAATGCCTCGAAAAAGGCGGAGAGCAGAGACAAAGTGAGCAGGGACTAAGCAACGGAGTGTCTTAACATTAGGTTGCTATGGTTCCTGCAGTTCACCTTGCCATGTGCGGGAATAAGCGTGAAGGCATAAAAAATTAAAAACAATCCGTCATGGTACTCAATGCCACACTTAGTCTTGCTAATTCGCTGATTGATTTCTATAAGTCAGGGAGAGTTCTCCGTTCCTACTTTCGTATTCATTACATATTTCTAAGTAACAATCATTAACCTACACATGACCAACCATTTCAACACTAAGCACGCATTTATTGTGTTGCATAAGAAAGTTATATTTTAATATTAAATTGCAATTCATACCTGTATCCATATCCTTTACGTCGCACTCTATTTAACAAAATAAATTAGTATGAGTTATTTCATATGTTTTTAATAATTATTTTATGAATGCAAAATGATTAAGTAAAATTAATTCAATTAATTATTTTTTTTTTTGGAAATGAATTATTTATTTTATTTTAAATTATTATATTTTTAATTTAAATTTGAATAGCATTTTAAATAATTTATTAATATGTTAGGTCTAGTTGTTCATGTTACATCCACATACATTTCTTTGAAATATGTTGTAACATTTTCAATGAATAAAATTGTACTATTCAATAATATTTCTAGAATTAAAATAAAAAAATAAATTGTAGAAATATATGTTCCTATATTCCTGTATGTAAATATATATATATATATATATATATATATATATATATATATATATATATATATATATATATATATATATATATATATATATATATATATATATATATATATATATATATATATATATATATATATATATATATATATATATATATATATATATATATATATATATATATATATATATATATATATATATATATATATATATATATATATATATATATATATATATATATATATATATATATATATATATATATATATATATATATATATATATATATATATATATATATATATATATATATATAAGATTTGCATAGACGGTACCTTAGCTGTAAGTAACAAATATATAGAATATAAGTAATATTCAGTGCAAGGAAATTTAATATTTAAAAAAAATGGCCGCGGATCGAAATGATGAAATGACTGTAGAGTTATTATTTTACTTAAAACGTAAGTTTACTTACAATATAAGGCTTAAACCTACCTTTTGAATGAAGAATAGTTTATGCTAATTAAAATTCATTTATGTCTTCTCGCATCAATCAAACCCAGTACCGTCTTGGTACTGGGTTTGATTATCACTCAAGCCTAGTGAGACAGTATTCTTCGCCACCCTAAACGCAATGTCTAGAATTTTGGCCTAAAGCCAAGGTTACATTTCTTATTCCATCCTTCACTAGTAAAAAGTTAAATATTATTGCTTTTATTTTTAAGTGCATACATACTTAGCTATGCACCTGCATATTCTAGTAAGAACAACTTGAGCTTTGCGCTGCATGCTGCATATAGCAGGATAGGGATAGAGAACCCAATGTTTAACAATCAGTGTTCAAATGCATACTAAATTATTCTATATTTCTATTGGGGATTGAACGGTGGCGGAACTCAACGCCGCTTGTCTTCTTATCAGAGCGGAGAAAGGAAAATCCTCAAAACTTCATATCCTCGAATCGAATCGGCAACCATCGTTTATAGTGATGTGCTCTATATTATGTTGGCTTCAATAAATAAACATTATAAAATCAGTAAAAACAACCTTTCTAGTGAAATATTTTTTAAATTAACGTTTGGGTAACGAAAGTTTGTAAAAACATGTTAAAAAGATTTGGAGAGGTGCTAAAAATAAATAATGTAATCGCTGTAGAGAAATTTAGATCGCAGGGGGACTTGAATGAATGACTTAAGCAATAATTGAGGGCACCGTGGTGAAGTGCGACAGTGTTCGGCTGTTAGCGTGAAAGTTGTGGATTCAAATTCTACGCGGGGAACAAACTATATTTCTCCGCTTTAGTTAGGCAAAATAAGACGTTGTATTCCGCCACTTAGAAGGCTATGTAGGCGAAATGCGGAGAAAACAATATCTTAAAAGTAGATTGTCTCGATTTACTTTGTCTTTATGGTCATTTAATAAAAAAAGTTTAAAATTAGAAAATATCTGTATTAATAAATATGTATATTTTTATGTATTATATTATATATAAAGAACACGACTTTCAGTGAAATATAATTCTCAAATATATAAATTTAGATATAGTTCCGCTACTTGGCAACAGATGGCGCTACATGTACCATAGAACATTTAGTATAACATATTGTTCTTGTTATTTTTATGCTATTCAAGACATATTATTAATTTTGAAAGTATATATTTTATATATATATATATATTGTAAAAACTGTATTATATTTTAAAATACACTTTTTTTTAATTATAACTTTAATATTTACTTTTAGTAATATTCATTTTTGCAATAAGTTAAGATAATATATAAAGATAATTTTACGAGAAAAATATTTTAAACAAATAATTTAAAATAAGTATGGGCGGCGCTACGTTTTAGCGGAATCACACTAGATTGCTCCTTTTGTTCTACGCTTTTGTGTAAAAACCTACCTACAACCTACAGTTTTGTTTGTCTTAGTAACTTGCTAAATGTACATAGCTATAAACGTCTTGGCTCAGCGGCATAGCATCTGACTGTACACTCAACGGCTTCAATTTCCATTATGGGGAATCAATTTATCGCTTTTATAAAAATCATTGAGAATTGGTCGGAAGGTCAAGTAGAGAGTCAAGTCGGTATAGATTATTAACATTAGCTTCACGCTTTATCCCGCATGTTGCAGGGTAGACAGAGGGAACTGCAGGAACCATTTGAACCTAGTGTTAAGACACTCCGTTGCTTGGTCCCTGCTTTCTCCGTCCCCGCTTTCCGCCTTTTTCGAGGCATTGCGTGTTGAGTGGCGGAACTCAATGCCGCGCTTTGCCTAGTTTCCAGAGCGAAGAAAATGGAAATAGAAAAATCCATCTTCTCCGAGTGGGAATCGAACCCTCAAAACTGTCGCATTCACAGGACAGACGCTTACGCCTCTGCGCCACGACGATCCTCAGTATTAACATTAGACACAATTTTATATTTAATAGTTAATTAGTATACAGGTTCTAACAAACTCGAAAAGCAATTCTGAGTGCCAATATTTTTTTTAATAAGAAACTTAAAATATTTATATGACACTCCGCTCTCGTCTTTTAAACCGAAAAGAAATTGAATTGTTTAAGAAGTTTTAATTCACTTAATGATTTCTCATATACATATATTTGCCTCGATCATATATTTAATTGGTACTGTGGCTTTATAATATATATATTTAAGTGATTAACATAATGTTATATCACCTTATTCCCTAAAAATGCTATAACAAAGCCAAATAGCTTAATTCGATACACTTCCCGAGATTTTAACACAATTTAAACAAAATAATATATGAACTGGCAACTAGAAACACATACAATTTTTACTCAAACTCTTTTTAAAGGAGAAGAATCTTTATATCGTTAAGTACTCATAAAGAATAACCAAAATCTATATAAATATCATTTAATATGGAATAACAACTTAAAATCGATATCTTGAATCGATAAACGTTCAAATTGGCCGTATACTAATTCAATAATTGATTATTATTACTAGCGCCGTATTAAAATGAAGTAAAACTTGTTATTACGATTTTATTACTCTATGGAGTGTTATGATAATTATTTGAAAGCAATTGCTAAAGTGCTGTAATGAGATATCTCTGTGGAACAGTGGTAGGTGAAACGTCTAATTGTATTTTAAAAACAGCGGGTGCGGGTTCAATTTGCTTTGGGGTGTGAATTAGTTTTATTTCTCCGCTTTTGTAGAACAAAAGGGTGGCGTTGAGCTCTGTCACTTAAGACTATGACTTGTATTTAAGCGGTAAATGGAGGACGTAGTGTTTTAACACTTCGGTTTATCATGCTATTCAAAGTGCTTATATTTTTTTTACCTTATATATAATTTTGTGCCTCCTTCCTTCTAAATTTATGAGATACATGTGAGTTAGTACAAAATGTAAGTGATTCATATACATACATATATTTTAGTAACATGAAAACTAAGTGAAATATCATAATTTTAAATGTTTTAAGTATTTACAAGTTGAATCAAAAGAGATACAACTTAAATAGCTTCAAAATATACCCTACATAAAGTTAAGTAGAGAGTGAATCAAGTGTTAAAATACTACGCTCTCCGTCTCACTGACTTACCATACAAAATATTTACACACAAACTAAAATTAACAGCTTAGGTATAATTAGTGGTAATAATGAAATAAACCACCATTAGCGGAAAGTAAACCGGGCGGGGCGGTAACGCCTTCGATTCTCGACACGCAATTAAAGCGAAAAATTTACAGTGCCATTGTTTCACTTGATTCGTGACTGAATTGCATTTGCTGAAAAGTGTTTTTTTCATATTAGTTAGGTAGTTATGTTTTCTAGTTGTTAGATTCGTTTTAGTAATAATTTTCTATGGATTTAATTGGATTTTTCTACAACTTTAGGTGTTATTGAAATTCAAAGGTGTTGTATATTAGATTTATATTTAAAATTTAGTTATATATTATAAAATATCTAGTAAAGTTTATATAAAATAAAAAAATAGTGTTAAGAAGATCTTTTCGGTATTTTATTCTACAAGAATATATATATTCTTTTGCATCTGTCATTTAAATTTTAACTAGAGAAATAACTAGCCGAGTGACAGAATATAATAATTGAAATAAGTTTATAAGAATTCGATTCACCAATATTATGTATGACAAAATGGCGTCTTTCAACTATGTTATTATAGCAAGGAAATGGCGAATATTTCTATATACAGATTATTTTTTTTAAATGACAGTTTTAAAAAATGTAGCTACTTTTTATTAAGATGAATATCTTGAAATTTATTAAAAGTAGATACGTTTGTGTATATTTATTTATTCCTTATTGTACATAAAAAATAACAAATGCTTAATAGGCGAGCTTAATACTGAAGACTTCAACCAGATATGTTATATATTAATAATTTTATATATAATACATTAAAATGTTTCAATTTCTAGATATTTTCCATAATTCTCTTATTTTTCCTAGTATATTTTATAAATGACACGAATTTATTTCATACGCTACAAATAGAAATGGCCCTTAACTTTCGTAGGTAACGTTTCTTTTGGAATATTATTTTAGACACTAACTAAACACATGTAACTAGAGTCTAGTCACTACGTGTTTCCACGTTTCATATTAACAAGTATACTAATAAAAACTTTTAATCACCAACGAATACTAGAACGAAGTAATTCACTCCGTCGCCACGGGTGGATGAATTAAAAAAAAAAACAATGCTTATTACCAACATTGACTACTTTATAATGGCTTATTGTAATATATTGTATTTAAATAAGTATTTATTTATTTTTCGCCATTGTGGTATAATAAAAACCTACATCAGTCTTAATAAAAAATATATATATTTTATTATAAAAGTGATATGTCGTAATAGAAGTTCTCTGTTGAAATAAAAAAATGAAATTTGCTACGAGAAGTTTTTTACTAAGTTTACGTAGGTACATTTTTTTGGCCTATGCCGTAAAAGACAAACAAAGAAGGTAATGCTTGAAGAAGTTAAGCACCAGTTTCTTAGTTGTGACAGGTCCATGTTGTAAAAGCGATAGTTGCAAGTTCGATATCCATTCGGGGAAATTTGTTAACTTTCCTCACTCTAGTAGGTAACAATATTTTGCACGGATTGAGTTCCGCTACCATTTCCTACTTTGTTATGTACATATATAGTTATATATATTTATTTCAAAAATAGTATATATATATATATATATATATATATATATATATATATATATATATATATATATATATATATATATATATATATATATATATATATATATATATATATATATATATATATATATATATATATATATATATATATATATATATATATATATATATATATATATATAATATATATATATATATATATATATATATATATATATATATATATATATATATATATATATATATATATATATATATATATATATATATAGGTATATATTATAAAACTTATAATGTTCATACAAATAAACAACCTATATTTAGTAACTGCTTCAAAATAAAATCTTCTTAAATAAATATGTAGTGTTTTAGAAAGCTTAAATAATTTTTTTATATTTGTAATATATTTTACAATAGACAAAGACAGAGTAGAGTAACAAATATCAGAGTAACAAATATTTTAAAGTACCACTGTAACTAATTTTATAAGGTACAACACTCATCTCTACACTCTCCACTCTCCAGTTTTATTAGAGAAAATTCCATTTTCCGTACGTTTATTAATTCACTGTCTAATAAACTTCTTTTTTAAATTAACTTCACTAAGATTATCGGTAAAGTGTGTTTCGTAACAATGAAGTATTTAGAATTTATATTGCGAAATCAACAATTACGATTTACGTAAATAAAATTAATTTTTGCCAATAAAGTACTTATATTAATACATTAATATATCATAAAATCTATTATGATATTTAATTTATTATATAATGAAATAGAAGTATATGTTAAAAGGGAAAATATATAATTTTGTATGTAGAGTTAGTAATAAGAAACAATAAATGACACCATAAAGTAATTGTTCTCTAGGTAGAGTCCCTTATATATATATATATATATATATATATATATATATATATATATATATATATATATATATATATATATATATATATATATATATATATATATATATATATATATATATATATATATATATAGAGCCAATTTAATAAACACTCATACATTCATTCAATTGAATTCACTCATACATTTGTATTACTCCTGATACTTATAACTTAAAAAAGAATTCAAACTTCAAAATATTCTGCTATTTCAAGTTTATAACACCAATATTATAATGTTATAATATTATAGCTACTATAAGTAAAGTAGAGAAACTATAAGACGAAAATTTTTATATGTAATATACTTAAAACTTGAATATTATCACCTTTTTATATGCGATTATTTCACGACGGCTTCAATCAAAAAATCTAATGGTATCAGAAATGTTTCATCGAAAATATTGCTGTGATATTTTTTAATACATATTTATATGATATTTACGTAAATATTTACAATTATAGAAGTCAAAATCTACATTAATCTAAAATCTATTGCAAACTTTTTCATATAACCATAGAAATGTGAGTATTGAAATTGGCGCAAATTTTAAAAGGATGTAACAAGTCTTTCTTATTATGAAGACATATAATGATATAGTTTTGTATCTCTATTTAACGTAGAGTAAGACGTTAAGATTTCTATAAAAAAATTTGTATAAAAATATGCCTCATAAATAAATAATAAATTAATAATTAAACGTTATTCTTAAAAAAGGAACTATTAAAAAATTAATAACTAATGATAAATGGCATTTATAGTTCAAAACATTATCGATATTTTAATGTTTTACCTACATTACGATAAATATGTTTGTAGTTGAGACATTCCTTCAAATTATACAGGTCTTTATCAAAAAAGTTTAGATAAAACAAGCTAGTATGTAAATTTATAAAAGGAATCTATTTTAATTAAATTATACTGTACATGCTCATTTAAATTACCAGTTCACTTTTTGATAAGGTAACAAAGAAAACATGCTGCGAAATAAATACATGTATACGTAGGTTGTTTACTAGCACACCTATACAAATGTAGAGAATTTTAGATTTCAATAAAAAAATAAATCTATATATAATAATTATCATAATATGAAACATCCAAAGACGTCCAAAAACGTACATCTCAGCACGTGTATACTATTTAGCGTTACGTTGAGGAGTGGCGAGGATCGACGCGAGGAGGCTAGGGCGCGCAGTGGGGGGCGGCGTAGGGCGGGTGGCGGGGAGGGGGGACGGCAGGACGAGCCTGATTGGGCGGCGCGGCGGGCGGGTCACGCCCCGCGGCGGCCGGCGCTGGCGGGCCGCGCCAGTGTCCGCCAGACTGCCGAGCGCGCCGGGCCTCCCGCACCCCGCGCCTGCTCGGCCACGCGATTTCGACCTTCCAAAAGTCTACCGCGAGTGCATTATGACACTAGTGAGCTAGCGGGCCGCTGTGACGGTGTATATGTGTCTGTGTTCACGTGCTTGTGTGGTGTGTTAGGCTCTAAAAACGTTCGTGGTGGCCAGCGGAGCTTTGCACCCGGGCTCGGGCCGAGCTTTCATGGCTCAGCCTAGGGTATGTACCTGTGTTTTTGTAGCACGTGACTATGACAGTCCCTTCGACTTAGAACGAGAGCGTAACATATGTCGTGGCGAATAAATAATATATATTCAACTGTAGTTAGTTATATACAAATAAAATGCGCGTCTATAATTGTAGAGTAGGAAAAACGTCGGAACAAACACAAAAGTTTACACTAATAAAATAAAATCATCAGTGCTTAGAGATTTGGGAAGTATGTCCAAAACAATATACAGGCGCGTCTCGTCGGGGGAGCTGTTTTAACAAGTCGGACGCGATCGGAATACGTAATGGTGTTTTAAAATGCGTAGAGTCACCACCGACGCATTACTGACGGTAATGAAAACAAAATGAGCACTTTATACACATAAAAAGTTAGATAACGTGATTCTAATGTAATAACTCACAGACTGCCCTATGAAGTATGAAAAGTATTGAAATAATTAGTATTAATAATTATTATTCGTATTATTCAATAGAGAATAAATAATAATGTAAATTCAAAGGTAATATGCCAGAGTAGACGAGATTGTCACGAATTAAATTAAGCACCTGATGGCCAAAAAATGTTGCTACAGTAAATAAGATAAAATGGCATCATGGGGTTCCATTGTCGCTGGCTGCTCTTATGGGTGACGAACCCCGTAGGCATGGCATACAGCTACAAGCGGCTTTAAACGCACGGTTGAGCACAAAAGGGCCTATCTCGGAAACCAACAATAAAATTCAATTGACAATGAAAAGAAAAAAGTTTGTTCGCGCCACAAAAATACCCTAACGGAATGGGACTTTCTAAGAGATTCGGGGTTGTATTGTTTTTGCCAAGCCAGGTAGTAGATTTAATCCAGCTTTTATATGGAGACATGCCATTTATATATAACATGTAGAATAATAAGTAATAATGCAACTCAACCAAAAGATTTATATATAGAGATTTACTTATGAATATCATTAAAAATATAAAGATAATTTTAGCTACTTTTGCCGTCATCATTATGATTTATTACCCAATAAAAACTGACATAGAGCTGTGATAACAAAAATAATTGTAATTTGTTTTTAACTGGCAATATTTTTATAACTATCGTTGAAGTGTACGAAAAATAAACATGAATTAGATATCAGTTAAAATTTTGTACTAAGTAAATTGATTTCCACCAATTTTATCTATACACGATAAACTGATTAAAAGTAAAGTAGCAGATTGATAAGAAATAATTAGTTTAAAAATATTAGATAAATAATTTACGCGGCGACATTTTGATTTAAATGCATACTGTGCCGACGGTAAATTGCATGGGCTTGCATTGTCTCTGAAGACTTATGTCGTTTAAAAATTATAAATAGTTTAATATTAACAATTTAATAGAAATTATATGGCTTAGGAAGCTTTTTTTGAAACAATAATGTAAAATTCGATAAATTTCATTAAGGAAAAGATTTGTTTTATGAAAAAAAATAAAAGTGTTTTTATTTTAAATTCAGGGTATATATTTATGAAGATATATACTAATAATGATTTATTAGGCTAATAAATACTATTGAAATGCTTTTTGCTGTGTATTCTAAACAATTAATTTCACACTTGGTTTAATTATTGATTTATTCATGATATATGTAGACCGGCATACAAAGATAGATACAACTGACTTTATTTATAAGAGTATATTTAAAATTATACTTTAAAAAAGAGAGTTTATGAGGTCATATTCATATAATATAAATAAATAACATAAAAATTAATATGTAACTTAAATTAGAGTATGAAAAAAATATGTTTATATCAAAACGTGAAGGCCTACACTTCTGCAAAATATATTTTTTAGGAAAATGTCAATAATGTAAAAGTTTTATTAGCTTAAGTTTTTCAATATACTTTTAGAGTTATTATTATATAGATAATAAGGAATCTAACAACACAAATAAACAATAGTAGTCATTTTTTTAATAAAAAACGCATATATTTGTAAATAAATACTAGAATTAAATCAGAATAAGTAAATAATTATTAAATTAGCCACTAAACCTTTATTAATTCAATATTTACAAACGTATAAAAAAATAACTACAACAGCATATTAATAAAATATTTTATATAATCTACATTTTTCTAGTAAACGTACATGGCGGGAAGATAAAGATGCAAAATATATATTCATTTTAATTCAAAGATGAAGTAACATTAATTAAAAGTGACGTGATCGCCTAACGCTTTGTTTTTAATATTATTCAGTGTGAATAAACATGAGAATGCATAATCAAAGCAATAAGCGAAGTTTTCTGTTTAGTTTTTAGTGTAGTGCCAAATGTACGCGGGTGCGGCCATTTTGTTTTTCAGTTTGCGTTTTTATAAATATGTTTCTACAGATTAATTATTCTAATTATATATCTTAAATAAGTATTTAAGAGACTTTTAAATAAAAAAATATAGAATTAGCCAAAAATTTTAAGCGTGTTATCTTAGTTTATGTATTTTATAATTAGGGAAAAACTTAATAAAATATCTATGTATAATAAATGGGAAATTTATGTTTACTTGCAAATAAAATTGCACATTTTGTAGATATTCTTATAATTCGTATAAGCGCTAATGTCTTGGAACGAGCATTTAGGCTCTTAATACGATAAGAACTGATAAACAAAAAGAAATTTATTTTTATGCGTCCATATGCTTTTAAAAACCCTATCTTGAGTATTCCAGTGGCGTATTTATCTTGGACTTAAGCCCTATTTTAAAAACTTGATGCAGGTAACGAAATGTTTTTTACAATACTGAGAAGTTTTGAAAATTATATATAATCTTCTTATTTAAACATAACAATATTTTATTTAGAATAAATGCTTAGGCTTACAAAGTTTATTATACAAATAATAACTATTTTATTAGTGTCTTCTTAATAAATGCAAAACTAGATTAAATAGAGATAGTTGCCTTCAAAATGCTTGAAGAAACCATATCTACACGGCACATATCCGTCATCGCAGCACAATTTTCGTCAATACTACACACGAGATACTATTTCTAATATGATAAAAGTTCGTGAACACTATCAGTGTTTAGTCGGTCAGCGTACGCGTAACGTACCTTGTGGTTAGCGATATCGTTATCAAATCATAAATTTTATGATACCCGACGAATAACAATATTAACAAGTATTCAGCAAATATCATTTTGTGTAACAAATTTTTGGTTATAGTCCTCTCTATATTACGATTACAGATTACTTAATATATTAAAAAAAAATTAAAAACAAATATTATTTAGTATATTTTTTATATAGTTTCATGCTCTATCCCGCATATAACAGGGTAGGCAGAGAGAACCATAGGAACCTAGTGTTAAGACTTTCCGTTTCTCGTCTTCCGCCTTTTTGAAAGCAGAGCGTGTTGAGTGGCGGAACTCAACGCCACGCTTTGCCTATGAAAATGTAAATGAAAAAAATCCATCTTCCCCAAGTGGGAATCGAACCCACAAACCTTCACGATCTTCTTATTTATTTATAATATAATTCGCCTAAATTCCAAAAACCTTGTAAATTCTAAAATAAATAGAATAATTGTGTTTCAAATGAATATTTTCTCATTGAAATAATTAAAAACTGCGGCATTTATCTAAAAACACAGCGTATTATGTTAATCGTTGAGCGTAAAGCTTTTAAAACAATCATTTTCTTAACAACTATTAGTTGCGAACAATAGAAATGAATTTACAAAAAATATTCGCTTCTAGCTATTCGTGATATTATAATATAACAAAGTATACAAAGTTTAATTAACAATTTATATATATATATATATATATATATATATATATATATATATATATATATATATATATATATATATATATATATATATATATATATATATATATATATATATATATATATATATATATATATATATATATATATATATATATATATATATATATATATATATATATATATATATATATATATATATATATATATATATATATATATATATATATATATATATATATATATATATATATATATATATATATATATATATATATATATATGTGAGTTGAGTTGGTATTGAAACTTCCACTCTGAACTCTGAGTCGTCTATAAATATTTATACATTTAATAAGTTATAGTACATTATTAATATATTTACATGTTTTTAAACTATTTCTATTTAAATATCATCGAAATTTACTTAAATAAGATTAAAAAACGCCATTTCAAGAGTTGAACCTTCAATTAAACCTATTGTTAATGTAAAACTCACGTAAACGGCTTTATAATTGTGTCTAAGAACTAACGACTCAATATATTGTATTTAAAAGGGAAAAACGTTTAAACTTTCAATTACCCAGTTAAAATATCTGTTTAGGGCCGATAACGATAAGTGCGCAATTTTATAATTTCACTACAAACTTGTGTTAAGTTTTACACCTTGTTCAGGAAGCTAGATAGTGTAACGTAGTGCTTCCACCGAGGAATGATAACTATTGAATTGAATAGAATAGAATGTATAGGCGTAACCGTAAATATAAGTTAAGCCAAATGTTTAAAGAGGTTTGTCTGTAAACGCGACGGTTTGGGTTTCGATTCCCAGTTTAGATAAATGTGGCGTTGAGTCCCGCCACACAACACGCAATGCAAAAGGCGGAAAGCGGGAAAAAGAGTGTCTTAACACTAGGTTCTTACGTTTCCTGCAGCTCCCTCTAATTATTTTGCTATGGGCGTGAAGTTAATTATAAACATAATATTTTTAGGCATTTTTTTAAGTTAATACTGTTCAAGTAGAATTTTATACAAAAGACGTTTTCTCTGCCTAATCAGTGATACTCAGCTAATTATAAAGTGTGACCGCCGGATTGGAAAAATTACAGAACTAACGGTTGCTTTTTGTTTAATGTGAAATCACTTTATTTTACAATTTTTAAGTAGTTTTAATAACTATTTATATATCTATAATCTTTAGATAGTATATAAGAAGTCTCTAATTGAACAAAAATTTTAAAAAATCTACACACATATAGGTAGGTACATTATATATGTACCTAAGTGAGATTCTGTAGAAACGTCTATTCAATTTAAATTTCTTTAATGCTTCTATCCTACGACAGTATCGAGACATAGAGAAATTACTTAAATAAAAAATTGAGATTGGTTTTTAAGAAATGGTAAGGTTATCTCATTTTAGTCGAATCCATTTAGGATTGATAAATAGCACTTAAGCTGGTCAGCGTTGGCCCAAAATAAAATATCTTTTGACGTACTATATCACAAAAGAATTTATATACCTATATGGAATTAGTACAATAATATTAGATTATTTAAAGAATTAAACTAATTTAGCGAAAATTTTCTATAATGACACGAACTTCGTATATTGAAAATAAAAATGGTAGTTTTAAAGATGGCGGATAGTGTCAAATTTCATAAAGCGCGGTAAATTTTTGTAAACTAACAAATAAGTAATTTATTTTTGCAAAACTGTAAGAGATTTGAAGGTATTATTATAGATTGGTATTATTGTTATAGAATATTATAGATTTTTCACATTTGCCTTTTTTTGATACTTACTGTAATAATATATAGGTATATTTAATAATTTTGTTTAAAAAATGTATTCTAGGTTATGTTTGTACTTATAATTTTTATTATTTTTATTAGGAGAGCGGAGGGAGAATGAAACTTTATATCCCTAACGATTACATATTAACTGCGTTAGATAGGTGTTTCGTAGGCGTATTTACGTATAAATGTCAAATTTACGACCGCGGCATTTTGTCAAAAAATTTTTAATACCCACCGGCGCGACGGCCGGTGGGATTTTCACCTAATTCTTATATTTAGACACGAAATGTTGCCAAAATTTGCAATTACCATACAAATAATAATTTCTAAGCCGTTTCTAAAGTTAATTTTCGATTTTAACGATATGTCGTCTAACTCCGTAGTTTCTCTTATCGTACTATAAACGTCTCGCATGATTTACTACATGTATATTGGCTATAAAATACTTTTTAAACGTCTAGTACTTGGTTTTACGATGAATAAATAAAGAATGAGCTTTAATAATATCTTATTATATAATTATTTTGTACGGCCTAAGGTTGTTATTAAAGTTTCTCGTTAATTTTGATGTTCGGAAAATGGTTATTTAAGTTAAGTTGTATTTTTAGACATCGTGACAGTTGGATTACTTAACTGTAGATAATGGTTGAGAGTTTGAATGTGACTCAAGGATTTTATACTGGAAATATTTTCGCTTTCCAAATTTGGGTGTACCGGCGGCGTTGAGTTTCGCATTTCTATATAAATTTGTTTCTCTATTTATCAGAGACAAAATAGAAATTTATATCACTTATATAGTACCAATGCATGATCATGATCATTATATATATATATATATATATATATATATATATATATATATATATATATATATATATATATATATATATATATATATATATATATATATATATATATATATATATATATATATATATATATATATATATATATATATATATATATATATATATATATATATATATATATATATATATATATATATATATATATAATAAACATGTTGTAATAAATAATGTTATAATAAACATAATAATAGTTATTAATTATAAAATTACAGTAAAAAAAAATATTAATAATACATTTTCTTTATTTAATAAATAAGAACTCCGACATAAATAATAAAAGATCGTATTTAATTAGTAACAGTTACTTTAGTTAAAAGTGTAAACGCAATTAAATTACTTTTTAATTAGTTAGTAAGTACACGAAATCGCAATTTGATCGGCTTATAGTCAAGTGTGTGTACGTGTTAAAAGTTGTTATATTTAGAGTCAGTAATTAAAGTAGACACTACGTTTTTTTAATTATTTTTAATCTGTACGCAATTCCTTAGTCTATGGAACAGTGAGTGAGACTATTTCATAGTGATTTATTTCTCTTTGTAAGCATAAGTTGTGACTTCTTTATTTTAATTGGACAGAGTAAACTTTGCATGTAGTACAAATTATGTATATTATTTGAACTGGTATTTATAATTTTTTGGACGCAATTCTACTTTTAATGCGTAATTTTTATTAAAATTTAACTGGAATAGTTTAGAAAATGTTACGTCAAAACGATTTTATATCGATAAACTTTAACATAATGTAAGATTAAATATTCGTATAAATCGATGGAAACAAGTCCAACGACCGACGCTGAAAATCCGGTGCGATGTGTTTTTTTTAAATTTCAATATTTAAATTGTATAATATGTTCTATTTTAGTTTCATAAACGTTTTACAAGTGTACAATAGAATAGATAAATTCGTTTAAATATCAAATAAATATGGTACAAGATGGAAGCGTTCGTGAATTTCAATGAAAAAATTATGTAAACGGCCATTGTCGCATTCAAAAAGCCTGGATCTAATTGTTTATTCCAGATGTAACTGTATTAGTTAAATTTAAAGTGTTAAACAGTGTGTGGTAACATAGTTCATCGTTGGTTCGTGATTTTTGATTAAATTGGTTTCGAGCGTCGGTTGTATAGCGACGGCAGTGCTCTGGCTTTGGCGTGTTTGGTTATTTAAAAAACAATATGTACATATTTTTGTGTTTCTAACCTAATAGGCCGTTCTAAGTAAGAAAGTTTTCATAGAAGCTTTTTTTATACAAACTTTACAATTATCAAAATTTGAAATATGCACTAGTATAGAAATACAAGCTTTTATATTTAAGGTATAAACCACAAAAAGCTTTGCTACACAAAAGCATTTAAGTACAATTATTATATATCTACCATATCATTCACATCACGTATATTTCAAAATTTAAATAAAGCTCTTCATTTTCGAACCGCTAATTACGCAGTTTGGATTCAAGAATAATTCGCGCGATTGCTAATTTCAATCTTATTGTGTAACAGTCGTTTAAACATCCTTTTAAAATACACCTATGAATTTTTGATTAAGTAGGTATATGTTGTATCTAAAACGCTATATGTATATGTTATATGTATTATTAATAATATATATTGGACATAACTAAAAGGTTCTATAAGTAAATTAAAAATTAACAGAGTTTAAGTGGTGTGTTATTAAAAAAAGTGAACAAAATAGTGTTTAATTCTATTTTCTTCTAATGCAGGCTAGAAAAATCGCATAGAAACTAATATAATTCAATTAATTTAGTTATAATTTTATTTAAAAATTGAAATATTCGAATTACTATAAAGATTTAGATGTTTTAATGTCACTTTTACATATATTTTGTAACGAGGAAGACAACTGATATGCTGTCGGGATGCTTAAAGCATATTAATTGTTCGACCATGATACAGCGATTGGGATACAGGGACAAAGCTTTTAAATGACAGCCTAACGGTGTAGTGTAGTTGATCATTCTTACTTAGATGCTTACAGTATTTAAGAATATTGGGATAATTAAATTTTTTTACTAAAAATATTTTTTATTTTTATACTTAGATTTAGATTTAGAGTCATATTGCAATGTCTGAGATTACTTCTGACAAAGGAATGGTGGACATAGAAATTATAATGTATAATGTTCTCCATCCAACGTAGCATTAGTGAAGTGAATTGTGCTCAACTGACACGCTCGGAACGCTATAATTAAAGAGAAGAAGAATAATTAAAATTTTCGTTTCAATAGAAATAGTATATATCATTGTTAGAATAAGAATTGCTTATTAATATTGTTTATTAGATAAAGCGCGGCGTTGAGTTCCGCCACACAACATGCAATTCCTCGAAAAGCGCGGAAAGCAGGGACTAAACAACGGAGTGTCTTAACACCTAGGTTCTTAAGGTTCCTGCAGTTCCCTCTGCCTACCATGCTATATGCAGAATAATATGTGGAGACATAAAAAAATCGTCATTTTCTAGTGTAGGTATATGTGCGGTCAGGTTAGGTATATAGTTTCGGATGCGTCGGTCGCGACCGGGGCGATGACCAAATTATTGCAAAGATCCCGCCGCTCCCACTCACATCGCATGTTCCGCAAATAAATCTTGATAAAACTTCTTAAACTAAATTAACAACATATACGTATTCACGAACTAATTGATAAAAAAAGGAGCGAATTTTACTTTTTGTCACCGAATTGGAAGTTAAATTGACCATTTTCCTGGTTGATGACAAGTGATGATTAGAAAAAAAATGGTCTATTATCAAATTCTTCTGATATACCGGTAAAAATAGTTATCCGTTAAAGTTTTTGTTAGGTTCATAGCGTTTTGAAATGGAAAAAAACGTTGAGTGTTACCGTCACTTAATAATTGTGCCAGTAAATTTCATTGCGCTTAGAAAGGCAGTCAGTCAGCTCGGAGTTAAATAGTCAATCACGAGTGTTGGTGTGGCTAATCTTGTATTCACACTCACAATAGTGGTAACGAACGGACAAACGGACAGACGGTAATAAGATGCGCGTGGGCGGCTTAAGTCCACGTTATTTATGATGAGACACCTCTCTCAAACTTTTTTTTGTTATACAGACTTAAATCCGAAATTAGTCGGAATAACCGCATTTCAGGACGACTACTTATCGCCGGCGAACGAATAAATACACTCAACTAACTTCACTGACAAGAAAATCCTCTAAGTAGATACTTATTTTATGTATTTAATAAAAGCAAAAACGGAGACGGCCGTCGCGTCGAAAGGAAATCGTTATCTTAACGACGGCGTATTTACGTAAAATCTGAGTAAGAGTCTGAAACTGTCCCTTGGAGTGCAGCAGACGATAAGGGGGCACGCATTATCGCGGGTTCATATGCCAGCTATCGACCTCGCATACACACGATGTTTATACGCGTCGCCGATAAAATATATGCGCAGAATTGATAAACTCAAGACTAGCATCGATTTGTAAACTCCATCGGGCCGAGGTTAACGGTCTGTTAAATTAATTTCAAGAACATAAATAATTTAAGAGTCACTCCGGCATCTGATAACGTTAAAAACGGCGATTCAATTGAAATCAGCTGATCGACGGCGCGCGAGGCTCGGTCTGGGAGCTATGTTTACTTTGGGAGATCAAATTGAAACTGTGTACGTAAAACTTCATGTGTTGCCTTAAAAAGTTATCGTCAATACCTACGCCAGATAAATATGTTCGTGAATCCTCACAATTTGAGGACAAGAAAATATTATAGGAGAATGAATATTGAAAAAGCGTCGTCCGCAGTCCACCGCAATGCGGTTGCATGTTCACATTTAGAAGTGCAGAGTTAGATGCTATTACTGTGCTAGCGGGTAAATCGACCTGGCTGGCCTGCCTGGCCTAGCTGGCCTGACTGGTCCGGGCGCCGACGCTCGGAAACGGCCGTGCGATTGGTTTATTGACACGTGTTGGTGTTATCGCCTGCCACTGTGTCCCCATGCGGATGAGCAAATGGGATAATAGACGTCTGGGCCCGCATCCGGCGCGGGAGTCGGATACAACTCTTGCAACGCTCTGGATACAATTTTTCAATTAAATCGACCAGACAGAAGATCTCTAATAGGTGTCGTTAAGAAGACGTGTGCCCGATTTTCGATCTGTCCACGTAACGAGGCCGTTTTATTAGTATTTATGGTTAGAATAAACGCAATGCACCGCTCTGCTGCCGCGTCATGAATGAAACGGAATTTATGACGCTCGATATAATATTATTTCGCTGGTAATTTAAAGAGGACAGTATCCGAGTGTATTTCCCAGCGCGGGACGCACATCTCAATTCGTCCATGTAACAGGTGATATAAAAGATTTTTCTAAGTTTTACGGCGATGTCGGGTACGGGTCGAGTGGCGCAGTAAAACTCGATACGAGCGTCTACTAAGGTCTAACGATGCTTGATTTACCGCTATCAATTTGAAGAATACATAAAAATACACCTTAAGCGATAACCGAGCGGAGTTCGGCGTTTTATTTGCAGCGGAACGACAGCTTGTTCGTTATAAAAGGCAGCGTGCATTGCAGCGTGATGAATTTTGTACCGGTTCGCATTATTACTATTAGGTATTGTGAACTATTCATATACATTATTCACTGTTACGAATCGCTTCTGGTAGCCCCAGACATGTGAATGCTTCGCCAGATGACAGCGAGCAAGACGGGGCTAAGGGCGAGCGGGCGCGTCGGAAAGAGACGGGGCTGTTTAAGGGTGGCGTTCATCATGTCCCACCCCGTGTCGGGCACAAGTGACGGTCCTGTCTTCCCCAACCGTCTGTATTCGAGAACCTCGTCCCTTTTCGCCTTATTTTTTATATACCAGCTTGTATATTCCGAATTCCTCCGTTGGAAGTTGTCGGAATGGCCGACCACAACATATGATCTTAGTCATATTTAATTATTGCCACAAAACAGATTTTTTACTTCTCAGAAACAACCTACGCTAATCTCGAGACGCAATCGTAAAAAATCAACCCAGCGGGCGTATTGCGGGCAACATTTGAATAACTGAAGCGATTAATCCACGGGGCTTTAATTATCGCAACGGGGCTCGAGCTCATCAGCCCCGGCCGCGGCATGACTTATGTCCGCCAGCCGACACTAACCGAGAGGCTGCGACACTAACAGACCGTCAAAATTTAATCATGTTACATATCACAAAGAGATGAATCCGAGAAACCATACGCATCGCAAAAACCCGCCGAATCGAAACGAACTTATTACTCAGTGGAGATGCCCAGCGAGAAATAACCACAGGAATGTCATTTAAAAAAATTAAAACGTGTGATTTTATTTATTTTTTTCCCTTATGGCAACCCGACGGACTAAAGGTTATCTCAGAAAAAAGGCGGGACTGAGCGATTCCATTTTTAAAACGTATCATTTAATTTTGAAACCGGCTCTCAAAAAGTCAAAAGGTAGTCATTACACATTTCCTAAATGTTGAATGGTCAATTTTATTTCTGTGAGACAGTTTAGCGCCTCGGATCTATTTACGTCTTTTTTTCTTCTATATTACGAAATTGTACATAACAAATTGCTCGAGGTGTTAAATAATAGAATACGAAATAATTGCTATGATTTTGAATTCAAATAACCCCCATGGCTTGTTGCGTGCCGGTCGGTATGTGGGATGACACTGACCCAAAATTTTATGGGAAAATGTTTTTATTTATATTTTTTTTTATATAGCTCTATAGGCGGCGTTATAAGAGTTGAAGTTGCTTGAAATCTGTTGAAGTACGCTCCGCATAGTGTCAAATGCCTATAAATTAATGACGTAAGACAAACTGTGTCATGTCGTCGACCGGCCAATAACTGTATGAGACTAGTGCCTGTGCACAGCTTGTACTGTATATATAGAGAGATATATATATTTTTTTCTTTTTCTAACTAACGCATTACACAAATGAAGTATAGGGCCATATCACTTATTTGTTATCTATATTAGAAATATTTCTGAAATAATATACGTAATTAATTTTTTTGCTTTCTTTTGATGCGTTATATAAAGAAAAATGTAAAATAACTAAATAAGTAACTAGAGAAATAATATACCATAGTAATATATATGACGCAAAAATTTAAAAAAAAACATATATTTATAATGAAATAGACATAGATAAATATCGACGGTCAACAACCTTGCTAGAACAACACAATTCTATTTAAAACTAACATCGCAAGTATTGCTAGAGATCTAATAGGCGCTTTTACGTGTCACTTGTAAATGATGTTTCAATATTAATAACGAATAGGACGTATGACAATATGATCTGTGAAGACCATCTAAAATAACCTAATTTGTTAAGCTTATGGCTATCTCGGCTAATCTCAGCTGCTTTATTAAAATTTCATTTGCAAAGGAAAAGTTTAAAGCAAGAGTGTATATGTATATATAGCTGTATGTCTCAAGATGTATATATGTTCAATTTATATAATGATATAGTATGTAGTGCGTAAGTAGGTCCAGATACGAATCTAAATTTCTTCGTTTATTATCATAGTTTTGTATATTATTTTTTTAAGGGGTTTTTTAATATTATATTGAAGTAGTATTTCATATTTGTTAGATGTTCAGTTTTGATTCTTCTAATATTATTTTTAATGATAAAATTACTTTTTTTAGATCTCTAAATTTTTTTTTAAATTACTTTTAAAAATGATGACAGAGTATTATTATAATGCCGTTATATATTCAACAAACCCATAATATTAACAAAAATCCCCGTTAAATTTAATCCAATTCTTCAAGTAGAATGTGCTTAGGTCTGCCTAAGCACATTCTACTTACACTAAACTCGAACCTGCAACTGGAACCAAAACAAAGAACTAGAAGTTAGAACCAACTCGCAATTAAAGACCGTTGAAAAGATCGAATTGTATAATGAAAACTGTAGAAACGCTTATTGCTTTATATGGGCATAGAACTTAATACGCTAGTGCTAATCTGCACATAAAACATTCACAATACTCCTGAATGAGCTATAAACCTGGCTACACGATGTAATCCAGCATCCTTATTATGTGAAACAATTTGTTTGTATGCTCGCTTATATTATACATAAGCTATAACTCAAAAACATGCTATTAAAATGCGTTTACGTACTTTGGTTTTATTGATATATGGAATAGCATAAAATATCAATTAATATGTTTATTGTCTAAGAATTGTAAGCGTTAAGAGATTATTGTATCATCTCCTTAAGAAAATAAAGAGAAAAAATGTCAAAAATCTTTCACACTAAATTCTCTTTATTAATGATTTTCTTGTTATGAGGGATTTGAACTGGTAACCGCCATTTAGACCCGTAGTCCTGCTAGTTATAATTGTCCGTATGTAAGAAATTTAATTTTATTTAGTATACTTACTAAATAAAGTTACTGCAAAGCTCCCTTTACACATAAACAAGATTGCTTAGTATTGAATGAACTGGAAACCCAAAGAATGTTCTATAGACTTGACCATATAATTAAAATAATGGGATAAGATCTGGTATTGTTCAGAATTTTAGTTTTATTTGATTGTAAAATAATAATAATGCAGTGTCGGCCATTAAATGTATAAACTGTAGGCGTGAACAGGTGTTCCACTGCTGAGCTATCGATCGCACAAATCGCTTACTCATTCTTTTTGATGGCCCCGCTATGTACTACACGAAAAGCTTGGTTTTAAATGTCTTTTGTGAACTTTGGGTATGTTTAGCTTAGGTTATGAGTGTTAAGAATCTTATCTTAAAGGAATTTGATCATTATTTTCAAAGAACACGAAAATAATATGAAAATTCATAAATTATCCTTTAAATCTAAAAAAATATTAATATTAAATTAATTAATCATTTAGTTAACAAAGATAAATCATAAAAAAACTGATATGAAATAATAGCATACTACCAGTACGTGTAAACGAACTCGATAGTAATAAAAATAATACAACAATTGCAATTTCCCCAAAACAAAATCTCCGCTAGACACGCACTGCCGTCTAATGTTTATTCATAAGTCGTAAAAATACGAAAATTAGATGCCATATTAGCATAGACTGTAACAATTATCATTGTTGTATACACGGTTATTTGTTTATATTGTTTTTTCACCGAGTTTTGCGGTTAAGTAGAAACTTTACGATCTTATAATGTAATTTTTTTGTCTACCATGCGATAATTAAACGCTATTTTAGGTAAATTTAACAAAAAATGCATAAATTACACATTTAAACTTTTGATTGCTTTTGTATTGTAACTCGTGGATTCAAACCGATGTGTAGATTTGGTGAGCGTGAATATAATAGAGAAATTAATATGTCAGTTCATATATATGAAGGATTAAATAAAAATAATAATAACCATGAAACCGAGCATCTTAGTTAATGCACGTATATATTCTATACTAAAACAACACTTAAAATAATTACGGCACAAAAGAGCCGGCTGTCAAATGTTAAAATGCTCATCCTCAAAGTGTAGAGATACACTTTGAAAGAGTATTTAATTGGAGGTAAAAGATGATAGATACGGTATATGACTCGACATTTTTATTTTATTTCGTATTCTTCAATCCTTCCAACAGCACATAATAGTTTTTGAGTTCATTAACACCAAAATACAAACATTTAGTTAAATTATCTCATAAAATTATCATAATATATATCGTGCGTTTGCATAATTGAATACTTTAAATATATTTTTAAATGGTCGTAGTTTGAAATTTGTTAGATTTGTTTTTTTTTATCTACATTATACATTCCACTTTTTGGTTAAATTAATTGATGTACTTAGTTTACAGAACTCTCCGTTCTCCGTCGACTTGGAATTAACAGCGTTTTTATAATATTATAGCGTTTACTTAAGTTATTGTGGACTATTACCTCAATGTAGGCTACGGTGTATATGTTTTTTGTATGTTGGCACATACTTCTATTATGTTGCTTCTATCTTCTACAGGTGTATGTAACTGCTTATTTTTTTGCGTCTATACGGTAGATAAATCGCATCCTCGTTCCACAGTTACTTGCTAACGTAAAGTTAGCAACAATTATAATCATTATAAATTGACTTTTAAATTGTTAGGATGTTTATATATATATATATATATATATATATATATATATATATATATATATATATATATATATATATATATATATATATATATATATATATATATATATATATATATATATATATATATATATATATATATATATATATATATATATAGTCTTAAATACCATAAAAGCTATAAAAGCTTTTAAGAGTTTACAGTTTTATCTTAATGCTTAGATTTATCATTAAAAATATCCGCCTTTGCTAATCGATTACGCTCTCATGTCTAAGTCAAACTTACGATTAATTCTAATATTTTATCTGTATTCAATCATATAACTCGTAAACACACATCATATTCTTCAATTAGAATTTTTCTATTTTTATTTTATTCACTTTGGAAACTAGATAAAAGCTGCAGCGTTGAGTTCCACTTAACGCGCAATGCCTGGAAAAAGGCGGAAAGCAGGGACGGAGAAAGCAGGGACTAAGCAATTGAGTGTCTTACAGGTTGCTATGGTTCATGCAGTTCCCTCTGCCTACCCTGCCATGCGCGGGATAAAGCGTGAAGACATAAAAAAAGACCTAAGATTGTATTGTAAACTTCATTCTCTTCTTTCAGTACGACGAAAGCCTCCACGGCGGGGGCTATATGGAGGGCGGCGCGATGTACCACGAGCACAGGCTCGCGCACCCCCACATCCCCCCAGTACACTACCCCCCCACGGCGCCTGCGCACGCGCTGCCCGGCGAGCCGTTAGTGCACAAGCGGGACAAGGACGCGATATATGGGTGAGTCGGGTGGTAACGTGTTCATTTGTTTGTTATAGACTGTTTGTTATAGACTGTAGATTTTTTGATCGGCTATAGTAAGCTATGTATAGCGTTGTAGAGCTAATTCAGTGGAATGACGGGCTTAGTGATTTTGGTGTGGCAAGACAGGAGGCTAAAAGCTAAGGGTTGTTATTTTGATTTAGCTTATGATATAATAAAGCAGGTTCAAGGGATCACAGTAGTCTTTCAATTAATTTTACCAGATCAAAAAGAAAAATTATTTAAATATACCTATGTATACTGCCTTTTGAGAATTGAACCTACAATCATACCGCTTATGGAATATATATACTGTACTATATGCTAAATGCGAATATAGTGTGAAACTGATTATTCAATTCAATGCATTCTGGTGTTAGGTTTGTTGGATAATCAATTTAAGAAATTATAAAAAGAGTTTCTTTGTTAAATAGTTATTATACCGCTATAGCGCAGTGTAGTTAGATTGTGAGCTCGTTAATAATGGGTTCGATTTTAAAACGAGGGAATTCAATTTTACAATTATTCTATACTGTTATATGTGGGAAAGTTATTAATACATATATACATAATATTGTGTTTTTTTTTAATTATTCTTGTAGCCTGTTTATAAATGTAATGAAAGTAAAAGCTTAATTTTTTTGGTTTATGTACGTGTTGCTGCGCCGGCGCCTCGCCTTGATAATGCGTGCCATTCTATTGTAGATAAAACGATAACTATTTAATAGATAACATAAATATCTGATTAATACAGAATATATGAATTAAAAAAATATATTATGTTATGTTCTGTTATATTGTTTTATATTATATATATATTTTTGCTTATTAAAATTACTGATAGATATATAAGTATTCTTCTCTATTCTCCAAGTTTCTGTCACAACAGAGAAGTGTGACAGTATATGCTGATGTACTTATCAGATTTTAGATTATTATTACAACCAAACAAAAATAGAAGGAAGTCATTTTTAGGCATATTTTTAAGGTAATGATAGTTCAATAGTAGGGCAGGATGTATCTACAGATGTGTCTTATTAAATTGTATGAGAAAGCAACTAAGGCTGGCGTCTGCCTGTAAACGTGACGGTTTATGGGTTCGATTCCCACTTGGGGAAGATAGATTTTTTATTTCCATTTTCTTGGCTATGGCAACTAAGCGAGCGCGGCGTTGATTTCCTCGACACAACACACAATGCCTCGCAAAAGCGAAAAGCGGGTTAACGGAGTGTCTTAACACTAGGTTCCTACGGTTCCTGCGGTTCCCTCTGCCTATCCTGCTATGAGCGGGATAAAGCGTGAAGCTACAACAGATTACCGCCTCGAAATTTAAGGGTCTAGGTTCAAATTTACTTGTGACTATTACAGATCACTACTCATCATTTTTCGTCATTTTTATCTCAAACGTTATCAAAGTTCAAAAATTAAAAAGAAATATAAATACATAAATTGCATTTTTACAACAGGACAATTATCGATGAAATGTTTTATTTCGTTGGAATTTTTAGTATAATTCTGCGAATTTTATCTTTTAATGTATTTTATCCAAAACCACTATCTTCATAATCATCGTAAAACGTCATAATAAATATCTTGTAATTATATATTTTTTTTATCAAAAAAAACGAAATTGTATAAAGATATTATCAAATACTTGCAATTTACAGTAGCTACGTGTATTATCTGTGTGATTTAAATTCTAATTTTAAATAAACGTATACACAGAGTAAAAACGTTATTAGCGTAACTAAACGCTGTAGTTTGTTTTTATAGGAAAAAGAATTAATAAAATACGTTTCCCAGCGGGAATGGAAGCCGCTACCAACGCGCATACAATCCAACAATACGTCACATTTTTTTTATTTAAAATAAAGATAGAGTTCACAAATTTGCATGTTTAAATGATATCAGCTTTAATCATGGGTTCAAATCCCAGATTAGATAATATTAAATTTTTTTTTTTTTTTGTTTTGTTTGCATGTAAATTGGAATGATTTTTGTGATTAATATATATATATATATATATATATATATATATATATATATATATATATATATATATATATATATATATATATATATATATATATATATATATATATATATATATATATATATATATATATATATATATATATATATATATATATATATATATATATATATATATATATATATATATATATATATATATATAAAGTGTTTTTTTACGAGGTTAGATTGATAACAGAGATTTAAAGTGCTTATCTCCTTTACTAAGATGGCCTCGAGGTGCGATGCTTCGCGGATTGTCCTCACGATCTGCTTTATCAGATCAAAAAGTTGTCAAGAACTTTTCTCGTACTGCCCCGGTGCTAGCGATATAATATAATATTTGTTACTAAAATAATTTTACTATTAATTCTTTAATGATTTTCTATACAAAGATTTATTTTGTACGTACATATTATACAAGCATTAAGATTATTATTTAAACTTTCTGCTGTGTGATTCAAAACATAATCATAAGTTACGTCAAAATAAATATGTAAAAACGTTAATTGAACGTAAAACAAAGCTCATTTACGGTATAAAGCATACTTACTAAAGCAGTTTTATGTATGGTAATAGTTTTAGCGTACCCAATGTTACTTTCACATTTTAATTTAAATTTCAATAATATTACTAATTACTCCATCAAGAGATTATCAGATCAATTATTTTTAATGTGTTTAAATGTAAATAATTGCTCGGACGGGACCACACGCCCGTCATGGTTCTTCTTTCTGTTTAAAGGTTAATAGTTGTTTTAATCACCTTATTTATATGATATTAGTTAACTTTTTGCCCATTTAGGCCTTTGTTATTGTTATTCTAAGCACATCGTTTTTGATTATGTGTAACGTGTATATATACATATGTATATGTTTAGTTGCTTTGTGAAATAGGCTATATATATATATATATATATATATATATATATATATATATATATATATATATATATATATATATATATATATATATATATATATATATATATATATATATATATATATATATATATATATATATATATATATATATATATATATATATATATATATATTTTATCTGTGGCTATTTTTTTATAGGCAGAGGAAGTTTCTGCTCTTTATGTTACGTTACTTACGTTGGTAAGACATTCGGTGGAATCCGGCGTTCACTGTAACTCAACGCCCCGTTTAGCATAAACTGGAGAATAAAAATCAATTCCCCGTATAAGAAATGAAGCTGCACCGTCATGTGAAAGTACCATTACCACTACAAAACATACTCTTAAAATTCAAATTAATCACTTTTATCGCTTCAAATGAAATATATACAAATAAAATACACAGATTTTTATCTCATTACGCTCTACATGTTAATTTACAAGTAAAAACTGTTATACATTACTTTTCAATTAAATCATAATATATATTATTTTAATATATATGTTATGTTTTTTTTATTTATGTTATTGATATGCGACGCACGTTAATTGCTCACAATTATTTCGTGGCGTGATAAATTATTATTATAAATAATATATTAAACGTTTTCTAGTTATTTAGTAATATTAATATTTTAATTACTTTTGCTTGTATTTATGTTATTTGATGGTTCTTGTAATGTTTTTTTTTTATTTTAGGGTCTAAAGATGTTTTTAATTTTTGACAGTCACTATTTTCTCCATTTTCTGTGTTAAGTAAATATAGATAAAATGAACAATAAATTAAAATTAAAAAGTGAGGAACGGAGTGTGTTAACACTAGGTTCTCACGGTTCCTGCACGGTTCCGGCTTCCCTCTGCCTTCTCTGCTATGAGCTGGATAAAGCGTGAAGCTATAAAAAAAATATATAACCGAGATTAGACAGTAGGAAAAGCTTTCTATGTTATATTGTTATATTTATTTTGCCTATTATTTATTCATGATGAATCCGCCTTCACTGTCACCGAGCCCTACTAAGTTTTACTTCCTCCACTCGATGGTATCAGCGTCACGTCTAACCAATATTATTCTATCTTTTGTTCATTACTCAATTACGACTTTTATATGGTCTTTAGACAGTTCTTGTTCATTCAAGATGTTGAATTATAGTACACATATATGTTTATCTATATCTATATATCTTTGAAAGTGTCGTATGTGTTTTTTTTTATTACAAATTGTTTTTATATTTTTTTACTATGTATGGAAACAAAACCTAAGTATTTGTATGTTGTTTTATTACATTATTCTTTTTTGAATGGAAAGATTTCGATAGATATAATATGGATGGGTTATTTGTGGATGAAAGTTTGGAAAGTTAGTGGGAATTGTGGGTTCGAGTCCCAATCTGTTCAGTTTTTAATTATTTGTAGGTACTTCTCTATATATATTTAACAAAGCGTGTAACTAACATTAACAAAACAATTTCAAAATTAAGCATTGTCTAAAAAAACTCAAAAACAGTTTTGTGGTTAAAAAATAACTTATTCATAATATATAGTAATGTATAACTACAGTTATCACACATCTCACACGATGATATCACTGTCACGTTCCTTGTATCTCATCGCTATCGAATCTTTAGATCTGCCTATATATGTATGTGCCACGTATTACGTGTTCTTCATACTGTTATTATTTTAAAAGACATTTGATAGTAACATATTTTTTTAATGTCTTTTTTATATATGTTGAATGATCTAGATTGTTCTATTTAGATTATTAGGCTTGTATGTTTGTAAAAAGGATGTATTTCTTTTATATAGGTTAAGATAAAAGGTTTACATTGATTACAATTATGTTACAGGCATCCCCTCTTTCCCCTGCTGGCGCTGATTTTTGAAAAGTGCGAGCTTGCCACATGTACCCCTCGGGATCCGGGGGTGGCCGGCGGAGACGTTTGCTCGTCTGAATCTTTCAACGAAGACATTGCGGTCTTCAGTAAACAGGTAAATTTTATTTTTCTTTAATACTTCTTTGTTCTTGATAAATGCCAAATTTATAATCTACCAAAAAAACTCGTCATAAGTATGTAAGAAAAATATAAAGATAATATACAATTCTAATCAATCATGAACCGTCAATACAAGTTCTTCACTCGCTTTTTATCGGGCATTTCGAAAAAAATATAAAAAAACCTCATGAATACTATTGGAACGAAATAAAAACTGATGCCCTCCCAATTCGATTCCATACACAAAACCCATTTAGAAACACCATACGAAAATTACTCGCGAAAGAGAGAATGCAGGGCTGAATAACTTTGTGGCGACGCACCTGCCTCCATTACCCATCAGAATTAAAAAAAGAAAAAAAAGCGCGCCAACGCATTCGAATATTAAAATGTCGCAAAATGGCGTCCCGTAAATCAGCAGCGGCAATTTCTTCGGGCTTTAATAACTATAAAGCGTAATTAGCAACGGAAAATCAGTTATTGGTTTGGGTTTGCGTTTGCGCTCGCGTTTGTGTTCGCGTGGGCGACGTATCGATTGTTTACGGGTTGCCGGTCGGCTAGTACCGTCGAATATCGATATCAATATGTTCACAATCGATTTGTTACGTCCAGTTTTAATTTCAAACTTGATATGCAATTTTTAATCTGTGTACCGCTTGGCTTAAAGTGTAATATTTTAAATTTATTTCTTCTTTTTTTATGCATAACGTAAACACAAGTTATTATAAAGAGTACATGTTTTAATAAATTTTCGAGTTGTTACCAATCGTTTAAATTCTCGTACATCGGCCATCAATATTATTATGTTATTGGCAAAATTAATAAGCCCGTCACGAATCTCCGGAACAAAAATTAAATTGAATTCTCCATACAAATAATTGAACATAGTAAATTGTATAATATTAAATATATTGATATTATTTTCCGCAGCAACGTTTTCAATATTTCATTATGCGGTTCCGGCTATAATACAACAATGTAAATCAGCAATAACACCTATTATACGAAAGAAAAAACCTTTAAATGGAGTCATTTTGTGCCGATTCGGTATTGTGTACCTGGTAATCTGGCAACTAAACCGACAATCATACACTGATATGTTATTTTCTCATATATTTATTATAACCGCAGCTTGTTTGTGTAATTTTTTACGGAACACCGCGAATAGGCGTTGACATGTTGCGGTAGAATTTGAAACAATTTTGACGTCTTCACTGACATTAAAATGTCAAGAACACCGGAAGTGCTGCTAGTGTGAGCGTATTTTTAGTTATACACTGTACAATAATATTATTGATACGTTATCAGTCAAAGACTTATGTGAACTAATTATTGAAACATAATTGTATTTATATTTACAATATTGCAAGTGAAGTGAACCCGGGGTTAGGAGATAGCCGACGCTGATATCGTGTCAGTGTCATAGAAGTGACCGGTTACTCATTATTTATTTATTTACTATACGTTGACTTAGGTTAGATAGCCAGAGTGGCGTAGACGAATGTTTTTTTTTTATTATTATTTTTATTACGATATAAATTACGAAATCTGTATTCGGCGACAAGTAGTGATAGTGCAATAAAAATATCGTTTACCGATTACGTTGTAAAGTGTCACATTTATCATGCGTCCACATGTAACACGTACAAAAGCTAATCGTTGATTTTTAATTACTCCAATAAAACGTTTATCGGTGGCGGTGGCATGTGAAATCGCCACAAAAAGAGATAAAAATTCGGACCTCCCTCTCTAGAACACTTTAATAAGCAACGACCATAATTCATCGGCGCACGAAATAAATCATAAACGGTAAAGTGTTTATTTTCAACGTACTTAATATGTTATAAATTTATTTAAGTGGCATGCGGTACGATTGTGGAGTGATTGATATAGTGTTGTCTGTGGCGAGCGATCGGCTCAGGAGTGATACTGTCATCCTGCGCTGTCATCGCGACGAGTGCGGCACATCACTAGCTACTACAGCGTAGTGATGTGATCAAGTGAGCGCTCGTCGAAACCGAGTAGCAATGTCAGATTCTAAAGCTTTTTATTGTGGCAGCCGTTCAAGGTGCTAACTAGTTTTTAATAAAAACAAATACAGATCAATTATACGTCAAGTGTCTTTATAACTGTATTTATACTCGCTTGTATAAATTGTATCGGGTAAACAAGCCCTATTTGTGTTTTGAGAACGTATCGACTTGTGACATTTAATTAATTTAAATCGAATATTTGGTTGGCTTATTTGTCATTTGTCAAAGGAAATATTATATTAGAAGTAGCTGTATACTGATATGATCTGTGTTTATAGCGCACGAGAAGCCCGTTACAATATTAAAAATATTGTAACAAAAAAATGGCGGCGTTTTAATTGCTATAGTATCATAGTTGGCGTCAATTCATCCGTGAAGTAAAGATAATACTTTTACTTTACTTTTCTTTTATATGTGATGGTAGAACTTTATACGTCTACCATTTTTAGCATTGTAAGAAGAGCCGTATACGCTGGTTGATATATTTTTTAATCTATAAATATAATTGCAGCGAATGTTACTTCAAATTCCACTTTGGAGTTGAGTTCTGTCACTTTATACATATTGTTTTGAATTTGAACCGGAGAGCAGAGAGTGCTTTAGCACTAGGTTCGTTTCGCTTACTTTTCTTTGAAACTAAAAAAATCTTATCAACTAATTTATATAAATATATGACATAATTTATTTCCCAACAAGTAGTTATTTTAAAATATTCAAAAAATTAAAGCAGTTTTATATTTGTATGCAATAAAAGATATCGGGTTCCGGTTTTATAACTCATTAAAACTATAGAAAACGAAAGCAAGTAAGTGGGATAATCTCATTCCAACGGCAGATGTCTTGAAACACACTTGCTCGATAACTTTTCCTTTTGTGTAAGTACCTAGTGCTTAACTAGTATTTATTTTAATGTATACAAAATATTGTTTAACAAAGGAAAGACTAAAACTAAGTGTTAGGAGAAGAAGGTCTCTTTGGAGAAGTTCTCCGTTTTACTCAGCTATAGCCGAGATATAGTGTGAAAAAAAAGAAATGTATGATGTAACATAATATTTGCAATTAAAAAAGGTATTGATATTGTATTACATACAATTTTAAATTGATTGACCTCCATTTTTGTACAATTTAAAACATATTCTTATCGAGTCGTAACTCTTCAATTTTATTACCATGTGATTTTTTTAAGGGAGCAACACAAATATTAAAAATTGAAAAAAACTTTGTTACAATATTAATACGTACTAAATTTATTTTTTGTATAACTTTATTATAATTATAAATATCTGCTTCATTATAAACGTTCTAAAAGGTTTTTTGATGTATATCTGTGGCTAGGGCTGGCAAGGTGTGAAAATATGCAACGATGTTTATTATGAATGAATAAATTAATTTTAATAATATCAATTAACAGTTATATATCGACATTTGTCATGGACATGCTAACGAAGGAAAATTTATTTATAGTCTGTTACATATCTATACGTATATATTATTTAAAATGTTAGACGATTTGCTTTAAGTGCGGGTTCTAATCTCGTTTAGCTTAAAAATAGTTAAAAATATATAACACCAAATGATATTACTTTTTGTCTTGTACTTTTGTTTTTTTTATACTTTTTTGTTTTTTTTTTCTTTACTTTATAGTATAGTAAAGTGGTATAGTAATGTTCCCACTTGGTACATAATAGACTGCAGTCTAATGATAGGTTCAGTAATCATTACGCTAAATATTGCCACCTTAATAGGTTTCTATTCAGAAATAACATAAATGAAGCATAAAACGTATCGCAAACGTAACTTATATAAATAAGTGCCTGTATTGAAATTAAATTTTACTGTACTTAAAGTTAATAGAATATTATTATGATGGCGTCAATTTTACAAAATCTTACAAAATCTGTGGTTGTTACAACCTATTGTCTCTTTCAATTAATGAAGTATACAAAATGTAGTGTTAAGACACTCTGTTCTTAACTTTTTTGCTTATTTTAGAAGCTTTTTCGCAAATATCTATATGTTATATATATGCTATTTCTTGCCATATCAGGAAGTAAAGCCGCAACCAACACGATCACAATCAAATACAATCACTCAACAAAGATAGCGTAGAGAAAATTATATGGCTAACTTAATTACCCACACAAAAAACAAATGCGTACAGTAATCCAGTAATATAATATTATAATTAAATGAACTAGTAAAAACTATGGCAATGCACGCACTGTACCTACACTTGAAGATAATCTATTTGTAGATATCTTGATTTAGAAACCAGGCTTATACAGCGCGTGTCGATGTCTGTTTGCAATCTACACATCATTACAACCTTATATTGTAAAGATTTTTTCTATATAAATAATAGTTTTGACGCAATTTTCAATTAAATCACAAACGTGTTTGAATTTTGTATAGATATTAGCGGAGAACGGAGTGTTTTGGCTTATTGTGGAGTTTTTCTCCGTCTTCTCTCCGAGATCGTTCATAAATATTTATATAGAACAATAGCCTTTTAAGGCATCTACTTCTTTTGGTAACATACGCTATGTTTTTTTAATAGAAAACATATTATAATCAATCACATGTCGATGTTTATTTAAATTGTTATTTCTAAATCTAGGTATATGGATATGATTTCTCATTTCACATTTAAAACATTGTCTTTTCAGAGTATTGGTTAGAGGATACCTAGATCTTGTTTCTAACATAAAGTTTCTCTAAAATGTTTTAAAAGTATGAAATAACTATAATAAATTTAAAGTGAAAGTGCTTACAAATCGAGAGTTCTATTTTATTCACAAGCTCTAGTTCTGTATACCAATTACAAAGGACAACTATAAGAGCAATGGTTACATCTGTCTGTCATTGTTACGGGATTTGAACGCGCAATTTAAGCTCTTTGTCGCCATGATCCAATTGGATGTTTTGGCGCGGATGTAGAATAAATAAATGGTACAGGCAACACGCAGCTGCGCCTGCGCAGGGTTGCTATAACCATATTATTATTATAAAATCACAATTTACTTAACTGATCTACTTATATTGTAATTTATCATGATTATTATCAGTTTTATATATAATTAATTACGACAGAAAAAGCTTTTTTCATATATTTTTAAGCGATTTAATGAGAAAATAAGACTTTACACTGAGCGTTAACATTGTTATGTATAGTATTTCCAAGAGATAAGCAAAGTCGTATGATGTATCTAGTTTAAGATCAAATTGATGGCCCTGATTCGTCATTAGCCAAGCGCGCCAGAGTGGAACCGCAATAAGATACGTTTTTTGCGTCCCACTCGCACGCAGTCGTCTTTTTTTAACGCATCGCCGATTCCATTTCATCATCCCCATCGATTTAGATTCGCAATTCCGAATTCTTTACACATTTCCCTCAAATTTTAACTCTGGCTTGGGGTTTTTTGTTTACTGTATGTATTACTAGGATGTGTGGTGTTCGAGTACACTTCGAAAGGAGGTTCAAATCCAGTCTGCCACAGTCGGTTATTGAATAGCAATCTTATCTTCTGTATAATCTGTATAGAAGATGGCAGGTTGACAGAATTATACTTTGAATTTTGCCGAATTTCGTAAATGTATTAAATTTTAACTGTGATTTTCTTTATAAATTTACAAAGTTCTAGAAAAACAATAGCAAAATATACAATCAAATCAAAAACCATATTGATATAAAGGCTAAATGGACAATGTTTATTTTTATTTTGGTTTTAAATGTTCCTCGATAACGATTCTTCTGTGAATGTTGTTAACTTATTTAAATGTCACGTAAGTGGTCATGTTTATTTCTATATACATATATATGTATCTACTGCAAGTTAGCCTATACAGTCAATATACATTACATATATACACATATATATATACATATAAAATTGTATGCTAAGCTGTTGACCTAGAAATTTCTCAGTTCCAAGTAACAAAAGATGGCTACCAAAGATATGAATAGGACGCATAATTGACGTAATGCCTCGATTTAAACGTATTCAATGTATGAGAGATACCTGCAGTGTGTCTGTTTGCATACGAGCTGTAGCAAAGGTGAAGGATAGTGCGAGTTCATTTCCTGGCAAAGTTTATTTGTTCCTTTTGGTTCTCGATCACAGATATGCGTGATAAAGATATACATATACAATTTGAATTTAAATAAAATATATATCATGTTTTCCAACAGGAAACTCATTTTACATTAACAGCTCAAATATACTAAAACTAAATATAAAATCGCCGCAGGAGGTCCGATAATTTTGAATTTAACAAATGCTGCTCAGCTCCAATAAATTGTGAGTTCGTTGACTCGAAAAAAAATGCACGATTTAAAGGAATTTGCTTATAAACTTTGTGTTTTGAACCCCGGTACCATGCGATAGCGTGTGCGACTCAATTAGCAGACACGCCGTGCCGACTCGCATCGTGTTTTTGTACGGTCAAAACGGCATTAATACGCCGATGGACTAAACAGTGCCTTCTTTCATCACGTCACTTTAAATATACAATGTTCAATTTTAATTTTGAAAGTAATTTAAGCTTTTAAATCATTTGTCTGGATTTTTTTGTCCGTATATAAATAATCATATAATGTTATCATTATTTTGGCAAAGACCTTACCACATAATGCCAATACGATAATGACAGAACGGAACAGATAATAAACTCTTTAAGTTGAAAATAAAGAGAAAAAATAACGGCTTCAGTAAAGGAATAAGCTTGTAATTATAATTCTAATTATTATATTTTTAGTATTGCAGCTATGTGTCAGGTTATTACTACCGTTTTGGTGGGGAACAAAAAATGGGCACAGTGCCGGCGCTGGAATGACATTTTTTACTAAGAGTACTTGCTAAATGAGTATTAATTCACAGTTGTTAATAATGACATAAATGCACTAGGTTCGCATACTGGTTGGTTCTTTTTTATATTCCACATTGATCAAAGCTCGATAGAGTGATCGGATAGTTGTAGTGATTAAAAAATTCCAAAGGCCTATTTGTTTCTATTCTTTTTTTTTAATTTAATTGCGAACATTTCTTCATACTCATATATGGATGTGTTTATGTTTTTTTAGTTAAGAAATCTTGGAGTACTCAAGTGAATTATGCATCTATTTTTAATGTTTTCACATTTGTTTTGCTTCAGTGATTGACGAAAGTATTTAAAATGTTCACTTTAAATGAAATAACAATGTCCGAGGTTGTTATATATCTATATATTATAAATAGACTTTGACATTGTAAAGGATTAAATTTATAACGTAATTGTGTAATTATAAATGTTGCTATATTCAAACATTTCTATATGAACGTAAATGCGACGGTCGCGGGTTCAATTCTGCAAAATAATTATTTATTTTTATTATTTCTGCCACTCAACATTCTATATGTCGTTTACAATTGAATAGAATTGAACTTAAGTAAAGAGTATCTTAACACTTCGTGTCTTATGCCCATCCAGATACAGTATGAAGTTAAATAAATATTGCCCTTAATTCATCAAGATATTATATAAAGGTATATATTAAAAACACTCTGTATACATTAAGTTTAATTGTACAAGCCGCAAACGCATTCCAGGCACGTCCTGATTTCTTCACTACTAACCGATTTTATAAATGACCAGTTAAATGAGGCAGACTTGATTGTAATTTGTGTACACCGGATTATCTGACTTAATTTTCTTAAATGTTCATTCATAATTTATTACGTTTGATATGTATTTTCTTGTATTGAATGATATCTCTTAACAATTTTTTATTGTAAGTTAAAAATCACAAAAATCGATTTTTCTCAATACATAGAACTCGATGCGTATCAATGTCAACATTGCGTTAATAATCGTTTCCCAAAGTAAAAACCATTAAACGCCAATCGATCTTTTAAGCCTTCGCCATAATTCCTAAAAATAATAAAAAAAACCGACTCATTATGTATGTGACAGGGTACGAGCGCCCCTGTTGACTAAGACCAGTATAACGTGGCACTTTACAACCAGCATGTCCATATAACCATAGTATTATCGGTACATATTTGTAGGCTAAGTAATTTTGGTCGCGGTCGATGAGACCAATGTAAAATGATACCCTATATTGTGGACTTTGAAGGTGACTGGAGGTCTTGGGTAGACTAAGGGTAAATAAGGGACTGCCTGTGGGGGTGTTACGACCAGTCAGAAGCAGCTGACGTGGATTAGGGTGTCTTTACCTACAAATATGGGGTAGAAACGTTTTTCGGTGCCTAATGTTTATCAATTGTATAGTAGATGTGTTTAATTTTGTTATAAACACAAACTGAATCAATTTGTGATCACACTTAGTTAAAAGAGTGGACTTAAATGGTTATTTTAAATGTAATTTTGGAATTTATGTTATTAAAATAACTTTTTGGAAATTATTAAGAGTTACCTTATAATTATACAGACAGATTACAGTATATTTTGTAAAATAACATTAACTAGTTTTGATTTATATTAAGCATTTAAGCAAAATCGAACCATATTGCTTAGCTGTTCATGAATTAGATAGTTGTACAGAAATTTGAATAATTTACATTTTTAATATCAAAAATAGCATTATTTTTTTTAAAAACAGACGATTTTTACCTTTAAAACTACTTTTAAAAGGTACTTATATATACATATATATCAATGTACATAAACAATTTATAGCTTCTTCACCCCCATATGTTCTGTACATACATACATATTTCACCCCGATCAAATGCCCTATAATTTCAGGTCTTAGCCAATTTGCGTGATACCCTAAGTCTAGAAATTACAGCCCATCATAGTTTTAATTAAACCTTTGTAGTTTAAAATTAGATATTACTTGTTACTTAATTGCAGTCAGTATTTTTCATTTAAAAGCATTTTTTAACCTTTTACGTTATAACTGAGCCATGAAATGTAATTAAGTGAGCCTTTTGATCATTTACCTATTATACGTATGATATTAAAATTGTACTGCCATTTTGTGCGGTGGTTGCTTTGTCGGCTGTTCCTGTTACATTGTAGGTATCATATTTGGTTCTTGTGTTTATTATTATTTAACAATCTGCTTTATTTTAATTTTTTACTTATCTAAATCTCTGTAGCCTATTGTTAGTCAGAGTCAAAGTAAAATAATTTTATTTAAAATAAAAAGTTTCATGCTTCGTGTTTTGAACGTCAAATAATTTATATAATTAACCATCAGTTCACTAAAGTTAATGCCTCACACCTGAGATGAACCGGTGCAAGAAAGTCAAAGAAAAACATTTTCTAAAGATTATGCTCAAAATATATTTTCATTTTTTTTATATTTATCTGTAAGCTTACAAACGAAATTTGGCGTAAATAAAGTGAAACAAAAGTTATCCCCAAATCAAACTGTATGGCGGAAATTCGTCACGAAGAAGCTGTTATTTGTTGTAGATCAATCAAGATTACGTACCCCTTCTGCGTCCAGAGTTGTAATTGTTTCATCAATGTGTCGATGATTAGGGGTCGGTAATGGCGAAATCTTGTAATTTGTATTGAGTATCGCCCCCTGCTCTAGCGTTAAGAATATCTTACGGTAACATAATGTTATTAGAAGTTTAGTCGGTAAAATTAAATTTAATATTTTATTTTTTAATTTTTAAATAGTATATGGGGATGTTGTAGTTATGAGATATAATGCCAGTGCAACCTAACTTCGAATATTTTCTTATTATTATTTATCTGTATTTATACTATTAAACAGTTTAATTATTAATGTAAAATCAATTAAAATAAAGAATTTAATAGAACTACTTAACACAAACATTGTGCATAGTTTCAACTTACATGCATTTTAAATATTTTCTATTGGGTTGGGTTTGACTTCCCGTTTGCTGCCGGTTAGATAAATATCTTTATGGGCGAGTTTTTACTTTGTCTAGAGATCGAACTTGCGATAAACGATCAAGTTTCAACGTCCAATGCTGATTGTCACTTGATAAATACTTTGGTACTGTTTTTTTAACTATAGTATATGTATATTCTAAAATGTTCTGAAATAAGTAGGCGAAGACCAAGAATATAGTAAAATATAGATATTAATTATAAAAACATAATATAGTACTAATAATAACATACAAATAAATTTAATAACAAAAATTCAAATTACAATCACAGAACTCGCTTATGCACCATAAGTTAATGCTTGTATGCAAATAATGCATCGATTCACAAACCCTTTTAAGGTATTAACTTTAAAAATTATATTAACAATAAGCCAAACTCATTTTGTCCCGCAGATAAGTTATTAAACATAGCACCATTACACTTTAATTTTTAGCCCCGCGGGATTTAGGGTGGTGGAATTAAAAAAGGCACAGAACGAGGGTGCCGAATACCGAACGTCGAATATTAACTTATTCATAATGCGGTACGATAGCTCGCGTACATACTTGTACGTGTGTAGTTGTTTTAGGGTTACTTCAACTATGGAATCAGTATTTGTTCTCGTCAGTGTTGTTTAAAAATTGTTTTTTTCACCGTCGAAAAACACTTTGGCCCGTTTATTTTCGTATGGAGCGTGTGCGAGTGCTCTGTTGTAAACACGGACGCTTATGAATACAATGTATGTTTGCTTGCAACCTCCTTAGCGGTGAAGTCATGGGAAATATTGAGGGTTACCTCGATTGTGATTGCTCTTAATGAAAACGTTTAACTGTTTACGTACTTGAATGTGTGTATGTTTATTTTGAATTATCACACATGAATTTATCTGTACAGTACTCTCTTGTACGTTTTAAAGATAGCAATCAGCTGCTATACCTCACTCAGGCACGCAACCCGTGACTATATCACATGTAAACTGTTACAAATTTAATAATATGTAATATTTAAGAGGATTTTTAATAATAACACACACTATCTATACATTTCACATAACAATTGTATTTTTTTAAAGTTATTTACAAAGAAACATCTGCCTTTTCATAACAGATTAATCCGATGCATCTTAAGGCGTTTAAAAAATGTAATCTATCATTTGGATTCATGAGTTCCAAACGATAAAAGGTTTTATATGAAAAAATATATTAAAGGTATTAAACATTTCATAAGATAACAATAGAATGTGTATGTATGATATTTTGTACACATTTTTGAGTATAGAAAAGTAAGCAGCCCATAATAATTGCCTTAATATTTTACTTGGATATAAATAAATCCCTAGACAATCATAACAGTAGTTGGCCACCTTAATCGTCGAAACAATATTAGTGGTTTGAAATGATGTTATTACTTGCACTTCATTCTACTCGACTGCCCCGGAGTGAGTCATTATGCACCACCTTTATAACCCTGCTTAATTCCTCCACAACCCTCTGAGCGCGTTAATGGTCGAAAAACTGACCTTCTGGGCTGAAATGACCCCCTAGGGACCGGTTAAATGCTCAACTAACGCAGCGAAAGTATTGCCGTGTGAGGATGCGTGATTTGCACAGTTTATTCTTTTGTAAATTTAATAACATAAGTTTAAAATCACTGTTGTGTGTGTATTTGCCATATTTCAAAACAACTATATTCAACGAATGATGATTGTCCACAGTGACACAGATGCTTAAGCAAAAAGGCTAAATTGCCTAATTTTGACAGTTCATCATTTCGTCCAAAATAATACGTTCCATAAACACAAAATTACACGTTCCGGACAACTGTCAAAATGGGATCACGCCTCCTCAGGTTTTATAAATTAATAAATCAAGACAGGCGTCCGTTAGTGACAAAAATCACATCAAAAATTACAGGTCACAAATCGTCACAGACCACGGCCATAAATCAAGTTAAATTCTTTGCGCGATAAAAAAACTAAGCAAACACCCTGGCCCAGCCGTCGTCTACCTGCTCTCGTATCTTTTGAATACTTTACTTGTATTAAAAATAAAATTTTCGAACACACGAATTTTGGGGCAAAAAACGCACGAAAAACTCTCCTTTCATTTCGTCCGTCTCTCTCACACTCAGTTTAGTGTTTCACTCTAATGGGGATAACGCTTCACAGGCACTGAAGTACCATTTGAAATTTCTGACTTAGATTAGTCCCTTCCCACACTTCGCCATGTGTTTCACATATCCAAGAATACTATTTCCGATGGATTTCCGACAAATCGAACTATTAGAGCAAACATTCCGAATAACGCTAAAGATTCGAATAACGCCATTATGGCTGATCGAATGTAGGTCGAGCGAGTTCCGAAAGTTGCGGTACAATTCAATTCCACTTCTATAAACTGGCAACCATAAAATATTTATGAATTCCAGTTAGTTATGAATACTTTTCTATCATTTGCATATTTATGGCGCAGACGACACGAGGGTTAAGCAAACAAAAGGTCCCGTTCCGTCCCACGTCTAAGTTCTTTTAATTCCAGCTCCGAGTCTAACAAAAATTACAAAAACCAAACCTCATTTTATATAGCCACGTTTATGGTTACAATATTCAGTAGGAGTTGTTCTGTTAAGATAAATTTATGATATTTTTTCGTTGGTCCCGAAAAAAATGACTGATATCTGACGTTTACAATGGCGTCATAAAGACGTTTGTTCATTAGGTATCTTTATAGCGGTAGTAAAGATGGCGAAATAAACATATTCACACGTCGTTGTCCTTTAGTTGATTATACGCAACCGCGGAGTCGCCAAAACAAGCGAGAGCAGGAGCAGCGCCACCGCCACGTGACCGCGGCGCGGCGTCGCACGCGCATGCTATAAATATAAATTTTGTTACAGAAAGCCCCATGTTAAAACACTATAATTTTGAACATGAACTACTTCAGTAGCAGAGTATCGGCCAAAGTTTTTAGGCGAACGTAACAATAGGAGAAAAAAAACACAAATCACCTGCGCGCCGTCCAACGTATAAAAAGTTATTAAATAGGAGGCAACTTAACTAAATTACAAAATTCAACCTTTACGCATTACAGAATAATTAAGCGCGCGGTGCTCAGCGCCGGCGCACAAATGTATATCCTATGACAGCTTTGACAAGCGTCAAAATGGCCTGGAACGATTGATTTATTAAAACATCGTTGAGATCGATCGAACAACATCTTAGGTAGCCTTTCCATGCTTTATTTTATCTTATAAATAGATTTTTTATCACAAATTATAGGGTACCTCGTTTGGTAGCGATTTTGATGGCCGCGACCACCGATATGTATGATAATAAGTACCGTTTAAACGGTCATTTCATTATACACCGTAATATATGGTTAAGAGAGTTCCATATCAAGCGTCTTAATGTCCACTTCGGGGTTCGATTATAACCTTATAAATTTAATTGAAGGTTCCGTATTTTAATTTAGCCAGGTAGTCCTGTGTCGTGAAACGATAAACAGTTATCTATATTTTTTTGACATTTTTTCTACGTATATATACAGCATTTTGCGAAGTAAATAGCAAAACTTAGTAAGTTGTTCCTAGTTTATACTGTTCACATAAATATTCCCCCAACTGTGATTTGAACCCAAAGCCATCATATTCCTGATTCTCAGTCCCAATTGCACGACAATGCCATCGTTAATTCATTTAAAAAAAACTGGGTTATGACGATCCTGTCAATGTATCTTTACGCGTCTTTAGCTCTTAGGGAGCGAACAAAAGGGCTTACACGAAGCATTTATTCAATTATTCAAACAATGGTGTATTTCGCCTGAAAGTGTACAAAGGAATAATAAGGCCAGGTACACACACTACGTCACGGGGAAATGACAATTGTCATCGGACAAAAAAATTTGGGGCGAGTCAAAAGTTATACTCAAAAGTGTTTATTTTTATGGGATTTTTAGTACTGGTTGTAAAATAGAAATTCTTACATAAAAAAAGCGGAATAATGTTTGTATTTAATCTGTCCTCGTCGATGTGTACAATATAGCTGGGAACAAGGGAAACATCGTAATTCACTACATTTTATTTGTTTCTAAATAACAATGACATTGGTTTATTATACGTTGTCTATTTTCTAAGATAGTTTTTTTGGATAAAAATATCTAATTACTTACATACATACATATTTTCACGCTCTATCACTAGCGGGGTATTCAAAGAGAACGGAACGCCTGCGCTGCGGTCTCTATATACCTCTTTCGCCTCGTCCACTGTCGTTAACCTCTTCATACATGCTCTCCGGTAATTCGTCGTGTTTTTCATATGACCTTCCTCCTGTATCTTCGATACTTTGTTTTCAAAAGTCAACCGAAGTCTCCCCTTTCCTCTCTTACCACTAACTTTTGCTGTATCATTTTTACTATTCTTTCATCACTCATATTTTTAATTCGTTTGCAAATATATTTATACTTGATTTAGGTGCATTGAATAAATAAATATATATTTTATATTAAGATTAAAAAAAGTAATAAACAATACATTTTTTACCATAAAAAAGTAAATAGTAAAAAATACAATTTCACATTGAATAAGCTGATACGTTTGACCTTTAGATTTACCCACTAAGCGTTTTTATGGAACCTACGACCGTTACAGAAGCGTTTTACATTAATAAAGGGTTACTAGACATAAACATAACTATGTTACATTTTAATACATTTTGTAATGAACTTATAAGGATTGTTGTCTTAGCAACTTTGTTGGCATAACTTTTATTGCATCGAAAGATCGTAGATTCAAACCCCACTATTACATCATAAAAAAATCACTATAATTTAACACATTCAGTAAAAATAATATGAAAATAATTAACACTTCCATTAAAAATTTAAGAAAGAAGCTCTAAAAACATTAAAAAAGCAATATATTATATAAATCTGTTATTTAAGTATGTACCAATGGATTTTATGTATCTTATTAGCATTTAATTGTCCAAAAGTGGGGGTTTACGGGTCGATGCTTCCCGAAATGAGGGACTTCCTCGCCGGCGGCGGAGGAGGGGCGTACGTGACCTCACATGCCTTTAGATTGGTTATCGAGATGTACAAACTATATTATTTAGTCAAAATTATGGACTTTTATGTTTTTGTTGGTTTAGAAATATATACATGTATTAGTTATTTACAAAGTTAGCTCGATGATTGTTGATAAATTTGCAAGGATTGGTCTGGACTGGACAACGTGTGTTTAAAATTTATAACTATAGTTCTTTACTTTTTAGACTATACAACGTATATGTCGGTATAAAATAAATAAAAAAATTACTCAGTAAAAACTTTAAATGTATTTTTATTTTTTTTTGTGTTTTGTTAATATGATTCTTCATAGAATTTAATTTTTAATAAAAATGGAAAGCCATTTATAATCCGGGCACGGTGCATAGATGCGTGATAGTATCGCATTTCCGGTCAAGCTAAAGGTAGCTTAAAAAATACGGTTCACATGTCGAAACAGATTACAAAGAAAGCTTTTTATTACCAGTCATCTGTATATTATAAGCTATATATTATAAGCTTTTTGCATGAAATTAAAAAAAAGCTATAACACATAATAGCATAGTATACATACAAAGCTTAAATAACTTAGTCTATTATTATAATGAAATATAAATAATAAGTAAAAAAGGGTAATCAGCAAAAAGTTAATATTAGAAATAAAATAAAAACATATTCTAACTCGTTTATGACATGGTCGAAACCTCTTTTCCAATGATTTGTGGAATGTATTCATCGCACTTGGTCACGCCGATAAGATCTTCTGACTTCATTTACGCTATGCGCGGGCGCAGCGAAGCGGGCGTTATTAGTCTGGTGAAGGCACCAGGCTTGTCTTGTAATCTAAATTCATTATTTCTTTTTTTAAATATTGCTTTTCACATTATTTGTTCAAATTAAATATTTTTTTAAGGAGAAATGTGGGGAAAATAAAAATAAGATCGTTGCTGTAAATAAAAAGCTTTTTAGAAAAACCTTTGATATATTGAATCTTTAGGCACACTATATGTAGGTGCAGCTAAAAAACTATTTAATTGTCATTTTTGGCAATACACAATATAGGCGTTATCAAGTAACAAACCTAAAAACATGCAAGATTTCATTAATATATAAAGTGTAAGTTGATATTAAATATAATTTTATTAACGTGACCTTCTCTCTTCACAGATACGTCAAGAAAAACCCTATTACATAGCAGACCCAGAGGTCGACTCATTAGTAAGTATCTCACAATTTTATTATGTCCTACGTCCTCAAAGATAAATAAATGGTTCCAGTTTAATACGCCGTAAAATAGTGAACATTTTATAGTTCACGTCTCCGGCGACCGAGTAATTTACGATTTGATTAGTTAAAGAGCTGTCTAAAATTAACCGCAGGTAAACGAGATTCTTCTCAGAATAACGAAATAAAAGAATAATCTATATCTGGATATAGAGGTAGATAGGTGTAGGTGTATTGTCACTCATAAAACTTTGAATCGCACAGTGCGTCCCCCGCGGCTAGCGTGGACAAAAACGTCAAATAAAAAGATGGCGGCCACCCACCGATGCCGTTCGACACGGGTACTTAACCGATTTTTAACAAATAAAATCTAAGCATTACGAATTGACCGGTTGTGGCGATCGCTGTTGACTCAGTTTGGTAAATTGCTTTAATCAAATCGTGCTGTTTCTTTCACTATTATTATAGTGGAAAAAATGTTTCGATCGGAATTTGGTAGGCGTCAGAACAAATTAATTAAGGGGAAATAAATCATGGTTTTTAAAGTCAAAACAGTAGCGAGGGCTCGGTGCCAGAATACCTGCTTTACTGATAAGCGTCATTGATGCTCGTCAACCTTTAGATAAGGACAAAATAAACTCAAAGTACATCCGGGCTGAGTAAACTTACGAGAAATGGTTAAAATATTTTCGTTTTGAACGCTGTCATGTGTTGGTGTTGCCACCACATGTGTCATTAGGCTGAGATAGATATGGGAATGAGTTGTGATAATTAATTATGGGGTTTCTAACATGAAACTTATGTTTTTTTTGGTTAAATAATTAAAAATATAGTTTATGTTACTTTTCATTGTCATGATCCTACTTAAGGTATATCATAGCGTGGTAGATAAATAAAAAATAACTTAGATTGTGAATCAATATTCACATGCCAACAGCAAAAATAAATAAGAATAATCGATATTATAACATACTCATTGAAATATTAAAACAAAATTAATTACACCACAACGCGACGGTGGGTTAACCCATTTCTTTTAAGAACCGCTCTGGGTTATTTTAAGAACTCTCTTGTTACTTGTTTACGGCTATTCAATCGTCGTTATTTTAGTTTCAATGGAGCTTTTGAAAAGTGTAATTTAGTTTGAAAGGCGCCATCTTGCGGTGCGTCCTGTAATTGCACGCATTTGGTGTCATCGAGACCACGCGACAAAAAAAGTGCATAAAAGCTTATTTTACTTATTTTTTGTATAATGTTACATAATATTTTTACTATTGTATAAAAAATAGACTATTTGTATGAAAATAGATATTTTGTTATTATTATTGTCTAAGTTATTGTTTAAAATATATTACATATATAATCGAATGATAATAACATACAACGCTACAACATTACATATATATATTTTAAAAAACCCTTAAAAATAAAAAAAAAAACTAAATCCTGATAGTAAAAATCGAAGCTTATCAGAATAAAATCTAATTAGAAATTAACTTTAAAATCGCATCATTATTAGTAATATTCCAATAATTAAACACATTTTCACACTAACCAAATTGTAACGCAAGCTGTCATTCCACCTGACAGCGCTGTTTGAGCTTAATTCTAGCTGTATCAATGTAATGAGCTTGTAATTCGTAATTTATGCAGTTTCATTTGTGAAGAATTGTAATATTACATTATTGTTTTACGCACAGTATAATTATATGTAATTTGTAATGTATATTGTTAGAGGTATACTTATTATTTTTTTTTGTTATAAGTATATACACGTAATATATTTAGGTACATATTCTTTGGGAGCTTATATGTGGTTTAATAGTGCTTGAAAGCTCAAGATAATTGTAGATTTGATTCCTGTTAGAGGGAATTATTATTTGATTTAGTTAAACATTTAAAAATTGATTTAGTTAAAATTTTTAAACGTAACATTTTAAATGAGGACTGTCGTGAGCAGAGGCGCAGCGTCTGTCCGTAAAGTCAACGTTTGTGGGTTCGATTCTCACTCGGAGAAGATGAATATTTCATTCCCATTTACTTCAATCTGGCAAACGGACACAGCGCGGTGTTAAGTTCCGCCACTCTATCTGCAATGCTTCGAGGAAGCGGAAAACGGAGAATAGAGTATCTTAACACTAGGTTCCTGCAGTTCCTGCTTTAAGCAGGGTATAGCGTGAAGCTGTAAAAAATAACATTAAATAAAAAGGAATGTAAAAAAAACGATCCTGACAAACTTTATTTGTAAGAATTATGGTGTGAAGTAAAAAACAGCCATGAATTATAAATCTCTTAACTCTTGTGTGGTCATAGCACCATAAAACTAACAACAGATTGTTTTAAATATTTAATAGTCAAACTAACAGTGGGCCATTGACTAAACTATTCGGGACAAGCCCAATGGCATGGGGTTAGGATGACCACAGTTTTAATTTTTTCTTTATAAATACATATAGTAAGCTACTGAAATGTAATTTAAGGCTTTTTCTAAATAAAAATGTCGAAATGCTAATATAGAAACGATATATGAGAAGAAATAGAACATAATGATATATTGTTTATTGATTTTCACCGGTGGTTTGTGGGTTCAATCACTAGTTGAGGCACTTTGTGTTGGGTTACTCCTCGCACTCTCAGTACAAAGGTATAAGTTCAAGAAGAAAGCTTGTGACAGAACAAAAGTTAAGAACTTCAAAAATATGATATCTGAAAATCGTTCATTTTGCATCCCACTTTAGTATTGAAATCATTATATATTTATAACAATTATTAATATATTCATAGTATAGCAGCATAGTTAATTCAATCTCGACAATTTTTTCCCATTACATGGACCCTCTATAACCGTACCCAGTGTTTACTTGGACCACATCTGTGTTAGTACAGTCAGCTAAGCCATCAAGGGTCGTCCGCAAACATACTTCCAACTCATTAGTAACTCATATCAAGCAAACAGTTTAAATTTAATTTTTAAATTTAAATTATAAAACTTTATTTGTTTTATATGGTTTTTTCTAGCTTTTTGTAAAAGCTTCATGCAATATTAGTGAGCTTTGTTATTGTAGTGATATACATATATAAGTTATTATGATGTAGTTAATTCAGAGGATGAGATTTTTTTTGAAATTTTTGTAGAAAAATTCTACTTTTTAAATGTCAAATATAAAATATCGATATATTTTTCATTGAGCGTAATTTTCACTAGAGCTTAAATTCTAAATATTATGAAAAAAAAACGCAATCTTCAATTAAATGTTAAAAAGAGAGTAAATTAGTTGATAATTACTTTCAAAATATGATTAAAATATTAATAAATAATATTACATTATCATCTCTACCAGAGAACTATATTTATTAGATTAAAACAAAATAACTTCAAAGTTTAATTCGTGCCGGTAGCATATTTAAGTGGCTTGTCAAGCAAATAGGACTGCGCTTATAATGTTGACGGAGCCTCCCTCAAACAACGCAAACATCTCACTAGGGTTTTTAAAACTTGTACTATCACCCCTAAAGCTATTGTAGTAAGGGATTACAATGAAGAGGCTGTAGTGTAAAGTTTGCCCAAAGATATCGTCTAATGTCAATATACTTTTATCTGTGTCTGTGACACTGACGCCTGTGCAAACGGACGGTGGCGTCTAATTGATACGACTTCGCACGTTACTGTGTGTGGCACAGCAATGTATAACTCGGGAACTAATTAGAAAATAAAACAGTTGTTTAAACAATAGTTACATGTGATCTTACAACCTTGTCCACTTTGACGTAAAGATGCTTATATTACCATAAAAATTAAACGATCAATAATCGATTTTATTTTTATCATAGTGATTTATTATATATTCGCATAAAATTTTATTACAAACCATATCGTCACAACATCGTGGTTGAATTTAGTTACAATGTGTATACTTTATTGTATCACAGAGCTTGTCTCGGCCGATGACACTCATTACAGTAGCCACAAGAAAATAAAAAAGTTAAACTTCCGTCATTTCCGGTATTTACACATAATCTAGTCAACTAATAAAGTCCATCAATCAAAAGGTTAAAATCGGTAGAGAATATTCTGGAAGGCGGCGCACGTCTCGGCAATCAGAAACGAATCATGGCGCTATTAAAACGGCATTACCTCGCTTTTGAGATAGATATCGATTCAAAACTCCGATTAGATCTTCAAACATAGTGGAGATTACTATCTGGTCTCTGGAGTGCGTATGTGAATAGGGCTTTTTTGTCTCACGCCATTATTTCGTTGAGGTGTTAGAAATTAAGTTCGTTTATGAGACATAGAGCTTTATCTCAGTTTTTTTGCTTACAACACATAAATTTGTTTGAAAATTGTTGTGGCAAATAGGTTGTAATTTATTAGTTATCTTGTAATGGTGTAATTTACGCGACATGAGTCACGTTTGAGTTAAAGAGGAACATTTCCAGATTTAATATCGTGCGAGCGCATCCCTATTACCTACGCGCAGCGGGGTTCCGTTGCGCTTTGTGCAGCTCTTTGTACTGACTTGTCTTTGTCTGATTGGGCCCGCTGCTTTCCTACGAGCCACTATAAAACATGTCCAAGAAACCTATTCAAACTAACATTACCTTCTTTCTTTCCAGATGGTGCAAGCGATACAAGTCCTACGGTTTCACCTATTAGAATTAGAAAAAGTAAGTGTTTTTAATGTTTTATTTACGAGGGAATTCATTTGGAGGCGCGCGGGACCGGTTCCGAAAAGAAAATATCACCTGACATTGTCCAGTATCGATTCGATTATCCGAGGGCTCGGGTAACGATTTTGAATCGAGATAACGTATCGATCTCGTGCAAGTGGCGCACGCACACGAGTCGCACCGGTCACACCTCTAGCTGGCACTTTCAATGTTCTAACTTTGAATTCGTTCCGTCGCGTCGTGCTGTTGGAAACAACTGTCAAACTCATGTGTCACTTGCTATGACTAAATCTATTCACGGACAAGTTTAAATATTGAATATTTAAATTGGAAACCTAGTTCGGTGGTTTCGCTTAATTCGGCCGGTCAGGTGTTCGATCCGTGAATGGGTCGCGTTTTGTATGTTTGTTTTTCCCTTATCTCCCATTTTCGGCGTTCCGTTGTAGACCGGTCCGAGTTCTTGCGTGTGTCGCATCGCCAATTCGCGTCATTATATCCTCGACGGGTAACGGTAACGCGGCAGGACCCACGCTTTTTGTCGTCCGCAATCAAATCGGACGATTCACGCGTACAGACATTAATTAGACGCAGAAAATTCAAATGTCCAACCGAGCGTGAGTTACGGCAACGCGGAATTAATCTGACTTACCTATAATATGGTCACGTTTGTGCTGAACATCTTCGAGAAACTATCTCGACAATCTAGTAACAAGATACGTCGCTCCCACAGATTCTTTAAAATTACACGCGCCTGTATATCTATGTACCAGGCATCGTGGATATATGTGTTTCGGTACCAGTAAATTGGTAAAAGCCTATATATTGTATAGTCAAGAATAAAGTATGTAACGAGATAACCCGAAATGTGATACGTCTATACTGGCCGGGGGCGAGATAAAGACCATTTAAAAGAATAAAAATAAGAGGTTTAAATTCAAAATATCGGCCGTAGAGCCCGCGGCTGCAGTCAGAAATGGTTCGAGCTATAACTCCTCTTTAGTATGACCGCGGGGAAGTTGTGTGCATGAATGATAAATTCGAGTAAGATTTTCATTATAAGTAAATAATGAATTGAATACCTGATTCGATATATTAGGTACAATGTGGTATAGAAATTAACTCATTCGTTACATTCTTCTATATATAATATCGATTTAAATAAATATAGATAATAAACTCGATTTACTAACGTATTATTATTTGGTAAAGAAAAACATTTTTTGTGCATTGCTCATATCCTATACGTATCCGTCAGCTTCTATCTCGTCCATAGTTTTTGTCGAAATAAAAGCAACGAAAAAAAAAACGTTGCCGTTAGTTGGATCCGCTTCACTACACACCGTTCACAGGTGATGTTTTGGAGCTTAAATAATAATTAAAACTTATATAAAAAATACTCTAGTTCAAAACACAAAGAAGATCGATGATTATAAAATTGGTATTGTAGTACTCGTTTCCTGCTTTATGAGAGTACATAAAAAGAATCTTTAATGTAGTGACGAGTCACTATGTTCTCTTGATATAAATGCTTATTAATATTCCTATATATCTATTGATATCTATAAGAATTTGAACCTACAGTCATCACAATTACGTTTAATAGCGTCTCCAGCTATCTAAACGTTAAATTTTTAATAGAAAATCTCGTTAAAATTAAAATATCCAATAACATTTTTTGATTTATGCTTTTAATATTTTAAACATGGCCGCTGGCGGTCACATCGGGTTCGAAATTCGAATGGGTCTTTTCGGTCGCGCGATCGGTGATTGGTCCACTTGAAGGTTTTTTATATAGTCTGTTCCCTAATTACGTTATGTGGTAGAATGCCAGATTCCTGCGGTAATGTCCACCATTATTAGATTTATCTGACCCTTAAAAAACAAGAATAATAAAAAAAGACAAGAATTTACATAGCTAGATATATAACAAGTATTTTTATCACAGCTCAATCTTTACAAGTATTAAATAAACTTTGTAGAAACGCTAAATGGCTGTTAATAAACCTAACTGATTAGAATGCGTGCTTTTATTTCATATTTTGTTTCTAGCTCGTAAACTGTTATCTGTAACAGTGTGGCTAAGTGATTTACGATGTAGGTCAGATTTGTTGGTTTACGAACCTCAAACCTGGGACCCTTTACGACTTACCTTTATAACTTTAACAACGCACATTAACCCGATAGTGCGACACGATTTCTCTGGTCACTTTCAACTGACGAAAAAGGTTTTAATTAGTACACGTTTCATTTAAATAACAAAAAGACAAGTGATTATGCGACATTTCGAGTCACTTTTGTGATTATGCATATATAAATGCTCATTTATTTGTAGTGATAACTTATTTTGATGAATTCCAATTATTATTATAAAGGTGGAGTTAAATAGTGTTAGATATCTATCTATGTATATATCTTGCATCGAGTTAAAATTGTACTAAAGACTAGAAACGTTATCGTAGTTAGTAAGTGAGGTGCGAACCAATCGGGTCTCATTTGAATGCCGGTTCAGGTTTTATTTAAATTAAAAGGAAAAAGTATAAAACGGCAAAAAAGGTACAAAGGGAACATTCGATGGCCGATCAGAAATGTCGTCCGATGCGTTTTTGCATCTGCCTATGCATATCGTTGTGTGGGTCATTCCAGTGAGTGTTTTTTTTTTAATTTTATGTTTTATAAGCAAGATGCGGTTATGGCTCAGACGAAATGCCTCTGACTATATGCAATGTTATGTAGATTGAATTTCCACATAGCATGTAGCATAGAAAGGAAAAAATGTTCATTATAAAGAAGGTAAATTCCAAAATGTAAAGTATAGTAACAGCTAAAATATTTCTTATAAGAAGCTGTTATCAATTTTTTTTTACTATAAACAAAAAACTGAAACAATATTACTATTATACCTACAAATTAATAACGAATTAATTATATGTAATGAATATGTCACAAAATTTATCATAATTGTCATCATTTATGGCACAAAAATATTATTATTTTCGACATAATACGTGCTACTATAAACAACAATAATATATAACTATTATAAATTATACTGAGCAGTTAAAGAACAGAATGTTTTGATATTTCTTATGTACGTTCCAATTTATACGTAGTCACACCCACAGTGCATTATCGCGGGAAGTAGTATGTGAAAAAAACCCTTTAATCGCGAATCGGCCGTGGCACACATTGCGCAGCGGGTTTCATACAGCCCACGCTTTTGGCACTCTCCTGACAGGAGCCCTCTTTGAAAAAACTTTAAAAATACTCAGCAAATACCTGCGGTACATCGCGATATAACAATCTATTTAAATCTTGACACGACGTATAAACAAAACTTTTTGAAATTCTGATCAAAAAACGCCATTCGAGGACAGACGCTCTAAACGTCAACGAGCTGCCATTATATATCACGTTTCAAATTAAAAAAAAAACATTTCGTTCGGAAACACTCCATATCTCAATCCCAGTTCCAAATTTAAATTTCTGGAAAGAGTTTGATGTTCGTAACGATAATCGGCCCGAGTCGAGGCCCGGAATGCCGTAATATCTCATTAAAGACATCAACAGTTTACTCAAATATTGCTATCTTCGCATCTTGTACAATCAATTATGACGCTTTTATGGTCACAATAAGGATTATATTTCTACGGAAAGCAATGGAGATAAAACCTTCACGGCGCGACGGTACAGCAATCCCAAATTTGGATATTCGAAGAGTTACGATGTCATCTTTGTCGCTTTCTCCGGTTAAGAATAGATTGGGCATCGCTCACAAAGTCGACGGATTATTGGAATTAATTTCATTGTAGATAACTTGTTTCGTTTTGAAATGGTCGAATGTTTATACGTAGATATATACCTATAAGTATATATGTAACTTTATACTTTGTTGGTATGCGTGCAATCGCTTAAGTGCATAATTGAATAGTTTAAAGGTAAATTATGCTATCAAATTTTGATAGATACAGTTAAATCATTAAACAGTAAGGAACACCCGCGTTTCGACCATAAATATGGATTTCAACAGCTGTAAAATTTAAATTACTTTAAGTGACCACAATTATAATGTTTCTAGGATACATATAGCGAATTATAATATTATAAACATTTATAGTAGCATCTGTACAATCTTATATACGTATGTACCAAATATTTTGCGATAAATAACTTAAGATTATGTTAAAAACAGTTTATGATTTGAGAAAAACTTGTCGATTAGGAAATTACTATCCAAAGACAAAATTAGCTGTCAGCGACGGGTAGTCGTTTCCGCTTCCTGCGACGCGTTCTATTTTCAAAATCTGCTAAGACGATTCCTTTTTTGTTTTTTTTTTTCATTCTGAACCTTCACCTGCCGCCATTTTATTGCTGGCCATCGTGTAAACGCTATCTAAGAATTTCGTTAGCTTTTTTATTGCCTTATGTTAATTTCTAAGTTAATTATGCCTATGAAAATTTATAAGGCCTCGACGTAAAAATTAATACTCGCCCAGTAGGGGTCGCGTTTTATTGGAATGAAAAAAATGTATTTACCTTTATAACAAGGAATTGTTTTTACGTTTAGAGTTTTACGGGTAATGTGCGTCAGTTGGTCCACGAACGCCTCCAAATGTATTCCCTTTGTTTCATTTCTTTTGTGTGTGTGTTTTTTTATTGTTTTTATGTTCAAATGACATTAGTTCAGAGGTTGCCGGGTACATTCAAGCATTCATCCGTGTCGCCGAACTCGAAGATGGAAACAGCTGATTTAAATATTATTTAAAATATATAATTAAATTTCCTTTCAAATGTTACATAAATAATTATGTATTAATTTTAATAATTAGTATTTTTGAACATATACTTAGTATAGTATCAAAGTCTATGAAACCGTGTCCATACACATATATATGTCAGTATTAACGTGTATGTAAATGTGTGATTGTGTCATTAATTAACTAATAAATCAAACGCAATCAATGTTGTTTGATTAGCTTTGAATTATTTATTTTTTTATATGCAGAAGAAGTATGCGTGCGTCCATTGGAATGTGACATGGATTTTGATTTTGAATATTAAAGAGATGTAATATAATAAGAAGAATATCAAGATATAGTGTTTTAAGTCTAGTTTTTTTAGATATTTATCATTAATGAACGTAAATATAATATATTTTCGTACTAAGTAAGGAATGGAATTGATTTCTTCTTTTTCTCTTTATTTATGGCGTTTCGAGCGTTCCAGTTGAGCACAATTGACTTGCCAATTGACGTGCCAGTGTCACGTTAATAAAAATTGATTTAATGGAGGATCGAACTAACAACGACGTCTCTGTGCAGGTGCACGAGCTATGCGACAACTTCTGCCACCGTTACATCAGCTGCTTGAAGGGCAAGATGCCCATCGACCTGGTGATCGACGAGCGGGAGTCAGCCCGGCCGCCGGACACCAACGGCGAGAGGTCCGCGCCCGACAGCAGCCACGACGGCGCGTCCACCCCCGACGTTGTGAGTACCCCCTATAGCAAATCACACCTGATTCAGAGGCGCGATCCCCAGCTAGCACCCAATTCAACCACGAGCTATCTCGTGCACCCCTGCTCTTAGTCTGGCCATTGCAAAAACGAAGTCTTTCAGGGGGTGCTCGCATTTTAGTTTATATCTCGCCTCCCTAGCTTGTACGGCGCTCTTGGAGGTTGTTCCGCAAACTCCAGGAATGCCATTTGTAGTTTAAGTTAAAAATCTTCGTTTTTGCAATTGGCCAACCTCTTAGCACTGTACCATTTGAACATTGATTTGATTTATCTAAATTATCGATCACACGATACAGTGAAGGGGTGTGACGGGTGCGATCCAATCGAGTTGTCTCGATTTGATTTTTTTTTTGATGAACATTTGCGCCGATGTTCGAAATTTTTTTTGCGCCGGAATTATGTATACGATTTAATAAAAAAAAAACATACGTATAACGTTGATTGTAATATGTGTATACTAATAAATAATTTTAGTAAGTAAATACAGCATGATAAGTCTTTCAAATCTCCGCTCTTCTTCGAGCTACAGAACTATTGCCATATAATTTTTTTCTAGAAGCTACGATTACAATTCTGAGCTTAGTTTAAAACTTAATTAGGTTATTGGGAAACTATTGGAAAACGAAGTATACGTAAAAACACAACTTTAACTTGCCTAAGTGAGATAATAAGAGTTACTTAAGAGTTTTAAATTATTGTCATTGATTTTAAAGGTGGTAGATGCTAGATGTTATCTTTTGGCTAGTAAACAATATATACGTAAATAGATGATAATTGGATATTGCGTTAACTAACAAGAAGCACAAAAATTAATTTAGTTAGTTTAAAGAAAATAAAATACGTATTCAGTATACGGTAGGTGTAATTTTAGACCGTTTGCGATCGATTGCATTTTGCGCGTGAGTCTGTAATGGAACTCCATCACGACCATCGATTAAAGTGCAAGCGATTATAATAATCGGATATATTATATTGATGTGCGTTATGAATAGAAATCTAGATGCTTCTAAAAATAATTAGTGCCGTTAATGTGGTTCCACTATTTCTCTACTCCGATAAGTAAACTTTTAATAATTAAGATTATTTGCTGTATTTTTGTACACTGCATTCTAACTGGTTGAAATTTTTAATAATAATATTGTATTGCACGATACAAGAGTCTACAATACATTCATAATAAAATAGGTTATTCAAGTTACGTTATTTATGCCAATTCTGTAACTATTCCACTTAAAGAGTCAATAATTCATTGTATTGTAATTGATGTATTATCTGTCAACATTATTAATCTGTGGAAAGTGACGTTTGTCGTTTGGCGCGAATAGTTGACAGAATTGGTGGCAACGGACGCGTTTTTTTTTTGTATGTTTGCTTAGTGATATGTAAGGTATGTTTTTGGACGTTGAGACTGAATTGTTTTGTTTGTGTTATATATTATTTCTCAGTTTGTTAACTTGAAGCTCTAACGCACCTAACACGTGGTTCTATATAAATGTGTAGGAGGTCTTCTTCAGTGGTTATTTATGTCTGTATATGAGTTTTTCTTTAACAAATAATTGTGTAGTTCGACTCTTAAGTTAGGTGTTAACAGCGCGGTAGGTTTCTTATATATTTTAAAATAATTTTCATAATTCTAACTCGTAAATGTATAATTAATATGCTATTTGGTGTACGTCCATCTTGTATGTCAATGTGATTTTAATTGATTTTATAATATTATTTTTCTGAACGGATTACAATAAAATGTTCTGTTTGAAATAACATGGTAGTTTATTTTATAATTTTAAGATAATACACACGATAACCTGAAAGAAATTCAAGCGGAATTACAATATAAGAGAAATATCAGAATTACAAAGTGCCGAGCTCCCTTCGAGATCGCTGATCTAATTTCTCAACGGTACAAAAATAAACTTGTTAAATGTTTCAAAGGTGAAAACAGTGAAAAGAGTAAAGGGAATGGTTTATGCGGAAAATATTGTATTTTTATCATGTCGCAGATTCTCGCCCCGGGAGGGGAAATTGTTTCTTACAGCTTATGCGTCCCGCGATAATCTTTTGTACCCGTGAAGGAGCACTCGCACTGTGGTTTGAGGGAGATGAAACATTTACTATTTAGCTCTAAATAACTATTGTTTTATATTATTAAATTGTTTTAATCTCCATACCTTTATGATTTGCTTAAAAATTAAAATGTTTCAAATGCAATATTTTCTATTTCAAAATCTTTTAACACGATGAAACAATCGTAAATATAAAGTATTGTTTTTAAAATCAAAGTACATATTACAATATTTCAGTAGACTATCCTGCTGTTCCTAAAATTGTCAATGAGTTCCCTTTGCATAACTTAAATGATAAATATTAATATTCTTTATTGCATTAAGTAAAATATAACTATAACAAAGTAAATATACAACAAATAAATAATACCAACAGTGCGTAAACACACGACAGGTCCTGTGAAAGCATGGTGGAATCTTCTATGAACGTTTTCCACGACAATCTGACATTTTATTTATTTTTCATGTCTGCCATTGACGGCTGACGATTGAGCCACAGGGGACTGGGACTGGGTTAGGGGGCGACGGTAATTGGTGGTGCTCTAATAGATCTAAGGTTTTTTTAAGCCTAAATATGAGAATATTGATGCAAATAATTTGCAAAGCTAATGATTTCATTTGATGTGAACGATTGTTTTATTTTTTTTATTTTTATTAAACAAAAAAGGATAATACTTAGTATGTCAATATTACTGGATTGGATTTAACTGGCACATAGATATATACAGGGGTAGTCCGAGAGAACGGAGTGCTAAATGCTGCGGTGCCTGCATACCTCTTTCGCCTCGTCCAGTCATTAACTAAAAACTAAAAATATAGGCTCTCCAGGAAGTCGTCATGCTTTCAGCGACCTTCATCCCATATCTTCGATACTGTGTTTCCGAAAGTCAAGCGAGGTCTCCTCTTACCTCTCTCACCTTAGCTTCATATATCTTACAAATATACATTATATTTATTCGATTTCTTGTATAAAGTAACGTTTTTTACTCGAATGTCATCTGCCCAAAACTTTTCAATGGCATTAACAATCATAACAACGTCTATGAATAATGCAGTTTGAGTTTGAGCAATAAGAAAATAAGAGATATAATGAAATAAAGGCCCCGGGATTTGTCCGGGATAGTTGTAATTCGTCACGGATTCATTCGTTGTGAGCGACAATGCTGGGATTACTGGCGGAGACAATTTTTGTCCCCCTTCGTTCTTATCCATGAAATATGGATGTGGATGAATGTATTTTTTTTTTTCTATAAAAATATACTAAGTATATATAGCTTTTGAGTTTTTCAATGATTTCTTAAAACTGCTGCTACTTCATATATTATCTGTTTTATTCATTTTTTTATTAGGATACCTTGCATACTGCTTTATACAGTGTAATCAATGTTAGAAATGCACCTCACATGAGTTATTAAAAGGGATGTACAAATTACTTTACTATCATATTGCCCAATATTTTACTTGTAACTGATATTAGCATATAAATGTAAGAGCGCTTGTGCGGCCATACTAAGTATTAGGCAATTTTCTAGCAATTCCATGTTGTTAGTTGACACGAATATTTCAAGATTTTGTGCTTGTAATAAAATATTTACTTACTAACTAACTTTGCATAATTTAAGAATAGTATTAGTTTCAATTGAAGTCATTTTGATTACGGTTTCGTCAAAATAATGTGAAAAATCATTAAGTGGATGGAGTCCACTTTGTTGTCTGAAAATTGAAAATTTTTAAATTCCATGAATATAATTATTTATGAAAATTCCATAAATCTGCAAATTCATTCTACTTCATATTTGAAGAGAATTGCTACAAATCGCGTAAAATAAAATAAAAACCTTTTCTTCTAGATCGATTCCTTTGAAATCTAGGGAAAAATAGGATTTATTTATATTATCCCAAAGCCAAATGTCAAATGCATTACAACAATGTTTTTTAAACATTTAAACACCAGAGAGCATTTAAATTTGTACCAAATTAGTGATGTGAACGTCCAATTTATAATCTGAAAATGTTAATTAATGCTGTAATCAAAATCACCTCAGGTCCGTCCCTATATATTTTCTACATATATTATATATTAGTTAGTCTGTCAGTAGACATGTCTCTTGACTGCTTTATTACACACTAAATTCTAGTTAGTTAACAATTTTATGCAGCTCCAGATTGTCACATAAATATGTCTAAGATATCATTTAGAGTATGTGACAGGATGCAAAATGTGATAGCATCGTGTTATTTAGATTATGTGATTCGTAAATATTAGTAGTGTTTCGTTGGAACTCTCCTGTCTCGCCTTGTAGAAAGTGAGTGTACAGAGAGAAAAAAAATCACTCTATTCTCGTTATTATGTATTAGGTCTTTCTCAAAAAAAAAGTTAAGCATTGTTTCTCCTTTGAGTATAAGTAACAAAATTTACATAAGTAACATTGACACAAAATTAGATTTTTAATTATCACTTTTGGCGCCAAAACGCAAGACGCCTGGTGATCATAAACCGTCGGTTTTAAATCCACAGGCGACGGTCATTGGTTCGAAAACAACCAATCGGGATGCAGAAACAAATTTTACGATCAAACATTGGCCACGCTGTGGTTACTTGTTTACGACGCTCCTAAGGTTTACTCGCGAAAATTCTATTAATAAATTAGTCGTAAATGCCGTGTAATTTATTGTCATGGCGTTCTCCGTAATTATTTCCTTTATAAGAAATTATATTGTTACGGTTTGTAAGTAAATACCACGTGTTGTTTATTAGTGGCAGGAGCGATGTTCAGCTATTAATGCTTTTTGTGTTTAATTTTAATGGCTTATTACATTTTTGGTACAAGCTGTTAACTTAGGTTCATTTGCAATGGTTCAACTATAAGATTATTTTGGAGTTTTTAAAATGAATAAATATAAATCTCTAGGGTAAGCTGTCTAAAGCCTGTTCTGCTATATATGTTGTACACGATCAAAGTCAACTTGAATTTTTACTATGTTAAATTGATATTTTCATAGTATTAATATGAGTATTCGTTTTTCGTAGTAAAGAAATATTTATGATAGAGAAAAAAAATAACAAAAAGTTTCTAACACAGTCAAAGTTACAACATTCACTTGTATAGGTATATTCAAATTTTAAAAGGAATAACAGTTTAAAATATACTAAAACACTTTGCCAACTCACGAGAAAGAAAAATAAAGGTATTTTTATAACAAATTGTTAATAAATTCCCCCCATTATTAAGCTTGATACAATTTTATATCTGGTTCATTATTGTACGTACTTAAACGTCAATGGAGAACCTGCTGAGTCTCGTTTTACGATCACTCTACAGGGTGCCAATGTCTTCATATGATTTAGGATTGATTATACCGATGTCAATTGCATTCATATTTCTTTATAATAAAGCGATATAAAATCACAAAATCTTAGTAATAAATTATACAGTATATTAACAATAATAAATATATTACAGAGGGTAATAAAATAAATTAAAGATGTACATATATATGTTTATATAAAACAATATATATCATAAGACGAAAAACAATAAAAAATAAATTTTATACATACACGAATCTTTATAAACAAAAAAAAAACATAAATACACATACAAGCCAGTCGTATTACGGAAATTGAATCCCGTAAAAGTGCAATATTTTCCCGTGGTCGAGCATTTTCCCGTGACCAGTGACCGTGACACGAGGGGACGTTTAGGTTTCTTGGACCAGGGGTTGGGAACCCCGCCGCGCTATTTGCTGCAAAACCAGCGAGACATCCGGAGCTCTGCACAAATTTCCCTCTTATAATAATCCGGAACGATCAAATATTATTTTAAAGATAAAGGAAATGTTATTCCAAAATTGACCTCATAAATAATAAATTACGAATACATTTGGTTTTTAATTAAAATAAACTTCATAAGATGTGTTTAAAACAAATGAAGTAGAACTAAAGATTCAGTTAAATAAATTGAGAAACCTGTTAGAGCCTCCCAAGTTTAAGAGGAATGAGGCGCCTTGTCTATGGCTGTTGTGTTTTTTTTCCTCGTTTTTTTATAAAATAAACCTGGCCACAGTAACACCAGAAGTGGAAATGGCGTTTGAAATCTGAAATTCGAATTAAATTTAAAAGTTTAATTATAGAAGAGCGATCGGCTTCCGTAAAAGCACATCGTCGAACACATTTTCTAATTAGCGATTGGTCACGCGCTCTGAGGCCAGTCGCACTCTCATACTAAATCCGAATCGGGCAATTTGAATTTGAACCGCCTCGACTTATGATTTGCTCACAAAGCTTTTTGTGATCATCGATAACGGGTTCAATTCAATATGGGGATTCTTATGACTTCTGAATACGATGTGTTGAATTATCTCTTGATATGTATTCCATTAACACAAATTTAGATTTGTATTGTACTAGAATTATGATTGAGACAAAAAATATTACTATACTATCTTTACTTGGTTTTGTATGGAAAATTTGTTGAGACGCTGAATTTCGTGAGCGACATACGAAATTAGTTGAACCGAACTAAAAGGAGATTGTAAACGAATCATAAATCGTTCGGGCAGTTACAGTCGCAGCGCGTGTCAAATATATATTTTCTGTATAAGGCAAAAAGAAGCAGCTGGGAGGCCATTAAGAAAGGGTGTCAAAATGATTGACGTGAGCCAACTAAGGGAATTTCAAATCAAACAGTGTCACGCTACAAGTGGTCAACTAAATAAAGTGATGTCGTCATGCCAATTAAAAAAAATTATCCCCTTTAATAAGTGTCAATTCTTAACGAATGTGTGCATACGCATGATTTTTATTTCACACGTTCCTGTGATACTGGATGGTGGGATACTGAACAATAGCGACTTTATGCCAAAGGAATTTAAAGCATATTTTAGATGTGTATCAGATTTTATGACTATTTTTATTGACGCTTAGCTCCGACACTCTGTGTAGCAATTGCAGTGAAAATGATCGTACAAGATAAAAATGCCGTTGAAATTTGAATCTTTTAGTAATACACTTAAAGTTAAAAATGAAACAAACATATTATTGATTTCGGTTTTTACTGCCAAGAACACTATACTAATACGTAGTAAGTTTGAGATGAACGTAGTGGAAGTGGTCATCAAATTTTAATAGTCCGTTAAAATAATAATCAATGAGGCGACTACCCTCGTGGACTGTACTGGCCAAAATAATTATACTACACTTACAATACTACTGTAAAATTATTTTGCCTCATTGATTTTAATTACTAGCGTTACAACCTTGTTGATCTAATTTACTATTGTTAAATATTTCAAGGAATTTTTCCTTACACTTTTGTCTCTAAAAGTCATTGAAAAATAAAGAAGTTTAGGTTATTTTATTAAATATTTGGACAAATGTCGATGATGTCAATAAGACAAACTGGTCAGAGGCGTTGTAACCGATGTTATTAGTGAGAAGCAAGAAAGGGCACATTATTAATAGCTTGTTATTTATCTGGGCCACGAATACTTCCTACTTTCGTTGACGTTTCTCCAATTACCTATATCTCGGTTTCTATTTCGAATAGTTGAAATCGATTTGAATCTTTACACTCGCTAATTGGATATTAGCGGTCCGCTACAGCGATAATCTTTTATGATGAATGTGTTTGTTCACGATCGACGATTAAATCTCCGGAGGATTGCGAAGGACTCGCTTCAAATTAACGACTTTTACGAATGTTTGTAAACTTGATTAGGCTATGTTCCTTTAAGAAATCGGATTTGTAAACAGGTTGGTGTATATAATGATCATTATCTGATACTTTAATTTACCACTTATATATTGGGTGTACGAAAAAAAGTAGCTGTAGTATTTTAAAATATAAAATATCATTTAAATTGGACGTTATTTCAAAACATTATCAAGAATATTGTTTATAGTGTAATAAATGTTATATATTTTAAATTATAATGGTAAAAAGAATTGAATTTTAATTTTGACAAGAACATTCATCTTCCTTAGTATTTGTTGTTTCTTCATCTGCATCTACTTGCTCAGTCTTTAGCTGTTTATTTGAATCTCAGAAGCTGGCAGAGTGGCGGAATGTCGTCGCACGTGCCCGATGATGATAATAATAAAATGTTGGCGCATTATTTATTTATAGTAGTCTCGCGGCTGTCGCTCGTCCGTCTGTCCCGCTTATTATATATAAAGTGCATTATACCATGTTTCTTTGTCTCATTATGACCGGGTTATAAATTTTTCTGAATACAAACAAAACATCTTTCCCATTTGCTCGGTTCCTGATCTGGCTCATTTTCACCTGTTCCGCTCTCGCAACGGTAAACAATGAAAGTGATTTCTTTTATATTTTAATTTGACATAAGTTATGAGTTGTGGCAAGACAAAAAGAAATATATATTTAGGTGATCTCAGTGTCAATTGTAGTTTAGTTTTAAATATTATTTCGAGTATATTGTCGAATGTTCGGGGAATATAATCAAATTTAATTAAAAATCAGTCTAATGGTCGTTTGTAACGTACATTAGTCAACACTATAACATCAACATTATAAATAGATATTTTCTAACACCAAGTGATAGAAAAAAATATTTCTTTTTCTAAACAAAATATTAAATGTCGAAGACCTAAACCGTCGGAATATTTTCAAGCTCGCTGATCTGTAGTCTCTACCATAACATCATAGCATTGTTTTGCTCGACGCAGCTATTTGCGGACGTCTCCCCCTCCCCCTCCCCCTCCCCACTACGGTGTCTGAACGCGAGCTATATTTTATCCCCGGTTGGGCTCGCCACCTAAACTGTCAGGATTGTAGGGCGTTCAACTCGTAGTTTTAAAGCTTATTACGTTTTTTTGAAGATATATTTATTACATATGAAGCTTGTTTCAAGAATTTCTTTACTTGCTTCGTTAGTGGAAATACAATTTGTAAAAGTCTTAGTCCTATTTCATATAGATGATAAATCAAACCATAAATAATGAAACTTACCGTACCTACATATTCATTTATAAAAGACAAATGTATGCGAAGGAGACGAATGAGTACTCACCGTGGGGCTATTAAGATTTCATAAAGTAGTAGATCAAATTCAACAATAACGCTAATCTTTATACGGCGCATAAATTAAAAACGAAATTATCTCAGCGACGGTTGCGAATGCTCCGTGAAAACGACATTAACAAGCGCAATAATAATTGCTTATAAATCATAGGAATCATTGCGACGATGCATTGATAAAACGCGGTCTATATCTCAAACGCGTTTGAAATATTGCGGGCGCGTCGCGTCGGACAGCGACTTGGCGCGGCTAGAAACGCGGCTAATACTCACGTGATGGATCTATGCGGCTTCGGTTAAAAATCGTACATGCATGAGAATTAACAGCGAGATTAGACAATTCGGGCTAAATTTATATTGGCAGAGCGGCGACGCCTCACCTACGACTTTTCAAGATCCAGCATCCAGCTCTTAAGTTATGTCACATAACCTAAGATTATAAGCACCTCGTCCGGAGATCGAGACGTAAAATAAAATAAATGTCGCAAAATACATTAAAGCTAGTGTCGTTTTGCTATTGCGCGTCGTTAGTTAGTTTCTGATCTTATTAATGTTCCTTGAAATCTAATTACGTTGAAAATCCTTTCTCCGTAGGGTTCTTTATGATGCTCATTGCGGTCGCTTACCCACTCGTCGAAACATAATGTCTACAATAAACTGCTTGTTTACGACAACGCGCAGTGACGTTCAGTGTACAAACACCATAAATTATTTCTCAAATCACATGTGATGCGTATTACCAACTAGTCTCCTACAAAAAGCTCATGTATCTCTCGATCTTCACGCAACGACAAATGTGTAACAAATAAATTATAAAATCAACGGCCTCTGTTTTTATACCTCACGTGTGAAGCCCTATCCCGCTTGTGCTGACCGTGTCACATATGTCTCCGTCTCGTTTTCTCGTGAATTGTCACCGCGGGTTCGCAGTTTATCATCAGTGGTCCTCTAATCATGACGTCTGTATTATGTATGGTTATTTTAAAATGCGTCACTACATGGAGTTCAACGTACTACGTCATATTCAAATTTTTATAACTTAATGAATGACACAAGAGTGGAAACGTTAATATTTGAATAGGTTGAATAGGTATTCATGCAATGAAATAAAAGTGTTGGCGAGGGTATCTCCTAATTAATTAGTGTAGCTATAATTAGAGGTAGCAGGAGCGGGGAGGTGCAGCTGTGACGTGACAGATGGCAGCGCGTCGCCTGCGCACGCGTCTCCTTTGAAAATCGCCTGGAATCTGGGGGCAAGGAAACCGCTCTAATTAGACGTACTTATTTACTTCAATCTATTCATCACTGGTAATTCATCGAATTGAAAACATCCCCGCGATATGGTTACGAACACTAAAAATAACACTGAACAGGCAAACACCATAACCGTAAGCTCATTTCATTCCAAAAATAAATAAAAGTGATAAAATTTTATATCTCGTCATAAAATATTCTCAACTATACAATAAAGATTTTGATCATAATCATATAATAATTGATAAAAAGCGAAATCAATACTTGGAATCTGCAATGCGAATACATATCAATTTAGAAAAATTAAAAAAAAATCACAACAATTATCGTCAAACAGATTTTAGTATCTGCCAATAGTAATGAAGGCGCATCGTTCCGTAACCTGCTGATCGACTTGAAAAACTTGAAAACGCTAGATTGACTTCAAGATATGTCAATCCAATATCTGATTATAGCAAAATTATTTTAGTCAATGGAAGAGAAATGGGCAGGGATATAGTGGCTTATGTCCTAAGTAATAGTGGTGCTAAAGGCGTACGCACTGTTGGAGATTGTAGAAATAAGTTGGCTTCTTAATGACATGCTTGTCTCGTCCGGACGGGCCGCGATTTAAACTCGTTTATCGGCCATTGTGTTTGTTTGTGTGCACCCAAATAAGTCGGCGAGATTAGTAAGAATTCGTGTCGTTGGAAAAACTTTTCACGCGCGTATTTTTATGAATTAATTACGTTCTTGCTTTTTCATCAGCCAAATGGCCACGTAAACCTCTCTATCTTTGGATATCAGAATTCATTTTTCAAAATTAGCGCAATAAGGCTTTTTTAAGAAGAATGCCATTGGATTTGAAAACATCGAAAATCGAATTCCAGAAATGCAAAGAATTATATGCTAAATACCATCCCATGATTCGAGGAGAGTCGATAGTTTTATCAATAAACAATAGCCAATTACAACGGCCCGACAAAGTTATAATCATTAAAGTTGGCGTGACAGTTCGGGATCTAGAAGGCTTGTTGGTATGCAGCGCATGCGCATCCCGCGCGATATCTCGTACACTACATTCCCGCCACGCGCGCCTAAACTAAATACATAATGTACTCGACAGCTTTACTCGATTCTCATGGTTTTCGCCGTATGGAAAACGGCCTGTGATAGGCCTTCTCTGATAAAATGCCATGGCTATGGTGAACGAATGTAGAATAAATATTTCTAAGTCATATATTTAATAGCTTTCATTGTAGCTTGTAAATTGGATTTAGCAACTGGTCCTTTTCATCGTATAAATGTTAAAATGTAATGAATTCAAAAGCATTCTGCAAGTAATCAAGCGAACATAGACAATATAACTTTTTCTCCAATTAACACATGGCAAAAACATCTATGCTTTCAGTCAGATGGACTGATTAATAAAAATATCTATCGACAGTGGCATAGGAATGTAAGTAAATTGGCAGGTGATGAATCGCGTTCGGCTCGCCGTGTGTGATGAATACAGATACACACATACGACGCATGCTGATCAGTCATTTGATATGCAACTTTCGCGGCTCTTGATCTTTTGAGCTTTGGATTTTACTAAAACTTGAAGTTTTAAAGTAAACAACATAGTTTTGATTATTTCTTTTAATTTAAACTTTTTAATATGGAATAAATAAATACCTTCTTTTTAACTCAAAAACATTAAGAATGCTTAATGTCTTAAAGCATTTGTAAATTTAAAATAAAATTATAAATACCTACATAAAATTAATTTCTACCAAAGATATGCACTGGCATATTCGGTATACAATAACGCTGGTTATTGTCTGCATACAGCATTTAGGAAGCACATTATATACGATCTAATTGCGTGAGGATTGGCTCAGGCTTGCTCATCTTTAAGCCCGCGGGCGAGTAATTCAAAATGCAAATATTGCACTTACAATACATTATGTATTCAACAGGCACCAGTGCAACTTGCTGACTACGCCTCTCGCCGGTTTTACTGGAAAATCATGTAAAAATTGGTCATTTTTATTCCAAACGCACACGGCATATTGGCGGTTCCCATGCCTCTAATTTTCGCGGATCTTGTAAAATATTCTATCTGGATAATGGAAAATGTTTGCAATAAGCTGTGTTTTTATTTTTTATCTGTGGTTATTTTAAATATAAGTGTATTTATGATGCGTTGCCTTTTTTAAATATTAATTAGAAGCTTTTTAAAAAAGATTGGTTTCATAAATAAGTTTTACATTTGTAACTTTGAAATCTGCCTTGTTAGTCCTGATATATCATATGATGCAGAGATAGTGATGTGCATCTAAAAAAAGCTTCGTTAGTGATGCCCTCACCCTCACGGACGATCCAAATATAACCGGGACACGTGTGTTCACTTAGCACTGTAAAGTTAAACCTAAAGTTTTAAAAACATGTATATAATTTTAACCGTTTTACCGTTACGTTAGCACAACGCAGAAAAACTCGGTATCGGAATCGAATAAAAAATCGATTCGAGTTATTCATTTGTTCATTGTATCGAAGGTCAATCGAGATATAAAATTAAAAAGTATAAGTGGTGTTCGAACGGGTCTCGTTTTATTAAATTTCAAATATTACTATACCGCTTGTTGGATTACAATTTCAAATTTGGTCCGCGGCAATTCCACTTTTGGTTTCGTGCGACTGACCGTGTGCCTTCATACTATTCTGACTGGAGATTGCATATTTCTTAATATACAGGTTTTCTTTTTAAATGTTTTATGTTATTCTTATGTACATATGAATTAGTATACAAAAATACGGGTAGAAACTAAAGTTCAATAATAACTTCCACTTTACGAATCAACATCTGGCAGTGTTATCTTTGAGATATTCTTTATTAATAATCAATGTTACTTTAATAATGTAATGTTTTAAAATTATAACGATTTTTTGTGCAAAAATACAAAGTCAAAGTGCGATTGAGTTTCGCCATTCAAAATTATTTTGAAAATTGCATAGAAAATTTGGAACGGTCTTAACCACATCCCATACTTTGTGCGAGATTAGTTAAAGAAAAAAAGTTTACAATAATATATCTTCTATATATAATAACATATATTATGTATTTAAAAAAAAGCTAATCAAATAATAACTAAAGGCTCCATACAAGATAGTATACGAAATTGATGACACTAGAGCAAGCCATCCCATTTTGGCATATCACAAGCCAACTCAGAATCCCACAAAAGGTGGTAAAAATGTGGATGACACGAAAGCCATATATAATATACACCCAGCTGCATGCAAGAGCTAGTTTTTATGTAGACAAAGATAATTCTACCTCTTAATTACGTATCTACAATACTACAATAAATAGTTGTCAGAGCTTTATGGTCGCCGGTCTAGAGATTAGAATCCTTTCGAAAGCTCAATTTGCTCACTCGAATAGTTTTGTTTTAAACAACCGTATCTCCTAAACTATCTCGCGAATAATTCACTATAACGCATGCGTTCAACGTTGTTTCATTTGAAAACAAAATTAACCTTATTGTCTGAAATCTAAAGTTGAAAATGGCTTGATTCAAAAATTTTGTTTTTCATCGTTCTTGTTAATGGAGAGTAAGCCTTTTGTCTTGGGATTAAAGTAGATTTTTCGTGTGTCATTTTGAATGTGTTGTTTCAAGATGCAAGAAGTCAAGAATCCAGTCTTAAAGATGACCGCGCGCCGATTTTCGAAATACGAGGAGCGAAATTCGAAAGCCACCTTTTTTGTGAAGCCGATGATAGTTTTTAATTATTGTACCGCTAATTAGCTTTTAGGGTTCACTATTATATATGTACAATGTATGACAATATATAATTGAACCTTTTTATTGTTTTTGTGATGCAAGTATTAAGTTAAAACGAGATTTGTTCTATGATGCTTGTATTTAAAGTAAAAGGATTTCTTTATCCTCATTTAAATAGAAGTTTAGTTTATCAGTACATGATATAAATATATATATATATATATATATATATATATATATATATATATATATATATATATATATATATATATATATATATATATATATATATATATATATATATATATATATATATATATATATATATATATATATATATATATATATATATATATATATATATATATATATATATATATATATATATATATATATATATATATATATATATATATATATATATATATATATATATATATATATATATATATATATATATATATATATATATATATATATCATGTACTGATAACTAAACTTATATATATATATACATATATGTATATGTATATACCATTATGGATGAACAACGGTAAATTTTATGAAATACAATAACGAAAATCAAACGCACATTCTCTTGGCGAGATTTTTTATGCAAACAAAAATATTTATTATGCGGAACTCAAAAATAATGGTGTGCGTAAATTTTATGACTTGTTCCGAAGCTGTCGGTTCACAAAAACTTCGGAGCTTTCTCGTCGGGTGTTTGAATTTGGCGACTTTTTATTGTCTATATTGAGATGCGCTCTACGTACCAGACTTTTACAACAATTTTATCCTACCAAGGTTGGCTTTTTGCATATGTAATTTTTTTATCATTTGTATTGAAGCATACAAGTAGGAAGATACTCTGGTATTTAGGGGCTTTTGATAATCGTGTGTACATCTTTTACAACACTAAGGTTGGCAACGCCGCCACATCTCTCAGATTGTGGATGTCCATGGGCGAGGGTGTCCACTGAACTCAGGTGGCCCTTCTCATTTGCTATCTTATAATATATAAAAAAAGCATTATCCTTTTAAGTTAACTTGACTAAGAAAATTCAATACATAATTTTCCCATATTTTGTCACACAGTGGCATTTTATATAATTATATAATATAGTCAATTTTGTAATAAAAATCATGAGAAAAATCCAACAGATCTTATGTTTTATGTTATATTCAAAATTCCCTTGTTAAGAGTACATCTCTGTCGTTCGGATTTAATACAACGAATTTATTAGCTGTTACGTAATATCGGGAGGCTAATGAACGTATCGGTTGCGGACTCGTATTACCTCTTGTTAGAGTGACGTCCGCTTATTGTCTCCACGTGTACTCTTTGTTGCATCGGAGAAATTATTACAATACAAAATCTTTGCTTTAATATATATCATATTTATATTTTTAAAATGGAATAATACTAAAAGAAAAGATTTTTAAAATCAGCAGTAATCAAAATCAAAATCAATCATAAATTATAGGTATATCCCATAATATTTACAAAGTTCTTAACTAGGGAAACTAAAATAATGTCAAAAATATTAGAAACAACTCTATTCTATTGTATACATCAATCGATAGTGACCCAGCACTATCCATGAATGAGGCTGGTTGATTGGTGGCGTTCGTCAATTTGTCAGGTACCACCACCCCGTCACTCTCGTCGACAGGCCAGGAATGACGCGATGACGTCCGAGATGGATGCCGCTCTACTATTAGGAGAGTTGCCAACGTTGGGTGAACGAACCAATTGTTGTTATGCGGGTCTCGGTTACAATTGGATAATTCGGACTTCAGACCCTACGCTATGCAGATCTAACTAGATTGTTAAACTAACTATTTGATGGATTGGTACAGTTATGTAATTAAATTGGTACAAGATCAACTCGCCCGCAGCTTTTTGTAATTTGTTTGCTTGGTGCTTTGTTTTTGTGTGAATTTTGTTTGTTGATTGTTCCAAGGACTATTTCTATTTCTATTTGGAAAAGTAACGCTCATTTTAGAATAATAAGTAGTGAGAAACTAGTGCTAACTAAACTAATATAATAAATATTTTGGAAGATATATTAAATTTCTGTAATATTATTTATCTATAACAAAACATTTAGTTTTTAAATGCTTTTTTGTAGATAATAACTGTAAAACTTTGTGTTCACTGCCCACTCAAATTCTCTACTGAATGCCACCAATGTTTTCGTTCAATTAACTTAATAAATACAAAAATACAATAAAATTACAACGAAAAAAAAAGGAATGTCACGTTGACAACATTCACACAACATTGCTGCAACCTGTACACGAAAATAAAAACAAATAAAATTCCAAACGGTTTATTATCGAGCTATTACAAGAAAGCATTCTACCTTTGATTGCAAAATATATCTCCTGGCATCGTGTTCCGATGACATCGTCGTCAATTATTTGGCAAGCGATCGCCGCATTCTGGGTCACAATGACCAAGATCAGTCCCAGAACACCAAATTTCAACCGTGAGATCACAAAATACAGTCAAATTTTGCAAATTCACGTAAACATTGAACAAAAACTGATTCAGTTTGATTATTTCACGTTCAAAACGAGATTTATTTATAATTTTGTATTCTTAAACTGTTGTTGAGATATAAATTAAATAAAGCACTTTATATTTATTCGGAGTAAGCGTATGTATATTTTTATACCAAGCGATGTATCACAAAACTTATTTATTGCATACAAATTTATAATGTAATGCGTGTTTCCTATGTTTATGTACTTCTATGAACTTTACCACACACTTCTGTTAGTCATTGTGCCTATTAAAATCTAGATACCTAAAGCTCTAAAGCTTTTTAAACAAAGACTATGTAATTGTCATTTAAAAAGAATCTTGAAAAAATGATTTTCTATGACAAGTCCCATTAATAAGCTGACTCGTACTTGTGATAGTAAACAAGACGCAGATAATTTTGTATGCAACACCATTATTTTGAAAGAAAGCTCCAACTAATGACCAAACCAAAGAGTAATGTGTAATCGAATATCAAAAGTAAACCGATATACCGAAATGGAGAAGCGGAATCGATATTTCTGATCTCATCAGTATGACGCCGGCCGGTGTTCGCTTGATTTACGGACGGTCGTTACGGCGACCATAATGAGTTGCGTCTGCGCATCGATTATGAACAGGCATTTTTAAATTAAGCACTCGTTGATTTGTTCTGCCTGTTAGTGTTAGTGGATTGCGAAATGTTATTAACGATGGGCTCGGATTTTTTGACTAATGTTGTCATCTATTTTTATGTTATGATTTTTTGTTTTTTGATTTTTAAGTATTTAAATTTTTAGCTTATTTAGATATATGTTGATGATAATTATGTTATATTTATATATACAATATCTGTACCTAGTACTTCACTAGAATCATTAATTTAATTGGTGTAGTAAAGTGTGGAATGACATCACTTGGTAATTGTTACATATTACTCAAAAGACGAGTCATTTCTAGAATATTATGCATTTAAATTCAATAAATCATTTATAGCTTAAATGTATATTATATAGAATAGAATTAAATCATATATTATTACCAAAAAATCACAAATATAAGCTTTTTTCAACATCTCAAAATAGATATCCCTAGAGAGGATTATGTAAAAAGTCACTCATGTAGCGGGGTCACTGAGGGATCTATTCTCGGCCCTCCTTGAAAATAAGCGTTTTCCCTCCATTCTGTAACACTAAGTGCCGTATTTATAGAAATGGACGAAGGAGTGTCGGATGCATTACTTTGATTATATTTATATAAGAAAAATGTTCTTTTTACTCATTTTTTTAAATCTATCTTCATTTATAAACTATGATTATTTTATTGAACATAAAGTAACAGAAAAACCTTGAACGTTCAAATATAATTTAAGTTAAACAATAATAATTTTAAACACAATTAGTTCAATAAATCTCACCTAATCCAAATATTTACACATTTAAAAATATAATGTAATACGTATTTTCCGTAACAAAATGGTCGTAAATTAGTTCTCCATTTTAAATTATCCAAAAATCTGCATCTAAAACGTTGAAGACCCACAAATTCTCGTTACTCATCATAAATCGATTAAACAAAAGTTTTAAATAACGAAGTGGGTACAGTATATTTTAGTGAGATATTAGAAAATGCTTTTAAAGAAATAATTGGAATGATTTCAAGTTTCCACGCCTGTGTTTGACGTATACGAAATATATTAGAACACTTATAGGCAATCGCTTCAGGCTTGCCGTCCGCTCTACGCCAGATTCGAACTAGTACTTCTCTGTTGATTAGAACATTTTTTGTATGCTTTTTTTGCTAATTTCCCATACTTTCATTGTATTTGAATTATGGTTTAGATTTATGATACATATTTTTTTATTACAGTTTTTTTAGCTTCACGCATTTATCCCGCATATTGCAGGGTAGGCAGAGGGAACTGTAGGAACGATAGGAACCTAGTGTAATGACACTTCATTGCTTAGTTCCTCCTTTCTCCGTCCCCGCTTTTCGCCTTTTTCGAGGCATTGCGACAGTTTTTTTAAACTTGCTCTATATATCTAACTATTTCTATGTATCTATATTTAGCATATTTTCTTAATTTAATAAAAAAAAATATCCTTCATAGTAAGCTAGTAGAACCTAATTAAGATTAAAATCAATTTTCTCGTTTCCTGTTCAAGTTTCTTGAAATTGTGGAACTTAACACCGCGGCTTAACATTTGGGTAAATATGACGAATATTACTGTTACAATGCGTACTCTTGTATTACGAGTCGATTAAATGCCGCGGTTCTCATAACGTAAATTCATTAAGGAAGCACCATTAATTACGTTTCCCATCCAATGCAATGCCATTATTCTCGTTCCGAACCAAAACAAACAAATCCTGCAATTATTGTAACAGCACAATGTTAGAACACGAATGCTGTGTTAGTCGAAACTGAACCTTATCTATAACACGATAAAGATTTCTGGATCTGAATCAATCATCATTTCTTGATCTGCTTTCGCCATATCTGCGTCTTCAGCGATTTTTTGCTTTACGATCATAACCTTTATATCTTGATGTATAAGATATAGCCAAAAACTTGGTTATCTAGAGTAAGTACATGGGTCCCCAAATTCTCGAAATTCTCAAGATATTGAAAGATTAGCAGGGTGCAGGATGTCCCCATAAATAATACATCGAAGGGGAACGTGATGGATTGTCTGTCTGTCTATCCGCATTCTATTAGTCAGGAATTCTTAAAGGGTGGATCTGAGGGTGCTTACTATTATTAGAAACGACCAATGTTAGCTTTGGAAGTGATACACCCAACATTCATTAGCGATTCGGCGCACTTTGCTTTGGATTGTTTTAATGAATTATGTATTTAATAAGTAATAATGTAGATAGTGAAATATATTTTACATTATATGTTATACAATTTATACGTTACTGTATATGTTTTACATTATATGTTTAGATATACGATATGTCATAAGTGCTTCTAAATCTAAATTGCAATACCATTTGGGTAAGAGGATAAGAGTATTAAGAATGCTTAAAATTAAATAAAAATAACTAGAGTTATATGTAACTATGTGCTTTCTGATTGCCCTAAAGACGTTGCTTGGTGGGTGACAGATCTCAAATCAATGTTATCCTCACCATCTCTAAGTCCATAATTCTGTGTAAACCCACAAATCCAGGAACTGTACTTTTTTATACACTAATATACTACTATAATTTAAATAATTTATTCAGAAAAATATCTAAAATTGCACCATTTTCAACAATTACCAAAGTTATAATGCGATTAATTTTGTATCGACATCAAGATTTTGTTCAGATAATTTATATTGTTTTAATTGTTATATACAATTATGACCCTTATGCCTCTAGTGTTACAATTTAAATTTATATAAAAGCGTATCTAATAAAAATTCATAGTTTTCATCACTAACACTGTGTAGTCCTAATGATTGTATCACACGCAATAAATATCGTGAAAGATATTGTAAAAGGAAAGTTTAATTATGGAAGTGAATATTTGGTACACAAAATAAGCTAACGGTTCAGTGGTTTTATTAACAGCTATGTTCAAAATGAACGGTCGTAGATACAAATCTTAGTGAGGTACTATTTATTTAGGCTAAAGTTAAGTTCCTTTAGAGAAATTTGCATTCAGTTATTTTTTGTCTTTATTTCTTACCTAATGATACGAATATGGATACGAATATTCGGGAAGAAGGTCTGTTTTGTCGTTTATTTTGGACTTATATAGTTTTTTGTTAGAATTTAATCTTTACATGTTGATTGGAGCAAATTTACTGCAACTGCATCGAGATTGCAACCATAGTGTTGACATTCTGTTATCATGTTACACTAAATTTAAAATTAATACTCCTAGACGAAGAAATCAAAACAATAACCTAACAGTTACCTAAAAGTCTTACCTAACGTTACTAAATTACTTTTAATTTGTAAATTTACATTTCTTATCGGTTATTTGGTTCAGTTATCAAACCTCTAACGGTTCCCATCAGCAAGAACTGAGTTTTATGACTGCCACTATTTGATTTTTACGATTCAATGATTTATGACCGATGATTTCTAGATAGTGCTAGTGATAGTGCAGCAAGTGTAACATGCAAATCAATTTATAAGTAATAAAACAAGCTTTCTTCACATTAGTATATTGATAGAGATCTATAAATATATCGAAGGTAATATATTTTCCATAAAGTGGAAAATAAAGAAGAGAAGAATCATTTTTATCGTTGTTAATACAGTGTAATAGTTTTTAGTTTAATTTACTGGATGGTTTACTTCTCCAAATGGTGTCTAATTCAATCAAAAATGTATGACAACAACAATTTTTGTTCTAAAACTTTTAGAAGCTATATTCATCATATTTTTATGACATCTTTTGAGAATTCACATTCACTTTGTCATGTCCAAGATGTAACGTTAAAATAATTTGTTTCTCCAACTGAGAATCGAATTCACAACTAGCACGTATAATTAAAATCCTTCTCTCTATACCACTAAGATTGAAAGTCTTATTAAAAGTTACGCTCATCCTTTAGATTTGATCGTAAAAATTATCGTTTTTTGGAAATATATATTCATTTTGAAAAAATATCATCGCACAAAAGCTCTGAAGCGAAAGTTTTAAAGAATACCTTAACTATTGCTGTTATATAAAACGTCTTATTTATAATAAATTGATACAATTTTTTGTATGAAGTCAAAAAGTTGGCAACTTTGATTGGGATCCGGCGGGCGTCCAGCGACTGTCACGCATGTCCATATCCCCTGCGTCTTATTACTTTTATGGAACTCGAACTAAGTGTATACTTTAGAAGGCTTTTTATTGCTTTCCTTTTTGTTTTCATTGATCGTGGTGTATTCTTTAAATGTTAGTATTTTCTTATAATTGGAGAAAATTGTAAATTTGAGCCTGATATACTTTAGAGAAATTATACTGGTTTGGTTCGCGACGTTAAGTTTTGTCACTCAACACGCAATGCCTCGAAAAAGGTGGAAAATTGAGACGGAGAAAGCAGGAACTAAGCAACGGAGTGTCTCAACACTAGGTTCCTATGGTTCCTGCAGCTCTCTATACCCAGCCTGATATGTGCGAGATAAAGCGTGAAGACAGTGATTTGATTTTCATCATAGTTAATGATCTGAAACTAATGACGTGAAGAAGATCTAAAACTTATACATAAAAAAATACTAACATATATTTAGTTATTACAAGTAGACTTACATGTTCCATAAATTCTTCCATAACATAACAAAATTATGACAAAAGTTCTTCGAAAGCGTATATTTTCATATTGAAATCTGCAAAAAAAATTGAAAACTTAGTACTCTGTTTATGAGATAAGTTAAAAGTGTAAACACACCGAGGGTGATAACGAAAGCGATGCAAATGTATGAAACCCATACTCGTACACTCGCCTTTTTACGAACGAATGAGTTTGAACGAGCGATATTTTGCCATCGATATTCTTACTATATCAGGCTTTTTCTGTGGTTTTAGATTTAAAAAGTATTTATTATATGTTGGTATTATTAATAAAATTAACTATTTTAAAGGAAGGTGGAGAAGTCCGAGTATTTTATCACTCTCTGCACTCTCTCCCTCTGCGTACCAGATATTTAAAATTTATTTTTGGTTTTTTTTACAAAATTAATATAATAATAAGATTTAATTAAAATGATTTTGTTAAATAATAGTAAAAAATATGCTGCTAAATGCCCTCTTAGAATACTATCAATATAAATAACAACGTATAGCTCAGTGATAGGAGCGCTTGTAAGCTTAATGATAGGGCAGGTTTGAATCTTAACGGGATAAAGCATGAAGCTTTCCATATATCTAAACATTCTTTAAAATCGCTGCCGCTTATCGCTCGTACCACACAAACAAGTGTCAATATGAAGTTTTTTATTATTGAAAGTATTTATATTATTTCATTTTGTCTCCTTTCACTTTTTGCAAAGTTCGAGCGGTTTAATACACTTAGGGAGCGACGTGACACAAACTTCGACGGTTTTGTTTCAATCATATCTTTACAAAGTCGCCTCTTTATATCGAAAGTTTTCTTTCATTTTAATATATTCTATTTTGTGGCGGATTTTACTGACTATTCGTTCAAACTTGCTAGCTTTTACTTTAGACTTTGTTTGTTTGATGCAATTTAAAAAAAGCTTTTAAAATTATTGTTTTTCTATATAAATATATAAAAATCTAGAATATACTCAAAAAGACTCAAAATCTCGTTCTGTTATTATAAAAACACAATAAGCTACTTTAATTTTTTTCATACAAAATCAAGTTCCAAAAGAATTGAATCTGCTACTTCCATCAAACGGCCAACATTTGCTGTGGACTATCACTGGAATATAATTCATTCGAAATAACGCACTTCAAATGCAGACGAATAGACCGAATAATATTCATGATACATTTAACCGTTTGAGGTTTACCAATACGTTTAATTTACACATACATACCCGTTTAGTTGCAGTTACAATGTATGTAGACATACATACATAAAATATATATGTATATATAAACATAGTTGAGGGCCGACCTGTATAGTGATAGTAGTGGGTTCGATTCCTTCTTTGGGGTGATGATATATTATTTTCCCACTTAATGAGGAATAAGGATTTTTATGCTTAAGTCATTTTTTCATTTTTTTCTTTAATAACACGTAGATGGATGTACATTTTTTTTTTTCAAACAAAAAAAATGTAGTATTTTAAATTAATATTTAAAATACTACATATTAATAAAATTTAATAAAATTTTCAATAGAAAATCAATAAAAACCAAGCCCTTTCATATTAAAAACTACAAATATTATAATTAAAACTAACCGCACATAGTAATCTCTATTAAATTTAAACAGTCAAAAGCGGAAGTACCTATAAGCCCAATCAAAATCCTATTTACATTTCATACAATTCAGTCGTCAATGGCCGTCCGTTGAATGGACTTTTTCAGTAAAGCTTCCATTGTGGGCGGCTTAAAGGGTAGCGACAATAGTCTGAGTTAAATTAACCGGAGTTTAAAGCTTAATTGTAAGTGCAGTTAAGCTGAGTAACACGTGTCGACGTCTCTCAGGGCCTCTAGGAATTCACAATTGATATTATTTTTGGCCCTCGCTGTGAATTTGAATATTGTAATGCAATAATATATTAAAATAAGATATATATGTTAAATATTTTGCTAAAACGTTGAACTGATAATACTGAAACAGTATGAAAGTAAATATTGGGGATTTGAACCTGTAGTCATCACAGTCATGCACAAACACTTCAAACTAGTGTAATCCTTGATATAATAATATTTTCATAATAATACATTCATTCAATATCCATATATTTATATGGAGATTTAACATGTAATTGGAAATCCAAATCAAAAGCCAAAACAACGTACGTCTAAACCTTTATTGCTGCTTAGCCGCAAGCAATCCACCAGAAACCAAACAACAATTATCACACAAAAACAAATAGGAAAAATCATTAGGGGAGCGAGGGGATGATTACAAAGGAAAACACGGTACAGAGTGCAGTCATTATGTGCCGATTGTATAGTAGTTTGAGGGTAGCGGGTTCGATAATGGTGGAGACGCCTGTCGCCTGTCAAACAAGGGTTGAGAGCAAATAGCGGTTTTTGTTGTGCCTGCCCTAGACCCACGATCGTGCTGGATGCTTGATTAGTTGGTGTACCCATCGATTGTGAAGTATAAAGGAGTACAAGTAAATGCATTTGAAGTTCAATTTAAATAAAACAGCTTTAAATCAGATCAAACTGTTAAAACAGTTTGGAAATTAAACAACCGAATGAGAAAACAAAAGGAATAGACGAAAAATAATTACCAACGCTTGCTGCGAGTTAAATCAATTAATTAGGGGCCCCTGGACCTCGATAATGATAAAACCCGAGCCAAATCGCAATCTAGACCCGATCCCATTTGAATAACACCAGTAAAAATCGTATTAGACATTCAATTAGCCACCGGAAGGAAGCTCGTTAGGTATCCTGCTTGACACTTTGACGCTAATACCACTGTGTGTTGCATATAAATGGAGTTCGTGTATTGATATTCCAGTGATAGCTAAAGTGCATGTTAGGTACTAACAATAGAACTCATGTTACAATGCATTATTTTGTATAATTTTAATAGCTTTCGTCATAAATATGACATTAATGCAGTTAATAAATGATTTACTCAAAATTCTGTCAACGTGTCTGTCACAAATGACGTATTAGAACTGTACTGAACTGAACTGAACTAAAATTTTAATTTATTGTACTAAAATCAAAACGTTTGTAATTCCGCTCGTCCTTTCAAAAGATAAGCCTTCATCTAAGCTGGTGACCATATACGGTTCCTGAATTATTTATGTGCAGCCGTTCCGTTACATTGAATAACTAATGACATGTGTCCGAGCATATTTGCTGTTAGTTAATATTAATAACCCGGGTTCGTCTGCGCATCGTCTCGGTTCCACGTGAATGTCATATTGATGTAGGTTACAAGTGCATCCTGGAAAAGCACTGTGCATAGATAAATACGTTTGTTTCTTAATACGTTTCTATAGAAATCTGAGGCTATGTTTGTAATATAATTGTATTTCTCATACAAATAAAAATTAAATGGTGCAGAAAAATGCAAATTGACCAAATGCTTTATTTGTGCATCTTTAAAGAGATATGTAGGTTTCTGAGATGTATTACAATAAACCAACTTACAATTTTATAATATTAGTATGGAAATAACACTTGATATGTAAATGAAACTTGAAAATATGATCATATTACAATTGTGCTTGTTCTTTCGTGCCGTCCCAGCAAGCATCATGGCTGCCTACATTGTATGAATGATCTGATAGTTTTAATATATTGTGGTAAAAATTAAAAACATTATGAAGAGGATATGAAAATTACGAGGTAAACGCGAAGGTTTGTGGCTTCAATTCCCACTCGGGAAGAATGAATATTTTCATTTCCATTTTTTTCGCTCTGACAACAAGGCAAGCGCAGCATTGAGTTCTGCCACTCAACACGCAATTCCTCAAAAATGGAGAAAAAGTAGATTTTTCTGATTCCTGTTCAGTTCCCTCTGTCTACCCTGCTGTATGTGGGATAAAGCGTGAAGCTAAAATAACTTAACTTATAATAGATTTATTAACGATAATAGAATGAAAAATATTCGTAAATGGCACATGCAAGTATTAACTAAAGGTGGTAAAGAATAAAATACGTCACAGCGGGACGCAGTCACATTACATGCGCATGCGCATTCAGATCATTGTAATGCTCTTTTTCCGTTCAACCCTTAGTCTTTTATGTTGTGTTTAAGAGAAATATTCAAAATATACTAACAATATAATATTTCAATTTTTCTACTAATTTAAACTTCTGTAGATATTTTGAAACTTATATTTATTATCAAATTTTATTGGTCCACAGTTTTAGGTAAAATTTAGTTAAAGTCCAGTATTTAATATATCACTTAATATAATAAAAAAAATCTGCAAAATACTAATATATTTTATTATTATTCATTAAAAAGCTGTTCAAACAGAAAAAAAAACAAATTTTCTGCTAACCACGACGCAAAATAGGTACCCTATATAAAGAAAAACAATCTAAACGTCAAACAATGAGCTTACAACAATACTGCATGCAATATGCTGTCGTTCGCACGTCCCCTCGGGTTCCTTGGGGTTTGGGGTTCGAGTGGAGTGTGCCGGATCGGGTTTCAATGGAAACCGAATATAACCCATTGCAACACAATTACTGTTGATTAGCTATTGAATTTTCTATTATTCTTATGTGATTCTTAATTGGGTCTAAATAAACAGTACGTAATCTGGTCGATGATAAAAGAAAACGATTCATAACAGTCTTTAAAGATGAGGTCACTGTGGCTCAGCGTGTAAACGTCAAGCGCGATAGTATAGAGTTCGATCGTAAATGAAAAAAAGGATGGCTTTAACATCTGCGATTTAACAAGTAATATTTCGAATTCCATGGGAAAGTAGGGAGAGAATGCAGTGTTTTGACACTAGTTACTTCCTGTTCTGCCTCGAGTTAGAAATATAATGGACAGACATATGCAAGGAGTTGGAATACAAATATATGAGTTATATATATGAGTTTTTGACAAGTATTTGCCTTATTAAAAAAAAAGTCCTTAGCAAATTTAAACATTAAAACTCGCTTAATATGAGAAAAGGAAATAAATTAAACATAATCTTTATATTTATCCCAAAGCAGTAGAAGTAAACGCTAGCATATATGCATATTTATGATAATTGTAAACCAATAATATATTCACAGTTAGCCGCGTGAATACATATCGCGATTTAATCGAGCGAAGACAAAAACTTATCTTATTAAACACCACAGACACCCACACTGATTTCCCACATACCACAGATTAAAAATCCTTCCAATAGACTGTACAGATTATCCTTAATGATAGCCGCCGGTAATAAATATGGCGGCTAAGATGGCGGCCAAGATGGCGGTGATAGTGGATAAAGGACACTTTGATTGAACGCACCGGACAGGCTAGATAAACGATATTTGCATATTAAATAACAATATTAATTTTCTCTTAGTTTTAGATAATTTTAGCTCCGCTAGCTTTTACACGTTAAATTGTTTAGTGATTTAGAAAATTCTAAGCGGATTTAATTTCCACTTGATGTATAGGTACGTGCTGGATTTAGAATTGCTGTAAAAATATATATGAAAATATAATTTATTATGTTTAAATATTAAACTTTTACATTATACATAACAAACGATTCTAATCGTTCTTCGATCACAAACAGATAAGGGAGGAAAACGAAAAAAAAACACATCACACATCGTATATCTCTGTGAAATAGGCCAAATAATCATCACAAGCACTTGTATTGCGAAATTGATAGCTTATCAGTATTAACGAAATACAATTTTTATTATCTATGTCAGACCACTGTCTGTCACGTGTGGTAGAGCTATGGTGTCCTTTCCCATGCGGTCGTCGACCCGGCGCCTGCGCATGCTAGAACTTGGGAGTATCATCACGAAGACTATAAAACTTTGGCTATGAGTGGATTAAGGAATCATAAAAGATGACCTTGAATGCTCACAATATTGGCTTCAGTACGTTTGTCATACAAAGTGAATTACACGCCTCCTTATGAATGGGCTTACCGCAAGCGGTGGCATTTAAAATTGTTGCTACGTGACTCTTTTTTACGGTCGACAAATTAAAAAGAAAAAATATATACTATAGTTTTTTTCTTAATTAATACTTTGTTTGTATGTAATTTAGAATTGTGAATAGGTTGTGTAATTATATAAATAGTTGTAAATATAATTATTTACTTGCGTGTTATGCAACAAGACTATACGACAACACCAATTGTCTAATTTATAACCGATTTCAAAGTGTTTTTGTTAATTGGCGGAACTCAATGCTGCATATTATCTTATTAGAGAGTGAAAATTTAAGTTTTTCATATTAAATCATCCTATGACTATTGACGCCTTAAAGAGGGTATACAGTTTCTAATACAGTATAAACTTTACTAAGATAGTTACGTCTTTAGATACAAAGTAAGAAAGACGCGTGAAACCTGGTTATTTCCTTATATCACATACGAGTGGCGATAAACAAAAAAACTTATATGCTAATTTGTGTATAATATAGTATAATCACTAATTGTTTGGCCCGGAAACGAGTCGTAACTTTACTCACTATAGTAAAGTATTCTCGACACGATCGCCACATTAAAAACATGGCGCCTAATGACAGGTATTCGCGACATTATTTAATATATTACGTTAATATCGATTAATTACACAGGTCTGCGATGAAAATGTTTTTTTAAGAATTTTATATATAACTTGTACATGTTGACATACACAACGCAAATATAAACTTTTTTTTATTGTAACACGTCACATTTTTTTTAACGGCATATTATATTTATAATATCTTTTTCATGCACAGTCCACTTGTAATAAATAACTTTTGTCAATTAGCGATTTTTAACAACTTATTTATTGTCTTTTATATTGTTTTATTACAAATATAGGCTGTATGACCAATCATTCCATAGCCTTTGACCAGCCGTGACATAATCTGTGGCATAAAGTAAAGCGCGCCATTCCGATAACGACGTTAGTAGTTAATACTCACAGAATCACAAAATTTGTGTTTTATATGTTTCTTTTTTTATATGTTTAAGTATGGCTTCTCGGACTTGCAAAAATGATCCCAATATTTTTTGTTTTATATGTGGAAAATTTACAATTGCTAAGCAGAGGCTTAATATAACGGACTTTGTGAAAAGTGCTTATCATGCTTATTTTGGGTTCAGGTTATGTCACCTAGATAAACAGTGGGTTCCGCATAAAGTATGCCGGTTATATGTTGAAGTCTTAAGGCAGTGGACTAACGGAAGATCAAAATCATTGTCATTTGGTATGCCTATGTTGTAGCGGGAACAAAAAAATCATATAGATGATTGTTATTTTTGTTTGACTGACGTAACCGGATATAATTTCAAAAACCGCGCTAATATAGTATATCCTGATGTTTCGTCTATGACAAAGCCAATAACTCATGGAGCAGAACTACCTATACCAATTCCTTCTAACAACAAGAGTTTCGATATACCCACATCTCAGAATTCAGAACATAGTGATATTCCTAGCGGTGGTGAGATTTTTAACCCTACAAATGATCCTCGACCATTGAGACAGCAAGAACTTAATGATTTGGTACGGGATCTTGGATTACTCAAAGATGATGCAGAATTACTTGGTTTACGCTTAAAAGAGAATAATTTATTGGATCTGAGACGACATTTTATTGGTATCGAAAAAGAGAACAAGATTTTGTACAGTATTTCAAGAAAGAAGATAGTTTGGTATTTTGCTGTAATATTAGCGGTTTAATACAAAAATTTGACATCGTATACAAAGCGAAAGAGTGGAGACTTTTTATAGATTCTTCAAAACGAAGTTTAAAAGCTATTCTCTTACATATTGGTTATAAATTTGCATCAATACCTGTCGCTCACTCAGTTCATCTTAAAGAAAGTTATGTAAACTTGAGAATTGTTTTAGATTATAAAAAATACTCCGAACACAAGTGGTTAATTTGCAGAGACTTAAAAATCATATGCATGCTTCTTGGTCAACAGCAAGGAAACACAAAATTCCCGTGTTATATTTGTAAATGGGATAGTAGAGCAAGAAACTTACATTGGGAAAAATCTGATTGGCATATTAGATCAAAACTGGAGGTTGGAATAAAAAACGTCATCAACCCGGCTTTGATAGACCCCAAGAAAGTATTGCTTCCACCACTTCACATCAAACTTGGTCTAATGAAACAGTTTGTTAAGGCATTACCAAAAGATGGCAATACTTTCAAGTACTTATGTTTAAGTTTTCCTACCTTATCTGATGCTAAGTTGAAAGAAGGAATTTTCACGGGACCTGACATAAGAAAACTGTTAAAAGACGCAGAATTTGAAAAAAATATGACAGCCTTAGAACAAAATGCTTGGAATGGCTTTAAAAATGTGGTTTCGAAATTTTTAGGTAATAACAAAGATCCTAATTATAAAAGTATTGTCACAGAAATGTTAAACGCCTATAAAAACTTGGGTTGCAATATGAGTTTGAAAGTCCATTTTTTGAAATCTCACATAAATTTTTTTCCAAAAAATGTAGGCGATTACAGTGAGGAGCAAGGCGAAAGGTTCCATCAAGATATGAAAGAGATTGAAAGAAGATATCAAGGTCGTTGGGACGTTAATATGATGGCGGACTATTGTTGGATGACATGTAGAGATGAAGTGATAACTCATAAACGAAAACCAACAAAACGCAGTTTTTTTTCAAAGAAAACACGTTATTGATTATTTTTTTATTTTATTTTATTTTACTCTTTTTATTTAAATTAAAACTATATTAAAAAAGTTATAGAATTGAATAAAAAGCCTTTTATTAATTTTTAAAATGTTTGCCTTGTAGTTATTTATATGCTAGTAGTTTTACCATGTAAATCTGAGAAGTGTGACGTGATATGTACCAAATAAATGATCTTTTACACTATTTATAACGTAGTTATAACGAATACGATCAGTTTATAAAAAAAACTTTTCAGAAAAATATTTTCGCAGACCTGTGTTATTATTTATCGATATTAAATTTTTCGTGTATAGCTTCAAGCAATATATATATATATATATATATATATATATATATATATATATATATATATATATATATATATATATATATATATATATATATATATATATATATATATATATATATATATATATATATATATATATATATATATATATATATATATATATATCCTTGCTTTGCTGTAGCATGTTTTTAACTCCGTCATCTGTTAAAACGATTTTCTAATATAATGTTTATAAAAATCTTAAAATACAAACAAACAAGGTACAATAATCACAACCGTCACGTAATACTATAGAAGAATTAATAAAAGAACAATAAAAGGGTTCTGTAGAATATTTAATTTATTTAGATTTAGGACGGCGCGTGCGCACGATCAAGTTTCAAAATGCCAGGTGGGATAGAGTGGTTTCGAAATACGCATTCGTTTGCAATACGTACGTACGTACATTCATATATATTATATGTATATACATTATATGTGGATATTGAATATCCTGCTTTTTGTATTGTTTTTATTATATTAAATTAAAATAATACTTCTATGGCTCAGTAGGTAGCAAATATCGATTGATTGAACGCTGTCGCAAGTTCATATCTTACTCGAGGGAGAATATATATTATTTGTATTAACATATGTACAATATATATTATTTGTATTAACATGGTATAATGTGTCAATAGTAATTTATCTATACTATTGATAAAAATAATATGTTATATATTAAATAATATAGCAAAAACCTGTCATAAGACGCCATTATTTTTTATCATCGTTCTTTATTAAGACAGAATACGGCGTTTAGTTCCCCTTAAACGCACGGTATAACTGGAGAAGAACTCGAAGAATGAGATTTCCTTCCATACATCTGAGGAAGAAGTTGGAGAACGAGATTTCTCCATAAAACAACACTAGGTCCACTTACTTTTGTACATAAACCGTTCTAATGGCGTCAGTATTCTATAGATATTATGGCGATATCACAAAACCCATTCTCTTAGCGTGGAATAAACAAACTGAAACAAAAGCTATATTAAGACGTATGACCTCTCAAGATGACACAATAGTAAACTCTCATTTGGTAGGATTAATGGTAATGGAAAAGTCGAGTTGCCTTCCCCTACTGGTCGGTCGGTCGGACGTCTTGGACGACGCTTATCGGGGTATCTTTATTATAATTTATGCTGTTATTTTTTTTTTTGGACGTTTTAGTTAATATTTGTTGTTATATTTATATATGTAATATAAATATAAAATTATGTTATATATATATATATATATATATATATATATATATATATATATATATATATATATATATATATATATATATATATATATATATATATATATATATATATATATATATATATATATATATATATATATATATATATATATATATATATATATATATATATATATATATATATATATATATATATATATATATATATATATATATATATATATATATATATATATATATATATATATATATATATATATATATATATATATATATATATATATATATATATATATATATATATATATATATATATATATATATATATATATATATATATATATATATATATATATATATAGAGAGAGAGAGAGAGAGAGATAGAAGTATAAAATATCATCTTTACGCTGCAATCAGTATAGTTAATAGAAGGAATCTAGTGTTAAGATATTGTTTTTGTCATTATTTGTTCAGCTTTTGCTGAAATTATACTACGAAGGTGAAAAATTCAAGAAATGAAGTTAAAAACAGGGAATCCTAATTGCAGTTTTCCTAAAAAAGAATAAAAAATAATAAAATTTTGTGAAAACTATACAACACTTATAAAGTATTGTATAATTTTCACTAATTTTAATAAAAACCTTATATCATTCTTAATAAAAACACCTAAAATAAACATAACAATGTCAATAGAACTCGTGACCATCGCCGCAATAAGCTGCGACGATAAAATTTAACACCTTCTCTAAAATAATATTAAAATTGTTGAACATATAAATAATACTTGTAATTTGACTTTTGATCTCGCCAGTTTCCCACGACACCCGATATCACACGCGTGGCGTGCTCCTCTAACTAAATTACACTGTAATTTGATAAATAGTAAATATCTTCTTGATTAAGCACGAATGTTTTCGCTTAAGTTATACAACGCCATTGTAGCTCAGTTGCAAGCGTTTGAGCGTGTATGGGACGGTTCTGGCTTCGATTCTCATGGACATAATGACGTCAATATGGTATTTGGCTTGACTCACAAGTGTTTGATTCGCTTTTTTTAATAATAACTATATTACATCACGCTTCATTCCGTATTATTGTATTCCGTATAATATTATTGTATTCAAAGGGAATCTAGTGTCAAAACACTCCCTTTTCCGCTTTGTGAACAATTTTTGAGGTATTGCATGCTGATTGGCGGAACTCAACGCGGCGTGTTGTCAAGATAATATATAACGTATACGCTACTTCGCGCTACAATGTCCTCTTACAATACCCATTATAAATGTGAAAAACAAACTTAAAAAATATTTTAGAGAACTTAAAAGCCTTAAAAAGATAAATAACAAAAATTACACGCGTTGGCACAAATGAAAATAACATTTAGTGTTTTTTTTTTGCCCACACGTTAAACGTGGATACCGCAAAAAACTTTCACCGGAATCAGAAACTGTCCCGCCCATTCTGAGAACCGAACCTGCGACCCACAATGTGTTGCGAAATTACAAGTTACACGACTCCGCCCTACTGAGTGGTAGTTTAGTTTAAATATATAGGGAAATGATATTTTTAAAATTTGGTTTCGCTTTTACACATTTTGTTTTATTAAAATTAGTTACTTATTTTAGTTTTATGTTAGTTTTTGGAAGTTTTTCAAGTTATTTTTGTTTTTTTTTTTTTTAAATCGAACTTCGTCCCACCATGAAATACGCATAAACTATACAAAATCTATTAAACGTTAAAAAAATACCATCTAAACTAGATCCCACACTCACCTTAGTGTCGCATCGCGTGTCTACGACACTTAACGGAATTTATTGGAAAATAATTACAAAGAAAGGTGTTATTTCGACGATCGTTAGCCAAATGGTGACTGACAGTATTCACTAACGACACAAAATTACGTACAGGGGGCACGTCGGTGGATAAATAAAATTATAATAAATATGAAACTGCTCAACGCTGTACACTTGTATCTATCTGTTAGTGCATATGGCGTGAAACGTGTTAGTCTATTTCCTGTTTGATTTTAACAAATTTCGAATTTTGCTTGTCATTTAGTATAACAAGATTGGTTAGTTATGTATATTTTAAAGAAAGGTGGCACGAGAAGAGATCCTTGAGGGACACCGGTATTTTAAAGAGTTTTACTCTTAAAATAATTAGTACAAATTAGGATCTAGCTACTTTCTTATAAAGAAATTTTTAAGTTTCTAATGAGTATAGCTTCCAATCCAAGTACTCAAAAGTTTTTTATTATGTCTAAACGCTTTATCCTGCACATAGCAGGCTAGGCAGTGGGAACTGTAGGAACCTAGTGTTAAACACTTCCTTCTCTATTTTGTAAACATTTTTTGAGATATTGCATGTTGAGTGGCGGAACACAACGCCGCGCTTTGTCTAGTTGCCAAAGCGAAGAAAATGGGAATAAAAAATCAATGAAGCCTTCTCACATTTCTAAATATTTTCATCATGTCACTTTATATTAAAAAACACCCAAAGACATACCTTTACACGTAAAACTTGCATGTACATGTAAAATTTACAAATCTGACTATCGTCACATCGATTTTCGTAATTGCAAGTGGCGGACATCTGGTTCTAATATACATATAACATACATTCAAAATTCCGTCTGTACGGTTTCTTTAATGATTATTGAAATTGCCACTGGGTTGTGCGAGTTCTATTTTTGTTTGGTATTTCTTCGAGCGGTCGGTCGCTGTACCTATTGACAGGTAAAATCTTGTGAAAGTAGTTTGGATTTGATTTTAATATTGGTAACTTTATCTAGTAGATATGCTTAAAAATCTCAGTTTTTTAACTGAGATTTTTAATTAATTTTAATTTGAACCATCGTGGCGTAGACACGTAAGCGTCAACCTGTAAACGCGATGGTTTGAGGGTTCGATATCTACTCAGGGAAGACGGATTTTTCTGTTTCCGTTTTCTTCGCACTGGAAAATGGGCAAAACGCGGCGTTGAATTCCGCCAGCCAACACGCAATGCCCTGAAAAAGGCGGAAAGCAGGGACTAAGCAACGGAGTGTGTTGACACTAGGTTCATATGGTTCCTGCAGTTCTCTGCCTACCCTGTTATATGCGGAATAAAGCGTGAAGCTAAAAAGTATATATATATATGTTAAATAAAAAATATTACTATTATAGCACTAAAATCATAAGTTTGTGCCTTAGTCCGAAAAATAGAATCTGTTAGTCACTAGGTCACTAAGGTAGTCACTAGATTCTTGAAGTCACTAAAATTTTAAATTATTTCACAATTCAACATAATTCCGAAAGTAAGCTCGAGGCTACACATTCAATTAAGCGTTGCTATTATTTTAAATTAAAACAATTGTGTGTCGTAATCAAACACCTAACGATCGTTAGTGCGCTGTCTATTTTGTATAACAGTAATTAAAGATTTTTTCTCTGTAATTACAATAATATATCAAGTGAAATTAGTCTGTGTATCAATCAAATGCTAGTGTAAGATTTCATATATAATTACTTTGATTTGGGCTAGTGGAGTTGGGCCTGTTGGCCAACTCTAGTGTACCAACATTGGCTTCGTACATATTGGCTGGACCAGTCACCAGTGAACCAAACAGATGATCCTAATCAAGCTTGGAGTTGGGTCAAGTCATGCTTGAGACAGTGTTTTTAGGATTATTATGATATGCATCTAACATCAGTAAAATTTTCATACTATTAAGTATATAGGAATATGAAATTCCAAAAAATCTAACTCCTTGAGTGGGTGGAGTGTCTTAATACTAGGTTCCTGCGATTCCCTCTACCTACCCTTTTACGAGCAGGATAAAGAGCAAAGTAAAAAAATCCCCAAGATAATGCCACTGACTAATCTAACCACGGACTACTGAAAAGTGTTCGAAACGTCGGGTTTCCAAAAAAATGTCAATATACGCGAATAATCCGTTTAAATTGTCTTTTTAAAGTTAATAAAAATCGCGAAAATAAAAGATCATGTATATCTAATTTTAAACTGTTAGTGTAAAAGTAAAAATGTCAACAAATAGTCAAATTAGCATTAACGAATCACGATGTAATAGACTAATTTGAGCGTATCGACCATTATTACCAGGTGTCGTGTAATGGCGGTGTGGCGTGCGCCCGCGCCTCATTACCTTAGCTTGCCTTGCGAAACGGAAATTGTGAACCTATTTGTCTATATATGAGGAGTCGCTAGCTATTTAAATGGAGTTAAATATTTAATTGTTTAAAAAAATATATTTTGATGCTCCATGTTGCAGCCAGGATGCATTTTTATTGGCTTATTTTATTTAAGGACAATATTTATGTCCATAGAAAATTTTAACATTTTTATGAGCTAAATCTGAACGTTTTCTAATTAGAAAACACTCAATTGGAGCATATTAACAAGACATCAAAAGAAAGTGTAAGGCACTGTGACATTATTAAACTGACATTGTGAGATAAAGCAGGTTCTAAGAGAAACTATATAACCATGCTTTTTAAGGTAAACGATTGAAGTGTTTAAATATGAAAATACTTAGATGAAAAATTAAATTATTTTAGTTCCAAATCCACCACACAATATAGCAGTCATTTTATCTAGGATCCAGGGAAGAACGCGAGGCAATTCAGAAATCGTTGGCGGGAGTTTGATATAATACCACCACAGTCTACCCGCGACTCGTGACCATAAACTACTTCAAAGTGTTCATAACGTCGGGAGTCCAAAAATGATGACAATATATGAGATTAATTGTTTAATATAATAAGAATAGCAAAAATCAAATATCTTATTAACTAATCAAGTAATTTTCTTTTGTCAACAGAGGCCGCCATCTTCCTCCTTATCTTACGGTGGAGCAGTGAACGATGACGTCCGCTCTCCAGGCTCCGGAGGTACTCCTGGACCCCTCAGCCAACCCCCGCCGCAGACCCTCGACGCGACGGATCCAGGTAAGTCCTTAATTTAGATTATATTGCCTACGTTGACATATTCTTTAGTTTAGATACAAAAGTATAGGAATGCAGGTTGGAAAATGTGAAATATTACCTATAGACAAGTGCTATTTCTAAATTTACTTAATTATTAACTAAATCTGATTTAGGATTATAAGTAAAGTGCGCTGTTGAGTGCCGCCACATTAGATGTAAAATCTTTAACTTGTTACGTTAAGTCTAATTGTAGGTTAGGGCGTACACTTTTAGGTTAATCTAGAATTTAATAAATACTAATAACATTCATTTCGTATAATGATTGTTTAAGCAACGATGATTCCATAGTAATTCTATAAAATAACAATGAGTCAAACCAAAGTTACTCTCATAATGGATATACAAATTATTCTTAATTAGCTATATGTAGGTAACTTACCTGTGAGAATAGAAGGATAACCGAGCAAATATGGATACTGGAGATTATATGACAATTATGTGTTATCTTCTTGGTATAATCTTACTAATCTTCATATTTACTTGTTAGAGGAAAAACCCAATCATATGCAATAGGTACTAATGCTACAACTTATTATATTGTTGTACTGCATGCATATAAACGTCAATATTTGCATTTTAATTACAATGCCAATATGCCATGGTGACGTAAAGGTCTCGAGGGTCAGCTTCCAAGAGGACAGGTCTTTAATGAGACGCCAACAGTGTGTCTCCCACGCATCCCATACCCAACAATTAACATGTCCACACCGATCTAGATCCGACAAGATACGTCAACACCCGTCAACAACCAATTTAAAAGTGACAGCGACACATCGTCGCGTCACAATCTTGTCACGGCGACGCATAGAGGCCGATTTTAAAGAAGCGAACGTGCGTAGCAAGTGTGAACGTTCAAAAATCAACGGCGGGCAGCAAAATCACTCGTCGTACAACAAGACCCGATCGATTGTCATACGTCTCGCAAGGAAATGACGGATGGGTTCGGTTTGAATGAACACTTATGACGTTTAGGCACTGACGCGACGTTACAATGCCTATTCAAAGGAGCCCGCGAGTATTGTAATGTATGTATCTACGCATCTCGCCCGATTATCGCTCTCATATGCCTATGTCCTGCGTAATTTGCCGGCTCACATTGTGTATTATTCATAGCAGGTTTAAATTAAAAAAGCAAAGGTGTGATTTCAAAAGACGCAATCGCTGGCGAGCTTTTGACAGCTGTCAAAAATAGCGCGAGCGCTCAGTGTTGGCGCGAAACTAACAAAGCGGCGATTGTTTTTTGTTGATATTTTCAGATATATATCGTATTTTTTTTTCGTGGAAAAATTATGCTTTCGACACGCGTTTGTGTAATTGTTCGGTTTGTCGCACGGCTTTGTTGGTGGAATGGCCCAAATTGAATTTTGGTGAGCCGATGCAAGTGTCCATAAAATAAAATTAAATGCAGCGTACGTTCCTTCTCTACGATATGTTTTAAATGTTTTCAGTTTCCTATATTATAAGCTTTAAACAATTTTGGTAGCCCTAAGCTGGAAAAGATTTCTTTTAGAGATAAGCCCGCCGTTGTGAACATACTTTTCTCTCTCATCTCTGTTTAATACTTTGTATGCAATAAAAGATATATTTAGATACAAGGAGCTTAGTGACAGCTTACTTTTAGCTTTCAAAGAGTTACTGATGTTCCATATTTTAACGTTATGGTAAATAGCGTCTACAAAACGTATACCACGAGATTTGAACTCACACTTACCGTCTACAATCGAATGTAAATGTGCCAGAGCAGCATAATTTTTCATTTGGACCGAAACAACATTTTCCGCAACCCGTATACAAGTTTAAACAGGATGGAGGATGTCATCTGACCGAGCCCTCGACTAAAGGGCTAACTTGTGTGAATTATTCAAAATTCCAAATTTCCCTATAATTCAATCATGGCGTTCCTCCCCGGGGAGGTGTGGGATTGAGGGGGGGGGGATGGTAGGGGGTGATTATTTGCGAATTTAATATTAATTAACTGACGTGCTCGGCACATAATTGCGTTTTTCAATTATAGCTGACAATTATGCGATGAAATTCGGATGAGCCGAGATGATTCGGCTAATTGTCTGTCGGTGTGTGTTTTTTGTTGGATTAAACATATTTTGAATGTACGCTATGTGTATGTGTGGGTCTATGTATATACTATATGTTTATTATATATTTTAAATAGATATGATTTTGAGAGTAAATTTGTAATATATTATAATTTTTATTATACATACATACATATCTTCACGCTCTATCCCTAGCGGGGTAGTCAGAGAGAACGGAGCGCCAAACGCTGCGGTCCCTGCATATCTCTTTCGCCTCGTCCACTGTCATTAACCTCTTCATGCATGCTCTCCGGGGAGTCCTCATGCTTTTTACGTGACCTTCCTCCAGTATCTTCGATACTGTGTTTTCGAAAGTCAACCGAGGTCTCCCCTTACCTCTCTTACCACACACTTTTCCATCGTATATCTTTTTTACCATTCTTTCGTCACTCATTCTTTCGACGTGCCCAAACCACCTGAGCACGTTCTTCTTCATTCTTACTGTGACATCCTCGCTGGTACCTACCATCCTGTGTACCTCTTCGTTGCGGATTCGGTCAGCTAAGCTGACTCCGCATATCCTTCGAAGAGATCGCATCTCCACAGCATTCATCTTTCTTTCATTCTTATAATCTTTTTAAAATGTGCGAAATGGATTAGAATACGCGTTATAACGAGAACGACATTCGTATGTCAGTGGAGGGCTTAAATAAGTAATATGATCATATTTTTATGGGACATATGACATTTTTATGGTAATAAAAATATTAATTTTATAAGCGGGATTATATATATCGTCATATTATAAATTCGCATTATACCGACGGTTCTAAAATTAAATTTAAATAGTAAATTATGACATACATATGCACTTAAATATATATAAATATATCATGACTTAGTAGTAGGTTCAAGTTTCAATCAGGCCATTTCTATTAATAAACAGATAAATGGCGAAATGGTAAATCATTACTTTCTCATAGTATAAACTAAAACCGTTCAAGAAGCGCTGTATTGTTTAAAAGATACTAAAAATAATTTCCACATATTAATTAAAATTTGAAATATAATCTGTTGCTAACATAATATTCTATTTTACCAAAAATATTATAATTATAAGATTCTGAAGACAATATATAGAGAAAAATAACAACTAATGATAATCTGAAACCCGAAACTGTAAGTGTAATTTGTAGACAATGCGATTATTGTGTTACGGAGGAGGTTGGGGCTGCTTGGTTCTAAATAAAATTATCTCAACTTGTTCGTTCCCATTCTCGTCATAACATGTCATGGCCCTTCTTTGAGGGGCACGTCGGTATTCAGGGCACGTGATGACCACTCGCCTAGAATTCTTATCTCGTGAAAATGTTTTATTTTTCATTTATCATATAATGTACTGGCAAATTACTGTACATTCTAAGGATAGAGGGATTTGTGATGATTTTTTAGGTTGATTTTTTTTTTTATATTTTTAATATATAAAAATATATTTATTTTTAAATATTTTATTATATTATACGTAAAAAGAAACGTTAAATTATTTGTGATTAAATTTCATAGAAATAAGGTTGATTTCAGTTAATATGCATATTAGTAACGCCAGTTGTTATGTTATATTAAAAACAAAGTGTACCTAATCATAAAGTAAATTTAGTGTAATTCGTTACAGAAATAAGTGAAATTAATTTTTTTAATTTAATTTTCCAGTGCGAGCTAAAGTACAATATTGTTGTAGTTTTTATATCAACTTCAGTACGTGTTTAAATAAATGGTATAAATATAATTAAAGTAATACATTCATTGGCACATCGCGACCGTCACGCGCCTCGCCGCAAACGGACGGAACGAAAGATTTAAATCGATTCGACTCTTTCACGCTTGTCCATTTGGCTGCTTTGTTTACTTTTTATTGATTTCTTACACTAATTGTAGCAAAGTAGTAATTGTTGATATGTATTTCATTTTATATTCAAAGTTTAAAGTAGCCGTCTTGTATTTGTAGTTGACAGGTTTCGTAACTCTATAATTAAATAATTAAAGTTATTTTCTAAGTTTCACAAAAGATAAAGTAAAATTCAGTTCTTGCTAGCTTGAAGCGATCTAAAGTATCTCAAAAACATATCAAGCGATGAACCCTCAACCTTTGTGCCATGACGAAGCGTTCGTTCCAACTTAGCTAATAAAGCATCCTCTAGGGCCTAGCCTTATCAATATTTCAGGCACAAAATTGAAAATTACCAGGCCCCCGTACATAACTCAAACCTATCGAAACCAATAAAATATTAACTGGTAACGATTTCCCGCTGTTTTTCACTGGACGTCGGCATTCGCGTCACGTCGCGCCGCACTTACACCAATGCTAAATGTAATCATAAAATTTGTTGTTAATAATTCAAGGAGCGGGACGGGTGTAGCCGAATAGGTTGGATTATTAAATTCTGTGAATGTTCACTTTGTATCTAATATCCGAACGTGGTTAATATTAGATTACCGTGGGGCGAGTTGCCCCGGCATCCCCGGGGCGTGGTCCTGATAGATTCGGTACTTTTCCAAGGATTATGATTGGTTGGAACGTCTCATTTCATAATGGAAACTTTGTATTGCGTGCTAAAGAAATAACTTGTTAACTTTTACGTTGTTCAGGTATATTTAAAATTAAATTTTTGTTAATTATAATTGAAGATAACCTGATTTAAAGATAAGCTGTAGTTGCCAGTTATTGTGTTGTTTTGTACATAAAATATAATAATATTAGTATAAGAAATAAATGTAATCTTACTCTAAGCCTTTTTCTAATTCATAGAAATATGAAGAACTTCAATGGGGCATAAACCTTTTGATATAAAGGCATTAAAATCTATACGATTTGCAACGAAATTACAATACGGGGTGATTGTATTGTACCCTTTGATGTTAGCCGGCTGATCCGTGGTAATTGTTGGGATAATATATAGAGGGATACTCTGTTTGTTTGTCCGTGAAATGTAATATAAAGTTTGCAAATGAATCAAAATGCACGTCAAGTTCAATTTAGATAGTGCGTTTGGAAGAAAGTGGTGTGCTTATACTTTTCTTAGCGGTTTAAGGAGTTTAAGGAGTTTTAGTTTAAGGGATTTATGAAGTAAATATTATAATACTAAAATATTTTGTTTTCTTATGTTTTTTTTTTTGCATATGGCAGTATTCAAGATATTGTTTGATTAGTGGTGGAACCCAAAGCCAAGCTATATATCCTTATGGCAATAAATTAAATTGAATTAAATGAATTGAATAGGAGAAATTAAAATAATACACTCTTCTAATTGGAGATTGAACCCATAAAGTCAAATTTAAATTCAAAACAGTATATTTTAATTTAAATTATTTTCAAATATCGTGTACTTGTTTTTTATCCCGCACATGGCAGGGTAGGTAGAAAGAACTGCAGGAACCGTAAGAGCCTAGTGTAAAGACACTTCGTCGCTTAGTTCCTGCGTTCTCCGTCCTCGCTTTCCGCTTTATTCGAGGTATTGCGTGTTGAGTGGCCGAACTCAACGCCGCGCTTTTGCCCAGTTACCAAAGCGAAGAAAATGAAAAGTAACAAAATTCATCTTCACCGACTGGGAATCGAACCCAGAAACCGTCGCGTTACAGGCAGGCGTTGGTCTTTGTACCTTTAATAGTATTATATCTAAGCATGTTAACCATTTTAAACATTTGACAAACAAAAAGAAATACATGTTACAAATAAATCATGCATAACTCGAAGTTAGACGGAGTGTATAATTTTTTTTACCATCGAAAAGGGTGAGAATTATATTCACAAACAAAAAGCTGTCAAAATGACAAAGTGATTCGTCATACAAATGACAGCTGCATGGAGAAGAGAAGCCCGGAATAGAAAGGGATGTACGCATTAACAATTACTATAGCGTGTTGTAGTTGTATCATGAATAATAGAAGTATAATTAGATATTATATAAATATACATTCGACAAAAAAAACATATTATTTTTTTTCATAGATATTCCAAAATCACAAAAATAAAATTATAATGTTAATGAAAGCAATATTTCAACTCGATAAGAACATATGGTTTAGTTGGCTACAAATTCTAGGTGTTCCAGATGTGTAGGCTTGATTTCTCCTTACTAGTTATGATAAATGTTTTTTTGTAATACGCATAATGTTACAGGTACACATTACCCCATTCTCCCTTCGTTTTCCATTACCTGTCAATATGATAATAAACTTCAGATAAAATATTTAACATATAGGTAAAGTGCATATTACATTTTTTTCTAATTAAACATCTCGGCTATAATTATAATAACTTAACTTACAACACAAAACATGCTAACTAGAGCATAACACTTACCAATATGCGTAAGTACTTAGTAACTAGTTATTTAAAAAAGCTCAAAAAGATCAAAAGCTCAGAAGCTTAACCAAATGATACAAACTCTTGCATATCATTAATATAATTAAAACCAAATTGTCTCTAACTAATAAGCTAAGCTACCGTATGCTTTTACTTAACAATACCTCAGCCATAAATACCAATTTAACGTGACCTCTCCATTACCTGTACAGCCTCAACTTCTTCAAGTCCTCAGAGGTCTTGACGCTGGTGTCCAATAGCTGCATTAGCATTTTTAAGTTGAAAATATTTTTTCAAGTAGCCTATTTTCGGTTGTTTGTCTTCATGTGAAAGGGCTACAAATGTAAACAATAAATCATAGTATATTTTAAAGTAACATTGTAATTTTGTGTTGAACGTCTAATTTGCATGCGTAACGAGTATCCGAATAATATTTCTTTCGTTCAGATAGTTTTAAACGCTATAACAAGATTTTATCTCACAATCTAAGTATTTGAGATAAAAACTAAAGTGCTTTATATTAAATTTAATGGAAATTATGAGTTTTATTGCGCTGTAATTATAATAGAGGAAAATTTTAAAAAGTTACAAGAAAAATAAGTAGCAGTGGGTGGTTCTTTTTCCAACAATGCAGGCCAGATATGTCAACCGAATCTTTTTCTTACTACGCGATGTTTTTAATAGAAATTCTAAAAGTAAAGTAATCTAAATCTAAAAAAAGCATGAGGACTCCCCGGAGAGCATGTATGAAGAGGTTAATGACAGTGGACGAGGCGAAAGAGGTATATAGAGACCGCAGCGTTTGGCGCTCCGTTCTCTCTGACTAAGGATAGGGATAGAGCGTGAAGCTATGTACGAGTATGTAAGTAATCTAAAGTAATCTAAGTCATTATAAAACGCCAAAGTCCTCACTGTTTTTTTGTGATAAAACAAAAGTAGATGTTGAAGTTTCTAAAACATCTTTATGGTTATTTATATTTTTCACCTGGGAAGTTGTGTAATTCAGAATGTCGCGACTATTTCCGCAATGTTAGCTAGGAATCTAATTTCTAGGTTGTGGCACGCGACGCACTCGCCGCACGCCCGCGCGTCTCTCAGCTTATGTAAGGCTGATTTAGAACGTTTTAGTACTGTTTTATTAAATTTTGAGATGGAATTGCTCATATTAGATTGTTATTGAAGACTCGAGTTTATAAATGGCGTATATTTTTTAGGATGAATGTAGGTGGCGTTAATTTTTAGCTTTTTTTTGTTTAATTTTTACGAAGAATGCTGTTATATACTTGAAAGACACAATTTATAATGCAATAAAAATGTCAATTAAAACATTTAAGTAAATATTCAATATGGCTTAAATGTAGAAGCTATACACACAATACAATTATTCATCCTAGATATTAACAACTAAGCACTTTCAACATATCTATCTATTATTATGGATGACATGGAAATGTTTTATCTTTTGTAAAGGAGATTTTTCCACACAACGTAGAATACGGTGTACGTCATTACCATATTCATAAATCATTAAAATCACTCTTCTCTCCGGTGGTCTGATAGCCGTGTCGAATCCGACCGATTACCGTTTGTTTCTGACTATAATATATACTCAATGACGTCTATACAAGATAATATATCTTCAAATTTAGCGCATCTCCATACTTATATAAGGTCTATACTTCCTTACAAAGTCACTATGTGGGAAACGTTTGTTTTTCACAATTTTAAACTCTATACTGTTGAAATAGAGTTTATTATGCCGCGAGAGTGTATTGCGCAAGTTTTAAGTAAATTTTCACGGTTTTTAACACCATTGAATTGTTTTTAGCAACTTTTTGGTTACAAGATGGGGCTGTATTAATTGCTCGCTTTGTTTCTTTTGAAATGTGACGTCGTTTAGATATTGTGTGGTACATAGTTTTCACAAGAGGCGGCAATTTCTCTTAAGTCACTCCGGTTTGTCATCGGGCGAAGAGCGGAAAAAAATGCGGAGCTGAAATAACAATTAGGTACTGACTATTCACTTATATATATGTCAAAATATAGTAACATATAATGGCTATTTCTTATTAATAAATAATATTTTCAACCCTTAAAATGGTATAATATAAGCTAATACAAAATATATACAAACACTTATCCTTACTATTTTATTACGATTACTTATTCATACGAGATCAGCGCAGGCCACACCCATCGCGAGTTAACTTGCGTCAAATTGTCAATAGAAATTAACATTCTTGGAGGGGAGGCGAAATATTTTGATTAAAAATTTACTTCATGGGGTCACTTGGACCCCTACAATGACAGATGTCAATCTGGTGTGAAACGGAGGCTGCGAACAATGCGGTTTGCATCATCTGTTTTACTTGTTTTTGAGATTTTACTATGTATATATGTTTGTGTGATTTAATATAGTATGCTGTTGATATTATTATATGCTGTTGATATATTATATATATTTATTTTATATTAATATATCTTATATGTTATGATTTAAAGTTAAGTTTAACTATGAGTTAATTCTTTCAGAAAGAATGTGAGGATAAAAGTGGTTTATGACCACTGTTTGTTTATTGCATTTTTTTATTTAAAAAAAAATCGATAATAATACTCAATTTTTCGATTCAATGAACGCCAATTTAAAAATTTCCTTTTTTAGCATCAAATTAGCTAAATTCCTTCACACTAACTTCAACATGCCTTGCTATGGAATGAGAAGTACTCTATAACAACACCCCTATAGCCACCCCGTAATTATTACATTACTTACAAAGGTGTATGAACGCGCAACGATAATTCTATATGACATATATAAATATTAATATATTAGTCTGTCCGTTCGGATGCATCGCTCTTTGCAATTATTCATCCCCTTGCACCCGGTCTATTAGAGCTGGTCAGCCATGACAATGTTTTGAGGGTTCTGCATCGATTGATAACATTATATGTATTTTTAATATATATTCTTACTATGTTATGTTGTCATACAATTTGTTGGCTTATTTTGGAATATTAGTATTTGAAAAGGTTACTCTTAATAATTTAATTTAGGTATACTAATAATATCCTTAGGTAAATACTATGAGGACCGTCGTGGCGCAAAGTCTCAAGCGTCTGCCTGTAAACGCGACGATTTGTGGGTTAGATTCTCACTTGGGAAAGAAGGTTTTTTCTATTTCCATTTTCTTCGCTCTGAAAACTAGGCAAAGCGCGGCGTTGAGTTCAGCCACTCAACACGCAATGCCTCGCAAAAAGGCGGAAAGCGGGGACGGAAATAGCAGCATAACGTGAAGCTAAAAAAAAACACTATGTTAACTTAGGTAAAATATTAATATCTTAGGTAAATATTATACTAGCTTAGGTAAAACAGTAAATAGGAATTAGACATGTGCCAGCTGGATTATGACGGTGATATTAATAAAATATAAATATATACAGCATTAAAACTGAATATGAACTTAATTAAACTATAAGGATCTCTATATCGAAGGACCATGTATAAAACGACATTCCGATATGAAATAACATATTAATTGCTCGATTAATGGTTAATAGAGTAAAAACGATAGCATGCTTAGTAGAGGCGGTGGCTTTAAAGAAATTCTTCATTAATTGGTATTAAAATAATTGTTCATTCGAAGTCAAAGGTTTGATTTCTCTTAAGTAAATATTGAGAATCAATACTTTTGTTACGTTTTATTTTTTAATTTATTTAAGTAGAGTGGAGAGAACTTAGTGTCAATTTATTCTGCTCTCCGGATTGTGTTTTGATTCGAGGCTTCGCGTTTTGAGTGGCGTAACTTAACGACGCCTTTTCTATTGCCATAGAAAAAGAAAAAAAAATAGCTTATGATTTGTGCTTAATATAATAAGTACTTCTATAGTTGCAGAACATATGGTTGATTTGAGTTTGTGACTACTATAGTTAAGTTAACATTAGGTTCACTCTATACCTAGATTTATGATTTATTTATGAACAAGTAAAGCCATACATTTATTTTATATCTTGCAACAAAATAATTATAAAAACACTATCGATTATGCATTTTAAACAACTTTATTGATTACACAATGTCATATATATAATATATAAATAGTCCGTCTGTGGATTAATTTGAATGGAAACGTTTTTTTTATTGCTGCACCATTCCCTTTAGTCGTGACGTGATGTTATATAGCCCATAACCTTTCTCAATTAATAGAAAATTCAACTCAAAAATAATTTTTAAATCGAATCAGTAGTTCCGGAGAAAAGCGCATTTAAAAAAACAAACGAAAAAACTATATTTAATAGACTTTTCTCATTATTACTATTTCTTATAATAATTTATTAAGGCTTAATGACTTGAAGCAGTTCACCAGACCGTACTTCTTAAAATTACTGGCTATATATGTATATATATATATTATATATATATATATATATATATATATATATATATATATATATACTATATATATATATATATATATATATATATATATATATATATATATATATATATATATATTATATATATATATATATATATATATATATATATATATATATATATATATATATATAACATAAAAATGTGTGTAAACAAAATAAAGGCAATAGTACCATACAAAAACACCATACGCTTCCCATAAGTTAGCCGTAATTCATGAATAAATATAAGTATATATTTCGGCCCTACGAAGGTACCGAAAATATACGATAAATTGGACTTCCTACGGACACTGGCCAAGGTCTTTGTGATTTTTCCTTGCTATACATATACTATGTAACTTATTACTTGGATATTTATGTGACCGTACTTCTTAAAATTACTGGCTATATATATATATATATATATATATATATATATATATATAATATATATATATATATATATATATATTATATATATATATATATATATATATATATATATAACATAAAATGTGTGTAAACAAAATAAAGGCAATAGTACCATACAAAAACACCATACGCTTCCCATAAGTTAGCCGTAATTCATGAATAAATATAAGTATTATTTTCGGCCCTACGAAGGTACCGAAAATATACGATAAATTGGACTTCCTACGACAATGGCAAAGGTCTTTGTGATTTTTCCTTGCTATACATATACTATGTAACTTATTACTTGGATATTTATGTGACCGTACTTCTTAAAATTACTGGGCTATATATATTATATATATATATATATATATATATATATATATATATATATATATATATATATATATATATATATATATAACATAAAAATGTGTGTAAACAAAATAAAGGCAATAGTACCATACAAAAACACCATACGCTTCCCATAAGTTAGCCGTAATTCATGAATAAATATAAGTATATATTTTCGGCCCTACGAAGGTACCGAAAATATACGATAAATTGGACTTCCTACGACAATGGCAAAGGTCTTTGTGATTTTTCCTCGCTATACATATACTATGTAACTTATTACTTGGATATTTATGTGGTATGTTGGGTATAAATGCGCAATTTGCTTGGCCATCTTTTAGGGCACAACAGTTCTTGATACATCAGTTGTGACCCTTATTTGTGTGTTTTTATTGCTCTTCAGCACAGTCAGCTTCTTAAAAATATATCTATGTGAAGCTTTCGTAGGTTCAATTCCCGATTTAAGTAAACAAATAATGTTTTACATCGTTAATGATAACAAATGAGGGGATGTTGGCGTTTTAAATTTGCCATTTCGCTTCGGAACCCTGAAAATCATGATCGTTTACCTTAAAATCCTTATTTAGAACTCAATTTGGTATCAACATTAAATCCCTAAAGTTTAGTGACCCATTATTCACTGTTCACAGTTAATAGGCCCTTCTACCTAATTCGCATCACGTCCAACCCCTCGCGACATTTTATTTAATCAAGACTGCTTTTTAGCATTCCAAGCAATGCCCATAATATTTTTGAAACGTGAGAAAAAATAATGAAATACATTCCGCTTTGTTTAGTGCCTCAAATTAAACGTGGAAGTTAATTAGGCTCTTTAAATTATACTTACTTCGTGGGGACGGAGTACGCAGGGACTAAGTAACGGAGTGTCTTAACACTAGGTTCATATGGTTCCTGCAGTTCCCTCTGCCTAACCTGCCATGTGCGGGATAAAGCGTGAAGCTAAAAAAAAAAATTTATACTCTAAAAGAAAAAGTCATAATCTTAAACAGCTTTGAAGTCAAGTGTTATTTGACATTTTTGACGTTTAGCATACTCGTATTTGACTTAGTAAGCAACTGGATCTCTTATAAACATGCATCACCCTATTGTGTAATATTTTTTCTTTTTTACCGTACATTCTCCTTTGTATGTTCTCCATTCAACGTGACATTGGCGAAGTGAATTGTGCTCAACTGGTACGCTCGAAGCGCCATATATTAAGAGAAGAAGAAGAAGAAGACTTAGTAAGCTATGACATACCTGTCATCACAGAAGGAGTTGTTAAATGAAATAATGTTAGAGCGTATTCCCATTTAAAAGGCCGGCAACGCATTTTGTAGCTCTTCTGATGTTGCAAATGTCCATGGGCGGCAGTATTCGCTTACCATCAGGTGTTTTGTCAGCTCGTTTGCCACCTATCCTATAAAAAATAAAAAAAGCAACTCCTATAACTGTTTAGCTTACATCTATTTACTTCATTCAGAGTTTAAACTTACTTGGTTATACAAAATGAATAATCATTTGAAGTGATTCTTGCGGTTAAGGGAATCGAGATATGGATGAGGATTTAAGCTCAAGACTTTTGCTTGACACGGTGATACAGCATCTAAGTATAAAGTTCGATTCCCCACTCAGAAAAATATTATATTTAAATTACTATTATTTCTCTGGTCTGGTAATTGAAATTGACAAAGTTCCTTAAAATTTCGGTAATACGTAATGTGACAAAAGTTGAGTGAAGGTAATAACAGAGTGTCTAAACACTACCCGCTGCCTACCTTAATCGACGAGGAAATATATCGTTTTTTTACTAAATATACAACTTTTTAGTATTCATTTTGCATGGTTTTATTATTTTAATTTCATTCGACCCAATAAATAAGTGGCTGCCCATCATTTTAACTTGACATAAAATTAATCGTTGGACTGATTCTAAATTTTATAGCTCTAATATTAACCTTAAATGTAAAAAAAGAAACGTTAATTACATTTTTGATGGATTTTCCGAATTAAGACTCCGTCCAAGCCAAGTTTGTGCGTCGTAAAACTTTTTTCTTGCCACGCATAAATTTCCAAATTTTTTGTTTAATTCACCTAAATATCCTGTGGATTTGTCGTAAATGTCGATTCTGAGCGTTGTAAGATTATTATTTCTAGGATAAACACCTTGTTGTGTGGCTTTTAATATGGCCTTTTTATTCGCTTTTTGAGTCGTTAAACCTTGGGTCAGCGTGGTAGGGTCAATTAGAACAGATCTAACAAAAGGTAACGAGATTTTACATTCGTAACTTTTATAGGGCTGTAAAAATTTTAATTGTAATAAATATTTTTCTGAACAGTTTTACGTGTTGTGCGTTGACGACGCAGCGGGGCGGACGTAGGTTCTTGTGTGTAGGTTATTTTAATCGTTAACGTTACTTCATTAAGCTGGATTATTTATATTTTTTTAATGACTTATGCTATCGCAATTAAGAAGTTGATCAGTTATTTATATAATATTGAAATTATTATGTTTTCCACTGCTTTTATTATCCTCAGTTCTTAGGTTTGTGTCATAGGTGTGACAGATTAATTTAGCTCAATTTTCAGAGGAGATTAAAACAAATAATAAAGAAAATTGGACAAGTTTTTACTTATGTTAAATGCTATATAAAACATGTTATTTCTGATTATATTCATGGAAATGTAGTATATACTTACGTTTGTTTAAGTAAAGTTGTTCAATACCATCTTAAAATGAGCGTTTCGTCTATTAAAAATGCATTTACTTGAATTTTTCTTATTTCCCATCTCGGCCTTCCAATGCTCCCTTAATGATTGTAGGCATTAGTTATCTTAAAATTACGCCAGATAGGTATGCTGGGGGTTGAAAAAGAAAAAAAATTGTAAGGGTGAAAGTGCCAGGGGATGCTGATAACAAAGACTGCCCTTATCTGCCGCTCTGTGATAGACAGAAAAAGTAATTAAGATTTTTTGTTTCGTACACGAATAGATAGATTTCATTCGTTAATGTGTTTTTGTTCTTTTTTTATCAGATTTATGTTTTTGGAATATATATTTTGAAATTTGATGTCCCTTACCTTAAGCTGTTGAAGTTGCTAGTTGGATCAGAGCGTGCGTCAACTCTAAGCGATGGTAGTGAGTTCAATACTACTTCGTAAATTAATTTATTTTCGTTACTTTTTGTTAAGCGCGTTGAGTTACACTTTGTCTCAAATTTGACACTTGGTTCTCTCTCCACACTATATGCGGGATACAAGTGAATCGAAGCTGTTCATTAAAATATATAATATTTTATTTCAAAACATTTTAATTTCTCGTTTATATCATAATTTACATCATCCCTACAATAGATACTTATGTGTAAACAAAATCATAAGCGCGAAGGGTGGAAAGGGGTTGCAAGAGCGGTATTGTTTTGAAGACGTTTTTAATTTCCCGAAGATGATTTATCGCACGTGAATATGTTGGAATGTCAAAATACAATGCAGTGGGAAAAATGGTTGTAACTTGGAATTTCTTACATTACATATACTAAAAATTTAATTTATATATGTTTTTTGAGGTTCGTTAGGCTTAATACTTTATACTGTTATAGATATAGTATAAAATATTTGTTGTACAGACGATTTAATTTTTATATTTTAGAGTTATAAGTCAAATAAAAAAAATCGTTTGACACAAGTGTTAATTTTATCTTCAAGGCAACATATCCATACATTGCAATTAAATCGATGTAATTTTAGTATAATTTTTGCATAACCTGTAAGGGAGCTCTAGTAGTGGCCATATATAAGGCCATATAAGGCCATTGTACATAAATAAATTCAAATTATGGGATTTTACCTAAAAAGACATATTTCATAACTGACAACATTTTGGCATAGCACTATAACGTAGGTACGGTATATAAATATTTTTTCGTGTCCCAAAAGGGGCGCGCGTCCCCCGCGACGCTTCTTATTTAGAATAGAACAGAACGCTTGAAATACCTTTGCGGGTGACGATCCATTTATTTTCAATTTTTGGTGTTGTTTTATGGAAATACCATATACACGCATACACGGTGGGTGGTGGTTCCATCCCCACTCAGGGGAATCCAACATTCTATACAAGTCTCAATTTATAGCCGAAAAATGGAGTGTAATGACATTAGGTTCTCTTTCTCTTACTGATCATAATAAATATGTATATTTTAGTATTTTTAAGGAAACAATAAGATATGTATTAAAAATATTACGTATTAATTAAGCTTTTAAATAACTTGCATAAAAGTATACTGAGGTGCAATGATTAGTTCAAAAATAGTATTTATGCGACCATAAGTAAATGTATAAGATCCAAGAAACATTAGAACCATAAAGCATGGCTTTTCCGAACTTTACGATAACGGGCGGAGCTTTTAAAATAATCGGCTTAAACTCTATGCTTCACTTTACTTCGCGTCTTTAGAATTATCGCAGTCTCTATCGACGCATAAATTTATACAGTACAATTATTGTGTTTTAATAATTATTAAATAAAAATATTTAAGTATAATGTTAAAATACATAAAATGAACAAAGCTGGATTTGAACCCGCTTCTGTTGTAGAATTTCCGTGATTCAAATTTAACTAAATTTCCTCAAATGTCATTACCAGTTTATATATTATAGAGTTACAAAAGAGTAATAACAAAAAGATTTTTTGTATATTATTATTTAAACATATAGCGGGTATTCATCTTATTAATATGGAATATATGATTTTCATATGTTATTATTTTAGTAGGTATATGTCAAGACCAATCAGCATACAATCGTTGCAACAACTCTGTTTGCAAATTAGTGCATGCTTGAATTACAATATTATAATTGTGTAAAATTCATTAAAGAAAAAACAATTAAGTGCTTTGAACTCACACATTAAGTTGAGCAACAGTCTCTTACAGTTCATGAGATATTTGTGTACAGACGAACGGATGGACAATGGAGTTTTGTACGGAACCCTTAAAAATACATTTCAATCATGAAAAGTAACTAAAATGTCTTCATATTTTAAATTAAAGACGTAAAGAAGTGAAGACTCGTTTAGAGGACCGTCGTGGCGTAGATGCGTAGCGTCCATCTGTAAGCGCGACGGTTTGTGGGTTCGATTACTACTCGTGGAAGTTGGATTTTCTATTTCCATTTTCTTCTCTCTGGAAATTAGGCAGAACGATGCATTGAGTTCCACCACTCAACACGCATGCCTTGAAAAAACGGCGGAAAGTAGGGACGGAGAGAGCCGGGACGAATTGAGTGTGTTAACACAAGGTTACTATGGTTCCTGCAGTACCCTCTGCCTACCCTGCCATGTGCGGGATAAAACGTGAAGACATAAAAGTAATGGAATTGAACCTATCATTTTAGATTCCCTCAAGAATGCAAAAAATAAACCTTTTTTATTTACTTGTCTTGACTATAAAATCAAAATATTGTTCTACAAGAAATGTAAAAAGAAGTAGGTATTAAAAACGATAACAATAATTATAAAGACTTATATTACATTGTGGTCGTACACGGACGGTCAGAGAGTGGCGTGCGATTATTTCTAGCGGTTGCTAGTTTTTTCACGCGCTAACACGCAGCGCTTTTAATATACGAGTTTCAATAAGACGTGTATAGATACAAACATATCTACGTGATAGGTTACACGCTAAATACGAAAGTATAGCATGCAATACATATTTAATATTTTTTTACATACTGTTTAATAAGAAATGTATATATATATATATATATATATATATATATATATATATATATATATATATATATATATATATATATATATATATATATATATATATATATATATATATATATATATATATATATATATATATATATATATATATATGCATAGTAATGAATATATGAATATATAGATATGAATTTTTACTTATTTCCGAGTCAAATTAATAAAATTTTAAAATGTCTGATTGTAATCATGTGGGTAGTAGGTTTGATTCCCACTCTAGGTGATCAATTATTTCAGTTAACGCGCACTAATTGAAGTAACGGAACGGAGAACGGAGTGTTCGAATTTTTTATGTGTAGATATACTCTGTTATATGCGCATTTAAAACCCAGAAGCTATGTCGGAATTAAAACAATAATTTCCATTTCTATCTCAGAATTGTTTGCTTTAGAGCGCAGGTGTAGTTGTAATTTACCTACATAATGGTAGACAAAGACGGGCCTTCTCGCTTGTATTTTTTTCTTATGGTAATACTTATTTATATTTTCAACATATATGTCAGCATTTAGTTAGTTTTTACTATTTCTTATTCGAATTTAAAAAAATCTACGCTAGAATGTAATTATGACATAATAATTGTTGTTTTTAAACATATAGACCTATATATCATTGATTTCAATATATAATATTAATAATTACTAAATAAACACAACCAATTTCTAATTAATGACAATTAAACAATATTACCAACATAAAAATACAAAATTCGGATACACATAACGTAAAATTACATCCGATATTAATATAAATCAACGTCTACCAATCGATTATGTTGAATTATACTATAACCATCTCATTAACATGTAAATTAGTTGGCCACAATAATAACTGGCGAACAAAAAGCTAACCGGGAACAGAACAAAGGCTTTTTAAGGATGAAAATGAATATCAGAGAAACGAAGCGATTTTAATTAGAACGGTCCGCCTCGGGCGACCGCAACTCGAGCGGGAACAACCTGGCGTTAAAAAATTAACAAGTATACCTACTACAATGATTTCTAGCATCCACAGCGTTTCCTGTAACTAATGGGTTATGATGACTTATTTTTGTTTTGAAATTGTTTTGTTTAGATTTAACTTGTTTTTTATAGTTTTTATATCAGAAATAAATATTTTTTTTTTAAATTTTTTGAACAAGATTTTATAAGAAAAAGGCTTTCTTCGACACTTTTGTTCCTAATAATTTTTGTCGATTCCAATTTCACATCCAATAGACCTCCATAAGTTACCTTCCATAAACTCCAGCAACGGAATATAGAAAGACTCATCAAAATCTGCCAATTGGCTGTTATTAACCGAATCCAACTCCAATAACGCTGGCGCACCAACCCCACATTTCTCCATCCAATATTTCCACATAAGGAAAATATCGTACCGTTATATATCATTTCCGTTCAGATTGAACCTCGAAACAAGACCGGAATCTCCATAGAAATCGTCCGGGGCAAATATCACTTCAGTTTTATCATACGAATTGCCGGACCTAAATAATACCTACCCCTTATTATCATATATTTAGTTGTGCCCGTGCCACGCCGCGACGCGCGCCGTCTTCCGTTCACGGAAGGGCCCAAAGTATTTTTGGTAACGCATTCTCTACGAAAATTATCTTTACACAGCCCCGCCGTATCTGATAAAGTGAACTGAAAATAATACCCCTCGAGGGTCTAAGGGGTTGGAACAGAAAACCACAGTGGTATCCCTAAATTCATTATGCGAAAACATCCTTAGAATTCACAATATTGAAATCCTTGGCGTCGTCGCGCCAAGATATTACTGCTTGGGAACTAGCGCTCAAATAAATTGTGTTTCCCTTAACGATGTGTTTGGAATCTTTCAAGCATTTGCAATCAACGCGAGTGAAGATTAAATTTATTTTGTTTTATTTCATTAAATATTTATTTAATGAAAATATAAATTTATTTAAATAGTTTAAATGAAATAAAAAAGGTGTTTTTTATAGCTTCATGCTACGGTACGTACATAGCAGGTTTATTAGAGGGAACCAGAGGAACCATGGGAACCTAGTGTTAAGACACTCTGTTCTCCACTTTCTGCCTTTATTAGTTAAGTGGCGGAACTCAATGGCAATGAAGACAGACACTACGACTCTGCGCCACGACGGTCCTCTAAAAATATGTTTTATTTATTTACTTATATCATTACTTATACATATATTTGGTACATACATATATATGGTATGACAAAACTAACATATATAAATTAAATTACCTTAACATATTAAAGTTACGTGCTTACATAATTTTTTTTTAAATTAAATTTTTGTCCGGCCGATGCACATGAGATTGAAGAGTTTATAATTGGATCAACAAAAAATACGTTTCAAACGATGCGTGACTCGCCTACATCCTTAATTATTTATATTTAATTTAGATATTCTACTTTTTTTTATTCTTTGACACATCACACAGCGTTAAGTTACGCAGAACACTAAATGTCTTTAATTCAAGAAGAAAGGAACTTCTTAGAAGTAAATCTCTTGCTTTGTCTATGTTTCTATGAAATGTAGATTAAATGAACGTCTCATATTAAATGTAAGATCAACTTCTTCTCCTACATCTCAATTTTTAAATGTTTCATATTAGTACGGATTATTCTTTATTTATGATATTAAGTTGCTTTGTTGTGAATAATATTCAAGTAAATTTTAACTACTCTTGTCAAATCAGTCTTAGGACAAGTTGGAGCTCTGGAGTAGACCTCTTATATTTGCAGTTGCTTGTAGGACACCCGTAGCTTGTATTAGGTTCATTTACTGCAATATTTTTTATTAGCTTTAAGCATATGTAAAAATAAGAAATGTAGAGTTGTAACACTCTATTACCAGCTTTTCACTTTTCGAGATATCGCGTGACAGACAGAATTCAGTTCTTAAGGCGCTCGAAGCACGAATTGCAATATAAACCAATTTACTTATAAATTCTTTTATGAACAGTATTTTCTTAGTCAAACCTAACTTATTAATTCATTAAAAAATAATTATTTCCAAGACTTTGCCCCGCACTTCCAAGTGACTGGACTCCACATCCATTGCACAATCTCGCGCTCCCTGAAAACTCTCTTACGCCAAGTGTATATATATCTGTTTATTAATAATAAAAACATATCATAAAACAATTTGCTCGGTAATCCGGGAACGATTTACTGCCAGTTATATCGGTTGAATCGGCGTTAAATCATAAAAAGCGGTTAACGCGTGTATTAGCCGGCGTGCAACCGTTTAATAACTATTATTAAAGCTCTTCACCAAATTCCGATAAAAAGGAGCTTTCAAAACAACCACCTAATGCTTTATGATATCCTGGTTGCTCTAATCAATTGGGTGTATTTTTGTTTTCTTTTAGAAACCGAACTGCAAAAATCACTAATTTAATAGTATCTTATCTTTACTTTTGTGGCTATTAATTTTGACAGGTTTTTTATGAGCTTTGCCTTGTAGTTGTTTTTAAGTGGTCATTATTGGAGGTTATCAGTTTAGATAGTTTTGTGTAATTAAACAAACAAACATATATGCATATGGTGTTAAATGGCTGATCGTTTAAGTAAGCACTTTACCCTGAAAGGGAATTGAACCGGTGATCGTTGCGTTAATTGACAGGCGCTGTCAGCTGCCACGATGGCCTTGCATTTTATTAGAAATTATTATAAATTTGTGAGGAAATAATCTACAACAACGGTGGAGAAATATTTTTTTTGAATATTATATCATCAAGCGTCTATTATTTTTAGAAAAAGCTCGATGTAGCCTAGTATTGCATATATTTATTTTAATTTTAAAGAGGTTGTGGGTGACGAATCCCTAACATGCCTCACCCAACACGTCAATTTTTCTCAAAAAAGCTTAACATCAATATATCTACTATCAAAATAATATATAAGTTAAGTGCTGAACTAGTAGCGGAGTAGGGGATAATTTGGTACGTTTACCGTCGCGTCAATCGTAAAGGGCACATCACTTGCCCCCAACTCCGAACATGTGCCGTAAAGAGACCTCTTCGGCTAACAATTTCCTGATGGTCTGTAAATAGTAAGTTTATTGTCTTTTTATGAGGTACTCGGACCGTAAAAAGGAAATAAAAGAGCACCGCCAATGGTGATAATAAAAAAAATAATTTTCGACTCATCTTGGCGATTATCTCTCTCCGTTTTACGATTTTCACGCGAGAGCGAGCGAGAGGGTAGTTTTACGGCGTGTCGTTGCGATGTGACCCTTTCTGCTGGATGGGGTAAAAGTCGTAAAATGGCAGCATAAGGATAATGTTCTGGGTTTCCTGTACTGCGCTTCATTCATGATTTCGTTTGAGTACAACGGCTGTATACATGTAAATCGGTTCGCTGCCTCATCGATACTCATATACGAGCGCTTTCCCCCCATTATTCGATGTATTACATTACTAATAGAATTATTCTTCTCTTTTTATTTGGCTTTAAACATGGTTTTTTATGTTATTCTGTCAGATACTGACAGAACTGCTGCTAGATTTTATGATGTGTCAGGGAAAGTGGAATATTTGAAGCTATATTTTAACTAAACATCGTTGTTTTACTGAACAGAAGAGTTGGATGAGCGTTCTAGTGAAATGTAGGTCACGCAAAGGTTTACCAAAAGGAAACCGGAAAGCGATGCTGAAATCAATAAAAATTGGGCATGCTTTTTAAGGGACTTAAAGCCTCATTTTTTGCACTAAAATAAAATCTAATAATTATATTTAAATAAGAAAATATACAAAAATGCTACTGAGGACCGTCGTGGCGCAGAGGCGTAAACGTTTGCCTGTAAACGCGACGGTTTGAGGGTTCGATTCCCACTCGGGGAAGATGGATTTTTCTATTTCCATTTTCTTCGCTGTGAAAACTAGGCAAAGCGTGGCGTTGAGTTCGGCCACTTAACATACAATGCCTCGAAAAAGGTGGAAAGCGTGGATGGACTAAGCAACAGAGTGTCTTAATACTAGGTTCATATGGTTCCTGCAGTTCCCTCTGCCTACCTTGCAATATGCGGGATAAAGCATGAAGCTAAAAAATATATTTAAATTTGAATCTTATCTAATTGAGCTTAAAAATTGAGAAAATAGTGGCAGTTCACTATTTTTTTCACAAAAAATAACTAACAAAACAATAAATACAAAATCAATTAAGTAATACGTCCGAACAATGCTTAATTGTCACGTTAAAGACCCAGGGTCCAGTGACTTCCGCAATTCAAATTTAGGCGACGATAACGGTTTCATTAATTGCGCGTAGGGATGTAGGCTGGCACCACGCTAAGTCCCTGTCCCGACACTCCATTTGTTCAGCTCGGGTGGCTCGGCTACGGGACCTGTCCTAATTCTTAAAGGGCCATCTCCAGACCTTTATACGTTAATAAAGTTGCGATATAAAAAGAATAGAGGCATCCAAGGGTGAAGGAAGGGTACGTCTTAAGTGCGCGTTTAGGAGATGTAGTGGGCGTGCGAATTTGTCAAACGACGAACATTCAATTGTGAGATGATTAAATAAAGACAAGAGTTTATTTGTTCTGGAAATGAGCGTTTTCTTTGTTCGATGGCTTAGAACTTGCTTTGTATGTATGTATAGTTATTTTAGTATTGTATATTATGAAGTTACTAAAAAAAAATATGTTAAAATTTGAACTGGCACTTTTTAGATACCTGAGCGCTCTAATTACGCCAAAGCCATGTGTTCTTTAGGTTTCCATAGGGCGTGGATTCAAATCCCGATGCGTACAAAATTTTTATGTCACATAAAACATAAAAATTGATATCATCATATATATTTAATTGTATACAAATAAAGCTTAATTTATATGAAAAATAACAATTTTCATAGTATTCAGCTAAACACAATCACCCTATCCAGTACTTGGCCTAAACAAAGAAGGTAATACGTAGTAAAGGAAACGCGAGTGTTTTATAGCTCATTCGAGCTTTATTTAACGCTCTCATAGCAATTTTATACTCGGCGTCTCGACGTCTGATGCTTTCATGGGCCCTTAAGGCCGTATCGTAGGGTTCGACGTTATTTCGAGATTGCATGTGTTTTCCCCAGTTTGATGGTCCATCACACGTTTATCAGTGTGGGGGAAATTTGCATGGCGTTGTGTTGTAGCGACTTTTGGTTTGTTGCGTGACAGATTGTTATGAGTTTTTGTTGGTTGTTTTGTGTTTTATGCTTTTTTTTTATGTCTTCACGCTTTATCCCGCACATGGCAGGGTAGGTGGAGGGAACTGCGGGAATTGTGGGAACCTAGTGTTAAGACACTCTGTTGCTTTGTCTCTGCTTTCTTCGTCCCTGCTTTCCGTCTTTTTTGAGGTATTGCGTGTTAAGTGACGGAGCGCAACGCCACGCTTTGCCTTCCAAAGCGAAGAAAATAATCATCTCCTGGGAAGGTTAGATGGGAATCGAACACACAAATTGCCGTGTTTACAGGTAGACGCTACGCCTCTGCGCCACGACGGTCCTGTGACGTAGTATCTTATGTGACAGAATATTTTTAAATTAGGATCCTTTTAGTATTTAATATAGTATTTACTATAGGATAGATATGTGTAAATAGTTACAGTACCCCATTGCGACTTCATTATGTTTCCAGTAAACAGTTTAAAGGTTTTCTATACTTTTTACATTATATATGTATTGCATGCAAATATATGCATCATTAATAAGCAAGGTTACTTCTTTAAAATGAATTAAATATGTATATAATGACATATGACGTTTTAATTCACATATATTTTTAATACTATTACTATATGTTTTAAGACCTTCTCACATATACATATAATTTATGATCGTAACAACCATCGTAGAAACAATAAATTACATTCACACAATAAAATGACATACACCTATTTAATAATCTGACATTAATCTACTAGTTTTATTTAAATTTTACAATTTATATATCCAAAGGTATTTAAAACGCACAATACAAAAGGGATATCGTTTTAAAAAATCATACCACGTATATATGTAACTATAAAATAAGTTTTATTACAGTCGTAAAGTTAAAAGTATCGACAAAAAGCTTCCCAAACTGCATTCTTAAAGTGAACAACACTTATTGTAATCGGTGCTAAATCGGATAGAGTGACACTCGAGGAAAGCGAGTTAAGTTATTTAGAGGCCCCCGGCACTAGTCGGTAATCGAATTTGAGACCACTTGGCGGTGGAAGTGTTACTTTGTTAGACGGCCCGGCTGGGGTGGCTGGATTATGCAAAAACTTTATCTCGAATGTTTGAGGGTACTTGTAGAAAAGAATTTAATAATGTAAATGCAACGAATGTCATTATTACGTTGTATAGAAAAGTCATGATTTTCAAAAAAAAAAAAATGAAAAATGCCTCAAATTTCCGCGTTTGAGAAGAAGGAGAAGAATGTCTAACGTGAAAATACAAACAGCCATCTAATGTATACTAACTACTGCGTAACTTAACGTCGCTTACTTCCTAAGCAGGCTATATATGTATATAAATATATTATGTTAATTTAAATCGTACAATGAACTGAGCTAGTGGGTGGAATTCCACATTATTCATTATTAGTTTAGATCGAGATCGTATACGATAAAACAACGGTTCGTAAAAAAATTGTCATTACTATTCATGCCTTACCATAAGGCGCAATAGGCGAGTACCATTTGCGTCACACATTTTAACATATATATGTTATATGACTTTGTTTGGAGGGTTTTAGTTGACGTGAGTGATTAGTCACTATGTTTTTGATTTATACAATAAATTCTATTATTATTAACTTCTAAACAAGAATTTTTTATACGATAAATATTCAATTCAATTTTTTAAGCAATTCAATTATTCTGCGTAAATGTAATTTACGTTCTAATTGATATTTAAGCAAATTTTGAACTTATAACAAGGTTTGATAAAACTTTCACAAAATTACAAAAGCTATTGTAGTGCAATGGAACTGCGTCTAACTGTTATGATGATTGTGACTTCGATACTCATACAGAGAAATTAATTCCTTGCATTTCTCTGTTCTTATGAGACAAAATACATTGCAACTAAACTTAGTGTCTTAAATTTAGGGTAGCAGCCACACACACATCTACACGCTCTGTCTCTTGCGGGGTAGTCAGAGAGAACGGAGAGCCAAACACTGTGGTCCCAGCATACCTCTCCCGCCTCGTCCACTGTCATTAGCCTATTCACACATAGAATAGTGTACACTTGCCCTAATATTACCCACTGCCCCAAAACCCTTGCCCTAAAACTTCTCTGCCTACCCAAAACAAAAATACAATTTAAATCAATAAAAAAAACACACAAACAACTCTCTTAACCCTTCATAATATATCATATTTTGTTAAATCAATTTCTACATAGTAGTAACATATCGTTTTCGTATTCCAACGATATACCACAATTCTATTTGAATACGACGACGTGAGATGCGTTAAAATGCGGCCGAGCAAAATTGTAACTTAGTCCATATGTTTTATTTATGGTATATGTTGTTTTAATTTGTTTTGGGTTAATGTTAGTACTAAAATATATATAGTGTCTGGATAAGCGAGCTAAGGCGATATTCGCAAGTTCGATACTCGGGTCGAGATGTATAGATTAATTTTATTTCTCCACTCTGAATGTAGCGCGGCGTTGAGTTACATCACTCAATTGTATTAGGCAGAACTTGGGAGAACTGTCTTCTGGCACGCTCGAAACGCCATTAATAAAGAGAAGAAGAAGAAGAGAACTGTCTTAACATTAAGTTGTCTATGCCTACACTGGTTTACATGATAAAGAAATAAAAGCTAAAAAATACAATTTAATATATTTTGACGTTTGTAAATTATTATTTGTTTATTAGGTCTTCTTTCTCCGTGTAGCCTCTGGTGTTGAACCCATACTAGATAAATTTCGTTATTCAAGGAAAGTGTCAACTGAGCTATAACGGTGTTAAGTTTATTGTTATAATTTATTCGTATAGCAAAGTAATTGGCGACAAATTCGTCAATGCACCGTGAGTGACCGATGCACGCTCGCCGCTGCGCTTTATAACGTGCAAATGATAGTGGATGTGTCTTAATTTGGCTCGGATGAGTGTTTTTCGGGGATTTCCCTTATATTATGTGTGTTTTTAAATATAATAAGTAATTTAATTTAAAACGTTAATTAAGTTTTTTTTTTAATTCGAGTATATTTTGTATTTTGCGAGTGGATTTAAGTATCGTTTTTATAATAATGATTACAATTAATCGATATCGAATCGTTAATTAAATTTAAAAAAATATACAATAACTGTCTGGAATAGAAATATTTTAAAAATAACTAATTTATTACTGGCTTAAACAGGATAATACCCAAATAAGAATCATTATTAAATATTTCTATGATTTTTAAAGCGTTTATCCACACTGAGAAGGTGCAGGTTCAATTCCCGCTGCGTTCATTTTTTATATATTTCCTTTAAGTAAGAATCATTATTGTTACCAATCAACAATTTAGCGACAGCGGCTTCCGCTAACTAAAAGCTTCAAACAAAATACCAAGATGACATCCAAAAAAACCACGTCAACAAATAGATACATATTAAAAACGAACATTTCATTTTTTTACATATACACGTATGACGTGGATACAGTAAAGTGTCAACGCTTCATAGCCGATGTCAACTTGACATGGCTTTTATAGCATTTTCTAACTTTCACGGTGTGTGCGTCAGTTAAAATTAATTAACAGCCAACCAACAAGTAACGTGGGACAAGTTTTGGCATCGACGCCGCCTAGAAAAACTTTTAAAGTATTGGAAATAGAATTGACTAATGATACCGTACCTAATGAATGTCGTGTGAAACGTCAGTGCTTTATTAATGTTGCCATCTGCGGCGTTGCCATAGACAATATTCGTTGGACATGTTAATTTTTGTATTATCTGTGGATTTTTTTAAGCTGTCACGTGATTTATAAATGAGCTGTCATCGCCTAGTTAGCATTGAATTTATTTCTAGAAACTTTCACGCAATTCGCCAGTATACTATTAGATATATATGAGAATAACAAACTATGTTAGTTTTTTTTTATATACACTTAACATATTTCTAACGAAATGTTTAAATCCAGCCGGATATGATAAAACACTCGACGTCGAGATTAGTCTTTTTCCAAAATAAATACAGCAGAGTGCTATTTGCCTACGAGGGTACAACAGATCTCCTGTTCTCATCTCAATGATGTTTGTTTAAAACCACTCAAAAAGTCAATGGGGCCACAAACACGTAATGCCAGTAATCTGTAGTGACAATACTTGAGAATGTAAACAATCCCTTGGGATTCTGATGTGATGGACGTGGGTGTCGCACAAGTATTTGTTGCGTCATAGATGGATGCACATACTATCATAATTCTAGGCATTAGTATATTTATCACTTAAATTTGTAAGAATTTTGGTCCAAAATTGGGATTTAATTAGATTATAGCGCAGCGTTAAGCTCCGCAACTCAATATTTGAAGTCTTATTCATATAAAATGAATATTCTCTCGGAATATTCTCTCGCTAAATATGTGAGGGACAAAGCGTTAAGTAAAAAGCTATATCACTTAATTCTCTATGCATATAGGCAAAAAAATAATAAAATTATCTTAGTAAATATTGAAGGAGTTCAAGACCCGTGTTAACGTCAGGTCATGTGTTTTTTTTATAAAAAAAAAGTTAAAAATGACATGTAGATGTCAAAAAAAAATCGCAAGCACGTCGCATCAGCCGTGGCGCCACCTGTATTATCTACTTGTATTGTGAAACACGATATCCGACCGTGCCGTGTAAATAGCTCGGATATTTTTAACAAGTTTAAATTCTTTACTTAGGTGAAAATTTCCATGGATTTTTTTTTTGTGACGCGTATCTCGGTGGATATCACCTTAGTCGCAATCGCTGACCGTAGATTAGATAACGCCGGATGTTGGCTCCTGAGATCGGTTGCGTTCAAACAATATTTGCTTAAAAATAGATAATGTTGAGATCGGTACTGCTTGAAATTTGGAGGCCGTAATTTCTTTGTTTTTTTTTTAAATCTTCATACTTGTATACCTTATATGTTGTATACCTTTATTTTTTTGACAGGGTAGGCAGAGGGAACTGCAGGAACCATAAGAACCTAGTGTTAAGACACTCCGTTACTTAGTCCCTGCTTACTCCGTCCCCACTTTCCGCCGTTTTCGAGGCATTGCGTGTTTTTTATTTATTTATTTATTTTCCACTTAGAATCAATAAGATGATCACTTGTGTACGTCAGATAGAGCGAACGGAGGAGTGTCAAAGGCGGAACTCAACGCCGCGCTTTGTCTTAGATGCCAGAGCGAAGAAAATGGAAATAGAAAAATCCATCTTCTCCGACTGGGGATCGAACTCAGTAACCGTCGCGTTACAGGCAGACGTTGCGCCTCTGCGCCACGACGGTTGACGGACCCTTTATGTATATACAATATAAACATGTATAGTATAAACTCGATTATCTGATCCTCGGTTATATGAATTCGCGATCATCCGGACTCTAGGGTAATTGAAAATGACAATTACCTAACATTTTCAATCAAATTTCTAAATAAATATTGATTTTCGTTAACATATACCTACTAAGTATTATGTTTTTAATATTCGTGTGCTCTAAACCCGATTATGCGATTTTATTCATATTTGTGTACTTTCGATTATTCGAATGCCTTACAACAACAATTAGTCCAGTTAAACGAGTTTCTACTGTTCTTTATTTAGACTTAGAAGGCCTGGCATTAGTTTTTTTTTTTTGTGAAATACAGTAATCTGAACCTGAAAAATTTTAGCTATATATTATTATTTTACAAGTAATAAAAGTATAATTTTTTTAATATAAAATATATTCTTACACTTGCTGTACATTGTGACATATTGTGAGACCAAACGTTTATACACATACACCTGTAACGCTATTAATTCATAACACAAATAAATATATTCGGAACGCCTCACAATGTGTTTTCTATAATTTAATGAGAAATAAAGCATCCACTTGTTTACCCAGCTGCCCTCAATAATATCATTATCGATATCCGCCTGTCATTATCATAATAAATATCGAAATATGTGTCTAATAGTAGAAAAATAACGGCAAAGGTGCTAACAGAACTGCCCATTAGTGTGCACCAGTAATGCCAAATTCGAATTATACTTTTGTAATTGCTTGCAACACGCAAAGTGTCTATCCAAATTATATAACGTTAGGGGTAGTTTTTTTCAATGAGGGATGCGAGAGGGGTCACGCGATCGTCGATGTTGGTGATTTTTTCCATTATTCTCCAGTTAACTCGATATTTGCAACGATTTATCTTAGACACCCTAATTTTCTGGTAACGCCCACTGTTTGAGATCTTGCCTTTTATTTGTTTTTTCATTTTAAATTGAGTAACATAGTAAAGAAAATGGAGAATCGAGTCAGTAAATCGAGTCACAGCATATTAGTGATTCTTATAATTTAGTTTATGAAAAAAAAACACATTCATTATTTCCTTATAGAATATTGCTCTATCGTTTCATACAAAAACAACTTCCCCGAGCCCAAATCGTTCCGTTACGTCTCCCTGTAAGTTACACGCGATGCGATTGTCTACAAAACTAATTTGGATCGCAACAATATAGTGAAGGACGTAGATCGTAAAACGTAAGGCGAGTTTGCGCTAAAAGCCGTCTGGGCGGGGCCCCTCCGCCCAGTGTTTTAGCGGACATGCGATGCATTGCCGCGTCTTTATTAGCTACTGACTTATTGTGCTTGTACCGATAATGTGCTTAATGCTTGGTAGTTGTTATTGTGTATATTGTTGTAGATTTTATCTCTTTTTATTATAATATAACTTCACGCTTTATCCCGCACATGGCTGGGTAGACAGAAAGAACCGCGGGAACCGTAGATACCTAGTGTTAAGACACTTTATTTTTTTGCTTTCCACCGTTTCAAGGTATTGCGTGTTGAGTGGTGGAACTCAACACAGCGCTTTGCCTAGTTGCCGGAGCTAGGAAAATGGAAATGGAAAAATCATCTTCCCCGAATGGAAATCGAACCCACAGACCGTCGCACTTACTGGCAGACTCTACGCCACGAAAGTTTTTGTAATATGTTTTTTTAGGGTTTTTATTAAATTATTGTGTGTTAAGTTTAATTACTCATTCCACGATAACCTTTGTAAGATATTTTGTACATATCTTCATACAGATTTCAATATAATATATATTTAATAATATATATAATATATAATACTTTAGGTACATAATTGTCATATCAAATAAAAATCGAAACAATAATCACTTTCACTTACACTTATAATCTGACACAACGCCCAACCAGCCAAAGTACACATATATCAAATTAACACACCAGTCAAACTAAACTATTAAAAGCATAATTTAAATTATACACTTGGCATGCTATCGACTTGATAGATTCCTCCAAATAAAACACACAGTGACAGTGTAATCGTTGTGACACACCATCTCTCTTGCCTTTTGGCTCTTGGCTTATATCTTCTTTTAATACTTGTTGAGATGATCGACAAATATTAATTGTTAACTGTTACTTGAGAGATAATTGTTTTATTTGGCTTCACGCTTTATCCCGCTCATAGCGGGGTAGGCAGAGGGAACAGCAGGGATCGTGAGAACCTAATGTTAAGACACTCCGTTCCCTCCTTTCCATTTTTCGAGGCATTCAGTGGCGAAACTCAACGCCAGAGCGAAGAAAATGGAAATAGTTCCATTCTCTCCGTAGTAGGATTTGAACCTATAAACTATAACGTTAATTTCAGTTAATCTATTTAATTTGTATGAATAAAAATTCTTTTGAAAAATACAGTTAAGTAAGAATATTTTGAGCCAAACAAAAGAACGCGTACTTCGCAGCAAGTGTTTGTTCTTCTAAAACATCGACATTATCACTTTTACTATCACTAATATTATCAATAGATAAGCTATGTTGATCTCTGATATATGTATATATCTTTGCAAAGTATATAGAGATGTATTCATAAGATTTTCTGATAAAAGCGAAATATGTCATAAAGTAACAGGTTAATTATATATAACTAGAATAAACTCTTGGTTTTGCTTGTAAATTTAAAATAACCGTCGTGGCGCAGAGGCTCAACATCTGCCTGTAGACGCGACAGTTTGTGGGTTCGATTTCAATAAAGGGATGGTGGAATTTTTCATTTCCATTTTCTTCGCTCTGCCAATTAAATGAGCGCGGCGTTGATTTCTGTCACTCAGCACACAATGCGTCAAGAAGGCGGGAAGTAAGGAACGATGTGTCCTAGCACGGAGTTCCTATGGTTCCCGCCGTTCTCTTTGCCTACCCTGCTATGAGCGAGATAAAACGTGAAGCTAAATATATAAATAATAAATAAAAGATTGTAAAAATATGTTACGTTAGGTTTTACAGAGTACATAAAGGGCAGAGTGTCTTAATATCTTTTAAAGTGTTTTTCCAAGAATAAAATTAAATCTATATTTTATATATCAATATACACACACAACAAACAATAATAGTATAGAGAAACATATACATATATTGTTTTCGAAGGTGGTGTGGTGGAAATTTCATAGAGACAATCGTTGGCAAATGTATGAGAAGTGTTTAAAAAAAATAAAAAAGCATCTACATGTTTTTCTTTAAATATTTTAATACAGAATAAATAAGAAAACCTATCCTAGTAAGAGTACCAGGAACGATTCCAAATGTAGTTTGATCAAAGCCTGCTATGCCTTCAGACCACTCTTTCTCTTCTTTCTTTTCACCACTCTCTCATCATCCATCACCTCACCATCATCTGAGGTTTTTCACCATTCCATAACAATATAAATAACAAGTACGTTTAAATTAAAACCGTATTACATTTTAAAGCCCATATTATAACGATAAAGCTTCAACAAACACTCAGTTTATTTATCCAGGCATCAACAGTAGCGGTACAGTAAGGCTACATTGCCCCACGGTTGACATTAGAGATTAACAGATGCAAGCGATAACGAGCAGACGCGTAATTTCTTCATAAGAATATGCTTTAATCTAGAGCATGTAATGTTAATTGTAGCCTTACAGTCCTTTCGTCATTTTTCGTCTGTACTAAAGATAAGTACCGCCGTGGCGTAGAGTGTAGCGTCTGCCTGTAATCACGACGGTTTGTGGGTTCGATTTCTATGGAAAGGTGATGTTTTGATTTTTATTGCCTTTGCTTTGGCAATTAGGTTAGCGTGGCGTTGAGTACCGCCTCTCGTAATGTCTAGACGAGGCGGTGCGCGGGGAACGGAGTGTCTTAACACTAGGTTTGGTTCTTGCTGTATCCTCTGCCTACCCTGCTATGAGCGGTATAAAGCGGGAAGATAAAAAATACACAAAAGCTTTAAATGTAATTAAATATACTACATTCGATTAGAACATCTATATTTTTTTATTTTATGTATAATTAAAAACTAGGGTCTTCCTCATAAATGGTCTATACATACAAAAAGCATTATGCACTTCAAATTAACAGTTTCTGAGATAAAACTTTAAAACAAACAAACAAAATTTATAATATACAGTATAGAAGTTTCTTCTGTCAAATGAAGCTTGAACTCTAGGCGTCACATGCAATTAGCGACTGCTTCACCGGCTGTTATCTTCAGAACTCCAATATGTAACATTTCTAAGAACGGGCATACATTTATAATTATTCTCTGAATCAGTGCAAGTTGTTTTATTTCCTAAAATAATTCGATTGTATTATCTAAAAACGCATTCGTCTAACAATGCAGGGAACATAGTGTATTTATTATTAGAGCTATATCAAAGGATCGAGACGGCCCTTCCACGAACGCCTTGCCTTTGTCTAAAACGGATACATTTGCTATTTACAGTTCACTAGCTGCTGTCTGTGGTTTTACTTCTCTGTAAAAATGCTATAATTTAATAATTTATTATCATAAATATTATTTTTCTATTGAAATTATTTAAAAAGTTCTTTAATTTTGTTTTTGTGGGGTAAATGAGGCTTTGAATTCTGTCAATAAGTATGCAATATTTCTAAATTAAAAGTATATTGAAAGACAGAGAGAATTAGCACTAACTTCGCCTTCTTCTTCACCTTCTCCACCTATATTATTTGAGCCTATATTATTTTGAAAAATCCAGCCTCCGTCAGTCATATAACAGATTCAAGATGTTCACTAATAAGTGACTGAATTCTACAACGCGCTTCACCTTTTAAAAAATTATTAATATTATACTCGCCTCATATTCCACTAAGATAGAGAATGTAAGCTCATACACCAGCTTCCATCAAGACCCAAGTCTTAAACCTACAAGCAATTAAGTATCTTTTATGGACCCTGCATAAGCTTGCATTCTTACACTGACAACTGTAATAAAGAATCGCATAAAATTACATAACGAAGTAATCGCAGCGGTCCCTACGAACAATGCCTCCGTTAATTGAGTCTTTTGTCCGTTCAAATAGAAAATTTCATGTCCTGCGCTGTTAAGAAATAGCGTTCTTTTGCACCAGTTTTAATGTAAATCATATGGTTTCTGTTGGATATTTGTATGGGACGAATTTGTAATGAATTTTCGATTTTATTTTATTCTCCTTTGGTTTCTCACTTTCTTCATCGTTCTTGGTTCTTGTTCCTTCCTGGTCCCTCTTAACTTCCGTAATATGTTAAGATTCCAATAGTTTTAGTTTTGTATATATATCTAACTATAGAGCTAACTATATGTAATATTTTCTAAACCGATCTGTCCGTACACACTGCGACGATATGTTATGACATGGACGATTGAATCAAAGTTATTGTATTTTTGTTCTAAATGATCATCTACGTCTACATTCCTAGGAATTTTGTACCGGCGTGGCGCTTTGATACGAGGCCGTTTAGTGCCAGCTCTGCCTGGAATCCCGTGTTTGTTTGGCACGTTGTAAATCCGTTGGTGATCGTAAATGATCGTGTGTGGTCAGCCCTTACGACGAATTTTGAACAGATGGACGGAGATCAAAAGGTTTGAACTATAAAAAGTACGCGAGTGTTGCTGTTGTAGACAAGTTACTTTTAATGTGCGCGTTTTTTTTTATTAGTTTTCTTATAAACGGTTTACCAATTTATTTAGCTTCGTAGGTTTTGTCAATTTGATATTAAATTATGATAGTTTGGTGATAAACTCGATCGTGTTAGGTTCGATTTCTAGATTTGAGAATGAAGTATTTCTTATTATCTTGTCATTCGTAAAAAAATAGAAAATGGAGTGTCTTAACACTATTTTCTCTATACTCTATTTTCTCTTTTATGAAAATCTGAAACTATAAAAAATATTAACTTGCCAGTAATACTGTGTGTCGTAAGGATGTAAGTAATGGGTTAAAGTTGCGCGTTTTCGTAACATGCAATTTCCACCCTCACAGGATACATTGGTTCAAGTATTATCCCCATATACCGGATTTAGGTGATACCTTTGTTATCCATTGAACCCTACATTACCTCTACGGTATGAAACGAATTACAATAAAAATTACTTTTGTATAAACAATATTAGTGATATTTGTGTTTTGTCGTTTTAACGATGCTTGTTAGTAAATTTCTATTTTCTATAGACCGTCGTGGCGCAGAGGCACAACGTCTGGGTTCGATTCCCACTCGGGGAAGATGGATTTTACTATTTCCATTTTCTTTACTCTGGCAACTAGGCAAAGCGCGGCGTTGAGTTCCGCCACTCAACACGCAAGCAAGGACTAAGCAACGGAGTGTCTTAACACAAGGTTCCTATGATTTCTGCAGTTACCTCTACCTACTTTGCCATATGCGGGAAAAAGCATGAAGACAAAAAAAAAAGAAAAATTATAATATAACATAAATAATTTAAAATATTGTACTTATAAGTTCAACTTCTACACAATATGCAATTATAACTATATTACGAAGTAAGCGTAACCGGGGTGCGGAACACTATTAACCGGGATTACGGGATTCCATACGAATCCCCAGATACCGGGATTTGCTCCGGGATCCTGAATCCCGGAGAGCAAAAATGATAAGAGATATTGGGCAGGATAGGTAGCAAATGATCACGAGCTTTCGATTTCGCGAAGATTTGTTCAAATTTATATATTTTTGACTGTTTTTGATAATATATTAGTAGGTACTATATGGTAGAATTTTACTTTGAATTTGGTTTATTTTAAGTTTTTTTTTTTTAAATTATTTATATGAATCCGTGTGTTATTTACGTTGTTTAATTTAATTAATTATTTTTTGAAGAAAATTAAAAAAAAGAAACACAAAAAGTATTATTAAAGTTCAAAAATATTTATTTAATAAATAGCCATATATTAACATTGTTGCCAATAGTTAAATTAAACGTCACTCAAAAATACAGCAATAAAAATTCTTCTATAGATTCGAACCTACAAACTTCAGTGTTCAGTACAGTTGTTTAATACTTCATTATTATTCTAGTCATCGGTTCGATGCCTACTTAAGAAATTAAAGTTCACCAATTAACACATAACTTAACGAATTTTGATGAAAAATGGAGAACAGAGAGTCTTTTCACTAAGCTCTCTCTACTTTTCTATACATCGTAAGGCACAAAAATAAAAACAATAGTTTTTAATTATTAACAACTACGCCATTTTATGTATACTGTACACATCTGTCACTGACAAAAATAGATCAGGGATCATTCAAATCCCAAAAGGACGGAATGTGACATGTTTTGTAAGTAAAGTAAGTAATGTAAGTATGTATGTATGTATGTACGGTGTTATCTACGGAACAAGCGATTGCACTTAGCGTCACTCGCCTATCGCGATGCATTAAGACCTTTAAATGTGTTATATATTGCATTTTTACTAAGAACAGTGATGATTAAAAATATTTATTATACACCTTAGTGGTACAGTGGTTAGGTGGCTGTTGAAGGTTTTGGGTTCTATTTTTGTTTAGGGAAAAAGGTTTCATGGTATGCTGTAACGGAGCTGTTAATTTCTTTTTTTTATAATCAAGGAAAATCTGGATTTAATTTAACAGAATGCGTTTATTTAAAACAAGATTTTATTCGCATATTTCTATCTACATTGTTAATAATTACGTGAGCTTTGTATTATTTTCAATAAAAAAAAAAAAACAGAAATCATTTCTTTTAGTAGCAATACTTAGCTCGGCGTTGAGTTCCGCCACTAAGCACGCAGTGTCTCGAAATTTTATATAAGTTAAGGAACAGAGAGTCTTAACACTAGATTCTCTCTGGCTACTCTACTATACAGGTGAAGCTAAAAATATATATATACATACATAGCTGTCCATGGTTTTGAACCTGGAACCTCATTCATTCCGTTACAAAACCACCTGAATCTAAAAACTGTGCCGACGGTTGTTGTCGTTGTCATACTACGGGTCACGTATAAATAGCTTTTCACTGTCCAGAGCTAAAACTAACTCTATAAACTTGTAAATAAAGCTTAATTTCAAACAATTGCTGTAAATTCCTGTTATTGTATATAAGATTCTTAATAAGAGTGACTCCCACTCAGGCAGGCATGCAAGCGTATAAACGTTGTTTTACATGGCGGTCGTGTCACATATAAACAAGCTACATATTTTCTTCATATATAATTTTAGCTCTTTACAAAGATTTCTAACTTGTACTTAAGTAAAAAATAAACTTAAGACATATCTATAATATGACAAGTTCTAAAGCTTATTTATATTATAAATTAATTAAAAACACACTGTAATAACAAAAACATGACTTTATATATATATATATATATATATATATATATATATATATATATATATATATATATATATATATATATATATATATATATATATATATATATATATATATATATATATATATATATATATATATATATATATATATATATATATATATATATATATATCTCTAAAAATCGCAGCATGTAACCTCACAAGTAACAGTAAGTGGAATCATACGTACATTTCCAAGTAGGGCTGCGTCACACCGACCGGTGGCACCGCAGACCTGACTACCGTAGTAACTAAACTGAGATTTAATTTTAAAGTACAGCTATATCTTGAATATATATGGAAAACGGAGAACGGAGAGTCCTAATTGTATAAGCTCTCTGTAATATTATTATAAATTTAACGTATATTGTTTGAATTTGAATTGTTTTGTTGTTATCTTTTATAACTCATTGTTATCATATTTTGGATAAGAGATAAAAAAATTAATGATGAAAAATTAAAGTAGTCACTAACTAAGCAACGGAGTGTCTTAACCCTAAGTTCCTACGGTTCCCGCAGTTCCCTCTTTCTACCCTGCCATGTGCGGGATAAAGCGTGAAGTACGTAAGAAAGTTTTAAACCAGTAATAACTAAAACATCTAAAAAGCGACAAAATCTTCTCAGATTATGTAAAAAAAAAAACAAACTTAACAACAAAGCAAGAAAAATCAAATCAAACGACAAGTGTTTAAAGTTATAAATAAAAATCGAATTCACTATCTATAGTATAGTATAATGAAGACACAGACGTTGACTAAGCACGTTGGTACCGTACACTGCATGGAATGTAAGTATACGGGCAACAACCGCTCAGCAAAAACGCTAAGCTAAATTATTTATCATTTATGCACAGTATAGTCATGCCTCACGGCTTTCACTACTTACAACATTATGTTAGTAGAAGTCTTGTAGTTATAATTAATAGATTACTTCATGGTATTACAAGGTTTCATATATATATATATATATATATATATATATATACATATATATATATATATATATATATGTATATATATATATATATATATATATATATATATATATATATATATATATATATATATATATATATATATATATATATATATATATATATATATATATATATATATATATATAAAAAATTGTGGTGCAGAGGCCTCGTTTGTGTGTAAACGCGATGGTTTGTGGGTTCGATTCCCACGAGGGAATGATGGTTTTTCATTTTCATTTTCTTCTCTCTGGCATATAAGCGTTATGAGCGGAATAAAGCGTGAAAGCAATAAAATTAAAATTATTATTATTTTTTGTAATGGTATTTAAACCTGTAATCTAAGCGTATTCAAGCTATATTTTTTGATTTAGCATTGAATAACAATGCGAAATGTTTTGATTACAAAAGTACCGATTTATTTTAAAAATTATATTAAATCTAGATTTTATATAAAAATATACATTTAAAATAAATTTTATATAGCAAAACTAAAATTTACATCCTCTATACTCTGTAACCCATCACCTGTCAACCTGTCAAGCTGTCATTCTGTCAAGTCGATATGATAGTGGTGTTCTTAGTACTGATAACGATGATAACACCAATATAGCCCCTTGATGAAATGTTTCTGTTAGGAATATTCTAATCTTGGTGACAAATGACGTTTCTTGGCGAGTATAGGTCGTACTAAATTAAATAAGTATAGCATTTCTTCTTACATTATATTTAAATGTTGTAGGGCGTGTAAAATAAAAAATATACGTAATTCGCAGCTTACTTCTTAAGGAGTAAGCCGTAAGCTATAAATTTGCATAGACCTATCTGCTTAGTAATTTAATAAAAGTAATTAAAGCAATTAAAAAAAGGAATCGGTATAATAAAAAAGGAACTCAGTACCTATTTTGTATTAATTTTCCATCTAAGTTATGCTACGAACAAACATTACAATCATAATGTTGCCATGATATAACATAAATAGTTACAAAGTTGAAGGTCGTTCAAATAAGTAAATATTTCACATTTTTCTCAACGTGCAACACTAATTGCATTCTCCCATAATTGCCGTGCAGGTACTATTTTTAACCAAAACACACATAGAAACTGTACTTAAATATATTTTTGGTCTTGTTTCAGATGCTATGGGTAAGTTCGAGACAACAGGAAGCCCCATAAATCATGGTGAGGTAGTAAAAAGATCATGTTAACAAAAATTTCCAATCTTCATAAAACTTGAAAAATAATTAAGGTCGTGGGTTTTTTCAACGCGAAATAAGTTAATCGGGCAACACTAGGAGTCGAGGATTCGCCTCGCGTCATAAACTTTGATTAGGTCATTAAAGCATGTTAATTTATTAGCGTTCGAACAACTTTCATTTGTAATAAACACACAAAAATCGCCCATAAAACTTTTACGTTACCGTTCTTTATGCGGCGTGGCGGGTGACGGCCTTTACGACTTTTTAAATTGTTGCCAGTACGAATCGAAAATCACCTCACCTCCGGACTCTGGTACGGTTCATTGGCGGTAGTGCAGATTTAGAAATATTGCGTTCTTAACGCAATGTAAATGCAAGAAAAATAAATATATACATTACTTCAACAATTTTATTTACATTTACACATTAAAGCTCTTAACAAAATAAGAATAATTTTCACAGATTATACATACATATATTTTATTAATCGCTTAAATTTAAATAAACAATGTCAAAACAAAGCCCTGACAGATTAAATATTAAACAGTTCCCGTAAAAACCGTAACGCCATATTCATATTCATGTGTGTCAAAGTGACGTATTCATTCCAATTTCAAAAATCAACGTTCGTGTCGGTTTAAATTTTTGAAATTTCGAAAACTGGGTATTATTTGGCGGGAAAGCATAAAATCGAATTAAATTATATAAGACCGGACATGGGATACCACTCTACCGCTTTTATATTTGTTTAATTTAAAACTAGTTGTCTTTGTGGGGCAGATGATGATAGCCTGTCTTAGTTTAATAGTAGCCAGTTCAATTTATGAAATGATTTTCATTAAACATTTTAAACAGTAATTAATATTTATTTTATCGTCATTAAAAATTTTAAGTATGTAATTACTTATAATTTCCTATTAGAGGCCATTTATAATTAATATCTACTTATTTTATAGCTGATATATCCATTAAAGTTGATACAAATACCGCCTCATACTGCGTTCAAGTTTAAGACTAACAATATAAAGATTTCTTTATTTAATTAGTAGTATTAAGTTTTTTTGAAACGTCAAGATATATCTTAAAGTTAGTAGAGTCAGTCCTACAGGGAACTACTGCGAAACATAGTTCTGTTCTGAACAGTCGACATGTACATAACATTAAAAAAAAACAATAAAGACTTAGTATATTCATATTTTTGCATTAAAGATTCAGGAACATATATGTGATAAGTGTTTACCCATTATTAAAGGAAAAGGACTAAATTTCATGATTATTTTTTTAATTTGTATCGATTTAATAACACACGTAACGCCATCTATTGTCACATAGAGTAAGTAGACAAAGACAAGAAAGATATGTTTCTCTATCACATTTTGACTTAAGCTAAAATCTAAACAGCCAATTTATTTTTTATATTCAACAAAAAATATAATATCGTTTATTATTTAACGTTAGATTTTTCATATAAGATTACCGTTAACAGTAATATCTTTTATTACATGGTAGACGTCGGTGCAGCATTGTCTTGTAATCACATCTTTATGATTAATGATTCTATAAGCGACCAGCGACCTACATGTGGCGTATCCATACTATTACATGGCATCTGTAAAAGCATTAGCTTTTATATTTTATCTGTGGATTCTTTAATTTTACTAAACTTTATATAATTTAGGTAATTGTAGTGTTCTTAATGTCTACCAGTGATTGATATTAAATTATTTTTCCATATAAACATTGATTGAGTAAAATTAATATGTTCTTTGCCTAAATGAACACTATATTTTTTATAAAGCCTGCTATAAGCAGAGAGTTCTTGGTGTCAATACACTCTTTAGTTGCACTCTATTACTACTTTGTATTATCAGGCGGAGAAAAAAAAATCACTACTCTCTGCTATCCCTCAGCTTATTGGCGTACAAATACATACATACATAAATACACACATCTTATCAGATTCCAGATAATTCTTACCGAATTTATTAAGTTCAAATGAAATAAAAACTGACACAAATTACGTGTTAACGTGATGTACATCTACAAATTAATACTACTCATTAAAATTATCGCAGATTGCACGTGAAGTTGATTTTTAACAAGACAGCTGAACTAACTAAATAGTACTACATACATACATACATAAATATATACATATATTATATGTCGTTTATGGACTTCTATCGTGCCGCTATATTACAGTGTTCATTCTGTAGTAAGTGTTTACGGGGTTATGGGTTCAAATCCCGCTTATGGAAATATTAAACTGCGGCGCTTAACACCGCTATTTAACTTGGAAAATAAAGTATCATTTTACTAGGTATGCTTTAACTAACCTGTTAAACTATAAAATATTTGAAATCATTTGATTTATAAGTGTCAAAATTGTGATGTATATGACTTACGTTATTATTGTAGATGACAGAGATTAGAGTGATGTAACTCTCCTTTTGTTAGATATTTTTATCGTTTACGTAACTTTCACTGCCTAGTTAAAAAAGTAACTATCGTCAAAACACTTCTCTGTCCATTCTCCTCCAATTTTTCAGTAATTTCCTGTTAATTTGCGGAACTCAACGCCGCGTTTTAAATTTTAATCTAAAATTAATTTTAATCCCGCAGCAAAACTACTATAATTAGTATATACAGTAATAACACAACAGACAAGTCATCAGCAATTTGTTGTTGTAAATGTACGTCAGATCGACGCTTTATGAAACGATATCGAGATTACAACAATTATGTACAATGAATAATGTTTTGTACGTACAGTTTTTCGTTACGCTCGCTTTTACTAGATTATTGATGTAATTTTTTATTATTAGAATTGTTTAAAATAGCTAGCATGTTTAATAATTGGCAGTAACTTTAATTATAATATTTGGAAAGCGCAACTTTGTAACATATCTCTATGAAAATTTTAGCAACTAAAAACTTAAGTAAATTTAAATAAATATGTAAGAATTTCGATGCAGATCGTTTGTAACGTATGGCTTAGTTGTTGAAACGCTTGGAAGGTTTCGTAGATACGTGGTTCGATTCCATTCAAAATTGATTTTTTAAATATTTAGTAATTACATACAGTTAATCTACCTGTTAAAGATTTCATTTGAACCTAAAATCACCTTTTATGCGCACAAGGCGCCATTGCCAACAAAATCAGTACCTAAACCACACAAAAAACATTAATTTTACGACAATAACAACACAGTAAACGAAATAAAACAATTGAACACAACACAACAACGCGTACGTTGTAACAGATTCAAATTTCATTCAAGATGGCGACCTTCGTCGTATATCAATAGTGATTTACGCCACGGTCGAGGTCGACGAACGAATTTTCGTTCAGAAATGCATTCGTCGAATAATTTATTTGTGACTATCTATTATTTTGTAGACATCCAAGGTCCTAAACGCAGCTGATGGTAATATATCATTTTACGGCGTATACCAGCGTGTGTCTCTCTCGCACACAGCTAAATCGCATAGGTTAGACAGAGACGGCTATGGGGGCGAGTTGATCGCGTTTTCACTTTTTATAGTAGCAATATATTTGATCAGCTGATCGCCATGACGTTTAGTGCGCGTGTATGTAATGTTTTTCATAATTTATACGTATAATAGTTATTTTTATTTGTGTTGGCCTAGGTCACGGTTTTATTTACAATGGTTAGTGCTGCTAATGTTCATTTTTATGACATTGTGGTACTCTTGGTAGAGGAGCTAGGACAGGGTTAGTGATCGTTTTAAACGGGCCAAGTAAGCTTTTTGGGTCGCAGCAACTTTGAGCTTTCCCTGCACGATGGAACACCCTGTATGTATGTAATGGTAAGAAGCTTTGTCTTTTAATAGATTGTGGGATTGTTGTGTTAGCTTTTTTGTGCTTATTATGTAATATTTTAAAAAAAGTCTTATGATATTTTTTACGTACAAAATGTTCAATGTTAGTTAATATTTACTCGGAATTTTAGACGATTTTTGGTAATTTTTGACTATTTTTGACGATTCTTTACTTAAGTACCGCTTGACAAACAGCCGTTTAATAGTTACAAAAATGTAAGGTCACGTGCCTCTGTAACTTGTGTATTTGTATTTTTAAATTGATATCGTTATTTTCGTTTACGTTTGAGAAGTTTTTACGTCTCACTCAAAACTTGATCCCAATTAACCTTTGGCAACGGCAATAAGCGCGAAAAATGGACGCCATTTTATGAATTTTACGCGTGACGCTTGTGAAAAGTCAATAATAAAGGTTCAAAATTCTAATAAATCAATGTTTATTATATTTTACTTTGTAAAGTAATCAAATTCTTTTTCTTTTCCACCTATCTATTTACCACTAACATTTTTTGCATAATATCTGAAGTAAAAAAACTGACAAATTGTGCCCAATTTTTGTAAGGTTAAAGCTCTAATTTCTGCTTAGTTTGAAACAAATAAATTTTATTTGGATCGTGCTAGTTATAACTGTATCGCTTGTATGCTACATACAGTGCACGTGAACCCTGTAAATATTTTTGGAGGCAATCGATTTCCGAAATCCATTCTCGACGTACCCTCGCGACGCCGCGTCGTGTTCATAATGAGGATACGACTTTGTAAATTTAAATTATGTTTCGCCGAAATTGTTATTTTAAGTATACTTATTGTATTAAATATTAATATATCTTAATTTATTATATATATATATATATATATATATATATATATATATATATATATATATATATATATATATATATATATATATATATATATATATATATATATATATATATATATATATATATATATATATATATATATATATATATATATATATATATATATATATATATATATATATATTTTTTTTTTTTAATTGATATATTTTTATTCAAATATATATTAATATGAAATCAAAAAACTCTTCTTTAAAGCAATTTATTTTAGTTAGGTATATATAAAATATTGTTGACTCCATATTGTTTTAAGAATGTAATATATTATGTAAAATTCAAATTATGCAAATGTTTCTTTGTTTAATGTCGATTGTTTTTAAATATATTAATAATTATATGTTATTCTGTAATAATTTGAAGTAGGTATTGACGCAAAAATGAGTACAACTTTATACGCACGCGACCGTTGACAGTTCAAATTTCATTTAGAAAAATATTAATAATTTAATAATATCTAATACTATTTATTTACTATCGTTACTAAATTATATATAAATTCTACTAAGATTAAACGCATTTAAAACTTAATTATAATGCAAAAATTGCAATTACAAAAAAGAAACATTAGACAGTCCACAGTAATCTCGCAGCATTAGCGCGTATCGCACAAGCCTAGCATCATTAATCTACGTGACAGTTCAAAATTTAGTTACAGAGGGCCCTCCCTCCCTCCGGCCCTCGCAGTGGCAGGCACTCCCAAATACGTTGATACTGTTTACGTTAAAATTTCTTACTGCTTTTAACGATTCGTTCATTTATAATTGTGAAATGTAGCTGCATATGCCATTTTATTCACAGATTATAAATGTATTTTGACATTTGGGCTAAAGGTTTTGGATGACAGATTAAATAATTTAGTACAAAAGAAATTGAGTGTCTGTATTGGATAACAAGAAGTAATATTCGAAATGTTTTTAGAATCTGTTTGCATTGACCAAAAAAAAGATATAGTCTATAAGTATAGTCCTTATATGGTTTATTTTAAAAAAAGCTGAGCTGATTGTTTTTAGTTTTGTATTTATTTTTACAAAAACTTACAAGTGTTATTCGCTCTCAAATTGTTATGAGTTGCGAGAGACGAAACGACATTCTTGAAATAATGATATTGCAATTTGAAAGGTTCCGGTTTTAAAACGTAAAATAATAACTGAGTAAGATGTTTCAAGATTTATAAATAATTAAATTTAAATAGATAAATATTAACAACGTATAATTAATTAGTGTTGATAGCTGTACTACTGCATTACGAATGATTGATTATTCTGTAGCAACACAAATCTAGTAATTGCCAGTTAATTTACTGCTAAAATATATTAAATAAAAATTAAGCAAAATGGCAACACCTAGATTAAATAAAAAAAACCTTTATTATGTGTATTTTAAGACTCGTAATAAAAAACAGACTTATTGCGATAACATTGAATAGTTATCTTAGTATATACATAATCTGTCTTCAGCTAAGATGGCGCCGACCCCCCGCTACGCTGCCACCGGCAGATGTCACTACTGTTAATTACTTCTCAACCTGCCTATGCCATGAGAGTGGCAATTTTGCCAAAATCAGAACACAATGTTATTGTAAACTATATAATGCATATAGCGTGTACTCTCTGTAGCTGCTTTAAAATGTCTAAAATTAGATAAATAGGGCAATATGAGTATCGGTTAATGTTTAAAATATAACTAACTGACAGATATATGTATGTTAAAGCGTTTTGAGTGTTTTGGAAATATATCTTTGCTGTTTTAGTTTTGTCTGAAACGAATTTGAATCCACTCACCATAATAATTTACTAATATTAACAAAAAGAAATTCTCTATAGTACGAATAATTCGTTATTAAGCAAAGAACGAAACAATACTTCACGTGACAGTTATTTCCAGACAGCCAACTTGTTTACAACTTTAAATTGCGGCTTCGGTTCGACAAAATCAAGCGTGTTTTGGACACATCTCCTCAATCAAGGATGATGACCTAGAAACATGAACTAGCTGCGAGCGTATGCGACCTCGTGTAGCCTGTAATTTTTTACCAAAGTCGGCATGAATAATCACATTTTTCTATAGGTACGTTTCATTTTGTAACAGCCTGTATACGTATACTCGGGACAAGTTTTGCAAATTAAACCTTGTATTTATGTGCGCAAAGTGTATATTTAAACGGTGGGTGGGACTGTGAATTTTGTGCTAACGGTACCGAAGTACCTACTCACCGCCGATCCTCGTGACTGGCACAATTTTGCTTTGAAGTAGGTACGTACGTATATTTTCGCTTTTTTATTGCGTTCCGTAATCCCTTGGTGAGTGTATACGTTTAAAAGTATATTTCAAATGTTTGGACTTGGTCTTTGAGGAACTTTGAAAGCCTTTTTGTAAGATGGATTCGAAGAAACTTTAAGATATATCAATTCCTGAATCATGTTGCTCAGTAATTAAAACAAAAAACATGGTTAGGTTGTAATAAAGTTTTTTTAAAAAAGCTAATAGTTTTGCTTATATATTGTCAATCTAATTAAGACTCTCTCACTTGCCGGTACGATCGCCATCAAAATGTCGTCACTAAAACACACCCTCGATACTTTCCAACGTTTTATATTCATTTGGCAAATGTCCCCTCACTCGGTAGCGCTTTACGCCTCTGCGAGGGATGAAGCCATTGGTCAGTCAATTTTTTGATCATTAGAGTCTCCTATAAATTTATATCTTGGCATTATTTTGACTCAATCTAGAGTCGAACTTATACTTTATGCATAATTTTTTTAAATAAAATACAAGAACTTATTACTATATATTATTATAACTGCATCAGAACAACCTGTGCTAGTAACCTATGAAAGTTGCATATTATAAATAGTGACGTACCGACCACTTCACCAATGATCGATGGCGGGCTGTCAAACTGACAGTGTCAAGGTCGAGTTTGACAGCTGTCAAACCGCCCAGACAGTGGTTGTCAAAGTGGGCTACGCTGAAAAACGCGGTGCTGTCATGCCGTAATGGATAGCCTTCCGTTGTGCCATGACGCCATGTTTGTTACGGGGCCAACGAACTGCGTTCGATATATATTTTTTATATTTATAATCATATGTTTTTTTCAAACTCCCATTGATATTTTTATTCCCGAACAACGCTAAGTGCTTTGGATTGTTAATTAAAGTTTTTTTTTTGTCTGTGGTAAATAATTAATGAATCTATTTTTTAACGTATCTTTAACTTAAAAGTTGACAGGTTATCGAACTCCATTTTAAAACGCTACAGATGAAAAATGTTAGATGATAAAAAGTCTTAGGACACACGGAATTATTATCATAGTAACAAATTAAGCTTGTTAGATTAAAAGTAGTTTTTTTCATATATAAATTATAATCTATTTAAAAAAACAGATGGTACTTAATGGCTTGTGATGAATATTGCTTTACATTACAGATATATTTAATATATGTATGTGTAAGAATCTTTTTTAATTATTATATTGGTACTATTGTAAAACGCTTAGGTGTCGAATCCGATAACACTGGTATACATCATTTGTCTCACCAATTATACTGAATCCAGATTAAGTTTGTTTTCAACTAAAAAGTGCTCTAAAAATATTATTTATGTAAAAACTAGCTAAATATACAGCAATTTATTCGTTCGGAAATGAAATGAATTGAAAAATAAGATTGAAATGAAAAACAAAAAGAAATAACAACGTATAACGGTCAAGGAAGGTCTTTCATATCGACCATTCCAGTGTGGACTCGGCCAATAAATTAGACGGCTGTCGAGTGCCCTCAGAAGACAGCTTTCTAGAAAATTCCGACGAGATATTTTCGGCCACAAACTGAACGAACAACATCGTAAGCTAAGCGGTTTTGACGTAACTAAAAACAAACACCGTACTATAGTATAGGTCGGTATCGATCTGTTCTGTACCTACGGATGATGTACCTAGAATATACCCCTCCAAGGCATCGACCCTCAGACCTGGCAGACCAAAACACACTTTAAGTTCACACAGCATGTACTCTTTTCCTTCAACAGATGCCGCCTTTCTTATGACGATTCCATGTCTGCGAAATCGAGTCGGTTTTCGATAAGACAGTAAAAGACTTGACCGGTGTACGCGATTATGCGCCTTATTGGTTAGCGGAACCGATGGGCGGTCTGCCCGCCCTATCTTGGGCAGCAATTAGGCAAGTTGCTTCGCGTTTAAAAATGCATCTTTTTATTACGTATTTTCACGGTCGGCTTGAAACCGACCATTGTTATTGTAAACGTATTTCTACATTTGATATTATTATTTCACATAATTGTTTGGATTATGATGAGAAACCTTGGACTTACAAAGCTCCTGTACCGCGAGTCTTTTGTTGTTTTTATATACACGTTAGATGGTAGATTATGTTGGTACATCATATTTTATGATAATGCCCACTTTTAGTGTAAATTAGGCATTGTTTAAAGCTTTTAGTGCTTTTAAACGCGTCATGATAAGAACATATTGAAAGGAGTATTAAAGGCAAATAAAATAATTAATTTATATACGTCCATGATAATTAAAATATATGTGTGCTTATGTTATATAGTATATGTATTAAAAAAGCATAAAGTTGTTTAAACTATTTACATTTTAATAAGAAATTCTACAAAGAACGGAGTGATTTAACACTAAATTCTCCACTAGCTTACCAAAAACTATAATGACATACATATATGTATATATATCTATTTAACATATATAAGATGTAAACCAAAATATCAATTTTGGCGTAAATTTTTACCATTTTAATTTCCTCCGGCTAGATCGATAAGGATCAGGGTTACCAGAGAGCTATGGGCACACCATTAAGGAAATTGCTTTATAGACCCGGGATATTGCCTGCGTGTGTGGGGCACCTTCAATATGTGAAAGCTTGCTATTTTTTGTACGTATGCTCATATTATATTATCTTGTATGTTTCATATATACATATAAGATATGTATTGAGCTTTTTTCTGTATGTTTTTTATTTACTTTTTTCTATTACTTCATGAAGCTTTCATCATAAAATCATACTAGTTAGTCATACTCGATTTTTGCATACTTTTTATCTTTTTATTTGATTGATCAAAAAAAATATTTTTAAATACTAAATTGTAATTTAGTTACATATTTAGCATGGACTAAGTATTATTCTAAACTGCATTTTGCTCGACAACGTTTTTCTTTTTGCTTTGGAAATTTAACTGTGATAAATTTAAACTCAAAATCTCATAAACACCATTGTAACAAATACTTTACATAGGTTTTTTATTTAAACGATCAAGGAATGTCATTATTTTAAGTATATTTTTTATCATCACGACGTATCTCCCACAAAGATAATAGCCAAATGTTGTCAGAGTGGAGAAAATAAATATAATAAATCTTTTCCCAATGAGAATCGAATCCGTGAAACGTCGCGTTAAGGCAGGCACTGTGCCATTGCGCCACTACGGACTTAAGACACACACACTATTAAACATATTATTATAAATGTAAAAAGTATTTACAATAAAATATATATTTAAGAAAAAAATCATATTAACAAGTTCCTTAAAAGCTTTAAATACATACAATCGCTCTACAAAATCCGCAAAGCAAATAAATATATCATAGAAACATAAAATAATAAATATCACAGCTTAAAAAAAATTGATAAAAAAAAAGTTAAAGAAAACGACTCTTAGGACATAAAACACGGGGATGTCTCAAGGAGAAATAGTGATTTATCGTGAGAAGACACTGTACTGTGGCCCTTTCAGGTATACAGGCAGGTGTTGGTCTTTTTTTTTTAGTTTACTTTTTTTCCACGACATATTTCGTTTATTTTCTTATATTTTTGTTAGAATTGTTTTGTTATATGGCATAGGTTTGATTTATTAGTTAAGAAATTAAGTCCTTTTGATTTGAAACACAGGAATAGTGCTCTATATAAAATGTCTTCACGCTCTATCTCGCACAAAGCTGAATAGGCAGAAGGAATCCGCAAGAGCAGTGGGAACCTAGTGTTAAGACACTCTATTTCTCTCTTTTCACCTTTTGTTTCAAGGCATTGCTTGTTGAGTGACGGAATTCATATCTCATAGCAAATAATTCATCTTCCCCAAGTGGGAATGGAACCCACTGACCGTCGCGTTTACAGCAAGACGCTACGCCTCCGCCACAACGGTTTTCTAGATAAAAAAAAAAAACAACTTCTTTTATATTGTAATTTTAAAAGTCATTATACTTATTTCGATCGTATACTGTAGGCAGATATATATCTAGGTGTCAAGACACTCCGCTTGACAGTATAGCGAAGATTAACGCTGCGTTTGGTTTAAGCCCAAAATAAACATGAGTAACATAGCATTTACAGTAATATTGGCAACATATATCTTATATATCATATAAAATATATGACTTTTTATTGCAAATGCACATATATAATGTATACATATAAATAAGTTCTGTATAAGTTTAACTTGAAACGAGTTAAAACCCAAAAAACAAATTGTAATTTGTAGTAATTATTCTGTTATTTTAATTGATGGTTCAACGAAATTATGCCCCAGCCTACATCCACACACTGTTATTATGTAACAAACGATTCAGATCTAAACAATTGTTGATTCTGGAAACGTCGAAAAGAATTATGAATGTGTAATCAAGAAACGCCATTGTGTTCATTTTTGATATTTCTTATCTTTTATCTAATTATTGGTTGTGCATCGTCTAGAATATAAATATTCTGACACTTTTTGATCGAGCTAACTGTTGTTGTTTTGTTGTAATTAAATTTTGTTGTTATGTTTTTTTTTTTTAATTTAGGCGTTTGGAAAATTTGAATAGTTGTAATAAAATGGTTGTAGGTTATCTGTTCGTTAAATGATATGCAAGCTGTCATTTTAATAATCAACTTTTCAATATTAATTTATTTTGACGTGACAACGTCTTAAATTAGGTTGTGCGGCTCGGAGTCAAATATGAAAATGGTAACGTAACGATGTGTCAACTGTCACCGAACTATGATCGGTCCGCCGCGCGTATCACTTGACACATGTACAATGTTTTAGTAAACAAAATATATTTTCTATAGTTAAAATTTGTGCAATTTATACTATAATTATTATTCATATCAATAAATATTCTACCGAGAAAAAGACGTTGTCACGTAAAATTTTCGCCAGTAAAACCCACTTTACAGGCAACCATTTATTTATTTTTTATTTAATCACAAAGCTAAAACAAAAGCTTTCAGTCATACATGCCCTATGTATGACTATCTAGTGGCAAAACACTCTGTTTTGTACCCAATTTTCGAGAGACTGTGTAGTTAATGACGAAACTGTCTTACAAGAACAAGAAAATATAAACCATCCTCGAACGAGAACGGAACCTACAACCAACGCATTACACATACAAAACTATTATTAAATAATATTACAACATATGTATTTCTCGTAGGCCGTCACGCAACAAAAACGGGCATATTTAGACAATTTCCTCAACAAATAACAAAACGCAGGGTCTCGCCCCTACCTCTACCCACCTCTAAAGCATGAGGCATCGCCTATTCAGATATTCACTGGATTATTACAATTTTTCGCCTTATGAATATCGCCTAACCTCGTCTTCGAACCCCACGCCCTCGAGGGTGTCACACCTCAACAATTTTATTTTAATTCTTATTTACAACGACGCCTTATTTCGGTTACAAGATTTTTACTATTTGTTTACGATGGGTAACGTTTTTTAACGCGACGCGACGCGGCCGTAGTCGTTTTTTTGAACGATCCAATTCAAAATTACGCGGTCTCGGTTTCCCTTACATTACTTTACTGGTACAAATTGGCTATTTGAGTGTCTTGTAATGTGGCCCTATGGTGTTGTGGTGGGATTCTGTTGAATGGACGCTGTTAGTACAGGATCGAAGCATAGAAAATATTTTCGATTGTTGTAACAAGTTTTCAATACTTACCGACTTATTAGAGAACTGGATCTAAGAAGTTAGAAAATAGTGTTAGGACACTCAATTTACCAACTAATTTAGTGGTAGAGCTTAACCGCTTTTTTATGTTCTTGCCATAACGAGGCAATAAAATAATTCATTCAATGGATTAGCAACTAACTGACATGTATGAAGAGGCTCATTACAGTAGACGAGGCGAAAGAGGTATGTAGGGACTCTCCGACTACCTCTGAAACTGTCGATGATATAAATTCGTAGAGCGAATGGAAAACGGAGAGATTTATCACTAATTTCTGCATAAAACAGCAAGTGATGAGTGAAACAAAATTACAACTCGTTTTTTAAGGTTCCCAACAAAAGCGCGACGGGTCAAGGACTTTTATTTTCATAAAATCGAATGTTCATTTGGAGTAAAGCGTCATCGCACCACTATCAATCATGCATGCACCATTGCGCCGCTTTTGTTCGTGTTGCGTATTTCGAAAAAAGTGTATAGCGTACGAGAGTTATGGCAGTTGGAACCTTTTCGCACTACACACGCATTCTCCCCATACTAAAAATACTGGATTATTGCAATGCAATGGCTATTATTCAATTAAATTATTAAAATGAACAGTCGATAATTTTAATTATCTGTGTTCGTTTTTTTGTGTTTTGTGTTTATTTTCAGAATAATGACTCTGTTTTATTTAAATGTGTTCAAAATCAGAAGTAGTTTCTGTGTTTATTTTATGTATATGAAGGTTTCTAAGGAACTTAACTTAAGGAATATTTCTCGTTTCTTCGCAACCCGTGGGCCGTAATACACTTATACAGTGTGACACCGTTAAAAAAGTAGCGAAATTGCTAATGGTGTATGATATTGCCTCCCCTATTTTTAGGGTAAGAAACACTGGGGTGGTAACACCTTCGCGATCCCAGGAGGTGTTTTTTTTTTCAAGGATTTTTTTTTCTCTAGATGTTTTTTACGTAATGACGTCGAGGTCCTGTGAGACTTGGGAATATCCATTAGAGAGGAGAAATGTAACAGTTTATTTGTGAAAATGTTAGCTTTTATAGAGTTGCTGTTTGGTAGAGAATTCCTTAAATAATAAAAATATTTTATTAAATTGTATAGGCTATAGTTATAGGCTGAACGGCTAAAGCTATCAAAAAGCTATGCTAGAGGCTCATACTTTGTGATTGTATTTTGTAAATATAGTAGGTGTCGGTTCGATTCCTTGTTCTTACTCTGGTGATAGACGCAACTAAGTTACCCCATTCAACACGCAATGTTTCGAGCTTTGGTGGTAAATGGATACTAAACCTGTTGAAATTTTCTCATACATATATATATTGGTAGATATTTCATATTTATAAATATAGAAATTATTAACTGTTTTTTGGACCGTCGTGGCGCAGAGGCACAACGTCTGCCTGTAATGCGGCTAACGCGACGGTTTCTGGGTTCGATCCCCAGTCGGGGAAGATGGATTTTTCTATTTCCATTTTCTTCGCTCTGGCAACTAAGGCAAAGCGCGGCGTTGAGTTCCGCCACTCAACACGCAATGCCTCGAAAACGGCGGAAAGTGGGGACGGAGTAAGCAGGGATTAAGTAACGGAGTGTCTTAACACTACGTTCATATGGTTCCTGCAGTTCCCTCTGCCTACCCTGCCATGTGCGGGATAAAGCGTGAAGCTAAAAAAAAAAAAAAAAAAAAAAAAAAAAAAAAAAAAAAAAATTAACTGTTTTAACAAATTACCAAACACTTATTAGTTTAGTATTACTTTTTTTCGCTTTATCATATATTTTTCTATTCCTCAGGCAAATGGTGCGGGTCCCGGCGAGAATGGTCATCTCCGCCGGACGTGGCGCGGCGGGTGTACTCCTCAGTGTTCCTGGGCAGCCCTGGTGAATATCCAGGTAAGTTCCACTTCAAATTTTTGTATAAAAACCTCTGCGCCGCGACGTAGAGGCGTAGCGTCTCCCTGTAAATGTGACGGTTTGTGGGTTCGATTTCCATGAAGGGAAGGTGGATTTTTTTATTTTCATTTTCTTCCCTCTATCAACTAACCAAGCGCGGTGTTGAGTTCCGCCACTCAACACACAATCCTTGGAAAAAAGGCGGAAAGCAGGGACGGAGGAATCAGGGACTAAGCAACGGATGTTCCTGCAGTTCCCTCTGTCTACCCTGTCATGTGCGGGATAAAGCGTGAAGACATAAAAACATATATATACATATATATTATATACATTTGTTTGTTGTATGTTATTTTACATATATACTCATTAAGTGGATCTTAACGCCGTATACACTATTTTAATAGAGCGGTAAATTACTAGAAATATTTTGCCTATACCTAATCGTTGATATATCAAGCCTATGTCTGTTATGAACTATACGAAGTCTTCTAAGCGTACTATAGAGTCACCTTTTATGTAAATAACTATATTTTTTATATATATTTGTATATGTAATATATGCTGTACTTAAACAAAACAAGCAAATTCATCGCTGTAGTCCCACAAAGTAGATATAGTGAACTGAAAAATTAAGAGGGAACCTATTAATAAGATCCTCCTGGAGACGGACTTTCATTTGAAGTTAGAAACTTAAAAAAGTTTAAGTCATTTCACACCTCGCTTTGTCCACTTGAACATGGAAAAATCATTAAGATTTAATCATTCTACTGAGTGTAAGTGGTCATAATTGTCTCTATTTTAGTCCTTATTTAGAAATCGTAGAAGATGTAAAAAAAATTAAAAAAAAAACATTAAAAATAAGGTACCATTCATTTTTAAATGGAACTAAAAGTGAGAAAATACGAAAACATATAAATATATATACACAAAAACGTCTATCCGTATATAAAATTAGTGTTACCGTCCGCATCAGTGTTAACAAGTAACAAGTAACAATTCGGCGTCTGTCCTCGCTCGCCTTATATAAATATTTATATATCCCACATCTCGTTGACAGTCAAATCGGTCTTATAACGATGTGGTGAAAACCAACGACAAATTTCATACTTACTTACGATTTTACATTTGTGATAGTTTTTTGTGTTTTTGTTTCAATTTTGCGGGGATTTTCGTCGATTTTGGATTTTGGATGCTAAAATCCAATATCAAAATTTAAAGTGGAGAAGGAGAATTACGTTACTAAATATATCGCTCTAATTAATGAGATATGGTAGATTTTATAGCGTTGTTTATCTTGTAATAGGTATATGATACAGCATGTGAAGCGTCGTATAGAAGATGATTGTAGGTTTGATGTATCTACTTGACGAAATATTATTTTCTTTTGTGCAACCTGGGGAGGCACGGAGGGAGATGGTAAATTCTTGCTTACCACAAACTAGTCTGGTTATATTGGAATTGTTTCTTTTTGTAAAAAAATAGGCTGAAAATGTTGAGGCTATAAACTCTTGGATAATATCTTAAAGGTTTCGAGGTTCTTCTCCTTCTTCTCAAGTGGTGAAGATAAACTAAATATGAACATTACTCTAAATAAGCTATAAACGTACATTCACTTAATACAATGACGTCATAAAATTGCATATAATTTATGAAATCTTAAAAATAACTATTTTTCTATATTTTTAATATTAAATACAAAACACCTCTTTTATACCAATACAAATATATAGGGACTATATACTAAAATAACATTCAAAGTTGTTTTTGATCTATCTCGTAACAAAAATACAGACATATTAATAAATATTAGGATTTAGTACCGAATATTGTTCAATCAAACCACTTGTCATATAACAAAAGATATCGATATACCAACGCCATCTATTAGCCCATTCATAACAATAAAATGAAAGCCAACGTTCAAGCTAAATTAAATCCTACACCATTGCAATAAAGCAACAATTTCAATAACACAAACGTGCACTTCCAACGTTAAGCACTGTACACGTCAACACCATTCATCTCTTTTCCGCACGTGGCTTTGATATATTGTTGTCTCCCTCGTATCATACTACATCAGCTTCATTGCCCGTTTCCATTACACTAAATCAATTATTCGCACTTAACAGGCATTTCGGATTGTTTTGTCGTTTCCGAAATAAACAAATATTTTTTTTAGTATAAATGTAAAACTGGGCTTAGATGTAAAAAAATCAGCTAAATTTATATTCAAAAAGTTTAAAAGTACAATTTATATATTATATTTTTGATAATATATGTAGAAAATATATATATATGTATATTAGGCGAACAAAGGGTTTAAAGTATAGGTTATATGATGTAATATTTATATATTTTCTTAAAGAAATTTTCCCAGTACCATTTTCTTCACAAAGATGCGGAATAAAATGGTAAAATCGCTAGAAACGAAACCATTATTCGAAGCTTCGTTACAATTCCGATTTTTATCTAACGTCTCGAATGAATGCCGAAGACGGATTACAGTACACAAAAACTGCGATAGAAAAGGACACTCACAGTCAATCGATGCCGTCCTCAAATAGAAAGGATTGAAAGAAAGAGCACGCGCGATCTCGTCTTTACGACGTGTAAAAGAGATATAACAATTCCTTATGTTGCTATTCTTAAGTCATTTGCGCGTCTAAAATAGCTCTTTAATACTTAGAGTTAAGGTCGTTTTTCTATTGTTATTATTACATAATGACAATTGTAGCGTTTAATACTGAAATGTTATAACTTGATTTCGATCTGTAAGGGATATTAGGCTCAGCGGTTGTGTTAGAAGGTTTATTTTAGGAAGTACATAGTTCAAACCAGGCTGGTAGTATGGTTGCTATGGTGACCCGCTGCGCTGGAATGTTTAGGTTAACTTGAAGAGTTGCCCGCATCAACGATGATTTTCTCATAAATTAGAATATATGTATGTATTGTAGACATAAATAAATATAGTCACATTTGGCTTTACAGCTGATATTTGCTTTAGTTTTGTTTCATGTCAATTGAATGTTATTTCTTTAATTTTTGAATAGTTTCACGCTTAGTTTTTGAATAGTTTCACGACCGTAGGAACCAAAAGTTAAGACACTCCGTTCTCCGCTTTCTGCCTTTACGGGACATTGTGTGTCGAGTGGTGGAACTCAACGCCGCGTTTGCCTAGTTGCAAAAACGATGAAAATGGAAATGAAATCTATCCTCTCTAAGTAGGAATCGAACACACAAACCGTTGCGTTTACAGGCAGATGCTACGCCTTAGCGCCACGACGGTCACCGCTTGGTTTCTTTTTATATTAAAATTTAAATATATTTACAATTTTTCTATATGGACAACATTAGGATAAGACATTGTTTGATATATTTTCAAATATTCTTCAAAAAAGGAATATAAACAACCATATAATAAGCAGTAATAAATATAAGCAAGTCCGTCGTGATGCAGAGGCGTAAGCGTCTGCGTGTAAACGTAACGGTTTGAGTGTTCGATTCCCACTCGAAGAAGATGGATTTTTCTATTACCATTTTCTTCACTCTGAAAATTAGGCAAAGCGTGGCGTTGGGTTCCGCCACTCAACACGCAATGCCTCGAATAAGGCGGGAAGCGGAGACGGAGAAAGCAGGGACTAAGCAACGGAGTGTCTTAACACTAGGTTCATATGGTTCCTGCAGTTCCCTCTGCCTACCCTGGTATATGCGGGATAAAAGCGTGAAGCTATAAAAAAAATATAAGCATTAGTACGTGTTGAGTGCCCAACGAAAGGGGAAGTACTTGGAACGGAGTATCTTAACACTAAATTCCCGCAGTTCCTGCCGTTCCCTCTGCCTACCCTGCTATGAGCGGGATAAAGCATGACGCTACAAAAATACGACAAAGCTTAATAGTAAACGTCTACGTGACAACGACCTTGTAGTCACAAGTTCAAACCATTCAATTATTTATATAACATTTTCAATATTACTTTAGATATTAACGTATGTAAGTACCTAATTTAGGAAATATATTTACCGTTGTTTTATTAAAACAAAGCCATGTTCATCCATCTTAGCTCCGGCAATATAATTATATGGGGTTCGAGCTAATTTTGAATTTTTCAATTCACGCTTAAAATACAAAATTAGGGAGACAGGTATACCTTGCAGGAGTGAGATAGAATGAAATTGCTCAATTTGCGCTCAACTCATAATGTGGCTTCGAGTTTCTTTCCCAAAAAAACCCAATAAGATCGATCTCTTGCCATGTCAGCAAATTGGTGTCCGTTAAGCTTTGTGTGGGATCATATATATAAACATGTATGTATGTATGTATGTATGTATGTATGTATGTATGTATGTATGTATGTATGTATGTATGTATGTATGTATGTATGTATGTATATATATATATATAGATATATATATATATATATATATATATATATATATATATATATATATATATATATATATATATATATATATATATATATATATATATATATATATATATATATATATATATATATATATATATATATATATATATATATATATATATATATATATATATATATATATATATATATATATATATATATATATATATATATATATATATATATATATATATATATATATATATATATATATATATATATATATATATATATATATATATATATATATATATATATATATATATATATATATATATATATAATATTATATATTTTTAAGAAGTTCAGATAGAATATTTTGTTTTAAGCTAAGTATTATCAAAATGTGCGTGGTTCAATTTGTTCTTATACTAGAAAGCGGCATAAATGTAATGTTAAAGAAATACCTACAAAAAAGAAATCTCACGCGTCCTTATCATATATCGCTGGTTCAAAGCTCACCAGTTAAGCTTAACGATACATTTTAGTCTCCAACAATTTTGTTTTAAATTTCACAAAGTGTGGAAAGTGTTTCATTGTCGTGTTATTTAATAAAATATTAATACACCAGGAGAGTTACAAAAAACTTAGTGTCTGGACTCTCTGTTTTTCATTTTTCACACAATTTTATTAAGTTATTAAATTAAAAGCAGTTTCAGACAATATTGACCATACCCCACCAGGAATGCGATATCAATCCTAATCTCTGGGCCTTAATTCTCCACACACTTTTAGATATTTCTTAATATTTTCTTTGATTCTCCAAAATATACATATATTAATAAAACTTCTTATTCTACGATTAAGTGCATTTTTCTCTAAAAAATTTGTAAACGTAGATATAAAAAAATAGTTTTAAACCGTCCCGAGTTGTCGACGCGACGATCGTTCACCGGTCGCGAAAATTGCATCGACTTTACTCATCGGTGACTGTACTGTAACGCAATTAAGCTCGGCCTATCTATCGATGGGGAGATAGCTTGGATTTTACTGCGGAACCTGTTTTTACCAAGGTTACTTTATTTAATCGCTATTTATATATATATACACATATTACATATATATATTATATACAATTCATCGATGACTCGACGAATGAGTAATCATTTCCATCTCTCCAGTCACCCAGACATGGCTTTTTGTCATTGTTATCAATATATACTTTAATATACATACGTACATGTTTGTTTTATTTATTAAAACAAATGACAGTATTAAATGCTGGATATAAAATTGATTTAACATTTTCACTTAATTTTTTATGATAAATTTTAATTAAAAAATTATTATCCATAAAAGATTAATTAAAAAATATATCGTGTATAGTTTATCTCGTTACACGTTTTTAACCTAAGAAGCAATACATCGCGGTAATCTCTGTACTTCGTTCGTTAAAATGTTTTATTTAAATTGGTATAAATAATAAACTCTGTTGAAACGTACCTATATATGGCAGTATTGCTTGTAACGGCTGTTCCTCACTTTACAGCTCTGGTCTGTGCTAGCTCTTTAGTCCTATCAATAATATTTGAAGTTAAAATAAAATATATATAGTGTTTGTGATAGTAAAAAAAGTAATAACAACATATACCTATTACCTAGTACATTGGCTAACATATTATTATGTTGAAATACTTAGAAGTAACATCATAAACCAACAAAATGTAAAATATTTAATTACTTATCATTAAACTACAACTATCTGTCTTAGATCCGGTATGTTCCAACAGATATAAACAGATAAACATTTTATATACATATTCAATCTCAGATTATCTCAATTTTAATGCAATCACCCGGTGGTCCAAAGCATGAGTGAACAATTTGTAAGTTTCGTTACAGCGGCGCTCTGCTCTGACCTCTCACCTCAAGCAAGAGCCGAGAGCCGATTATATGCTAATACAAGAATAACCTGCCATTTACGTAAACGAGATGTACAATGAATATTCCACTTTGGAATTGAAGAAATATTTTATTTGAACTAGCAACCTGCTGCGCTTTATCTGCATGATCAATATTTATTATGTTATTTCTTTACTCAAAGAATTTAAACAGATTAATTCATAAATAATTATTTAAATACGGTATTAATATATTTAATATATTTATTTTTTATGAAATCATATAGGTAAATTAGTTTTATTATTAAAAAAATAGTGTTTACACAGAAGTCGCATTTCCTGTGGCAGTTTGCGTCACCAAAATATTTGAAAGCTTTCCAAGTGAAGTGTAGGCGTCATTTGATTAACAAACTTGTATTAAGCTTTGATAACTGTAATTGGTCAAACTTGTTTTGTTAGTTTATTGTGAGAGACTGTGGGCGACATTGAGAGTCCAAAATATGAAGCGGTGGACATCGGATTGGTAAGCTTTAGTTGCTTAGGTACCACCATCTACACTAGGCACTGAGGCCGCAACTCAAAAGCGCGATCCTCACAGACACACCCACGTCTTCATTAAAAGCACTCGCTTATCGTTAAAATCGATCTCGTTACGAACAATGAAATGCGTCGAAACAAAAAGCAGGCGAGCGTCGAACGAATACAAGAAATGTAATCGGACGAACGCAGCACCAAATAAAATAAAACCTCAATCAAAAATCTTAAGGCATTCGGTATCATAACCGGAGCGGTGCGTCGACCCGGCCGCCATACGAAAACACCGTGTGAGTTACACGACTGCGACCAAAAAAAAACAACAAAACTATAATAATGTAACGCACTAAGTATCCGTCTTAAAAATACGCCTCGATCTCTGTTGCGCGCGTCGCGGCATTAGCGCGCCGTGGAAACGCGTCCTGTGCCGTCGAGAAATAATGAACCGTCTGTTATGGGATATAGGGTCGTTGTTGCGTCAGCGGGGTGAGCAGGGCCAGAGGGTGACGGCGGGGTGCGGCGGGCGCGGGGAGGGGAGGTGATGGATGGCCCAATCAGGCGGCGTGGCGGTGCCGCGCTAATCGTGCAGTGCGCCCCGAGCCGGACGCACACACGCGCGTCACTCACACTGCCGAGATGCCATGACACGTAAAAGCGCATAGCCTTCCGAGATGCCTACCGCGGGAAAAATCGATGGAAAACAGAGAACGCCCCTCGAACAAACATGAGTTATTTACGTCTCGATCGATAGCCACCAACTGTTGTAAACACGGCGGAATCGGGGAAAAAACCTTGAAGCACTCACCCTGGGCTATTAACGGCCACGTGACTAATTTCGAGCTGTCACTCGCAGAGGCAGAGCACGTGAGCCGTCGGCCCGCCGCACTCTTTACACAGATGCTGCGTGCTCCAGTATATAAATAAAAAAAACCTTAGTAAAATAAATAAACGATTAATACTTTGTACTGCGAATTATGTATATTTGTGTACAGGTCAGATGTAGATGCATACATATATGCTAAGTTTATCCGAGGCCTCGGTATTAAGAGATATGGCCGAATAGGCACCGAAATTTAGTTAGAAAGACCGTATTTACCCAATCGAGTTTATTTCTCACGACCTACTGTTAAGCAGAAATTGACTGTTTTTGCAAAGCATCGACAATTTGGTGCCGTTTAAGTTCAAAGTCACCTGTAAAAAGCGTATAGGATCTGGCGATTCATTACGACTGGAACGATTCACATAAATCAACGGCCATCGCATTTTATCAAGACCTTTCTCTAATCCTGCCTGAATTGAAACGAATCTAATGAAACTGAGTAGGTAGGTAGGTGTGTACATCTATACCCATATGGTATAGGTACCTATATCATATAGGTACGGGTATGTCGGATAAAAAACCAACACGGCATCGAGATACCCTACGATCATTTCGACTTTTTTCCGGCGTTCGGTCTCGAGGCGTGCGTTTTTTTTCTTATTTTATATTTTTTAATGCTGTCTTGTAAGTTTTTTTGTTCGCCTTTTCATAAATATTTTAGAATCGGATTCATTCGGGGACAGGCGAGGCGAATGGATTAGGATTTAGATATTTTCGGGGCGAGTAATTTATGCCCGTCTTTGTTGAGATATGAATAATGTGAGCCAGTGATAAATCTCCCTCGCTATCGGCGGTTCAGACGTCGGAACTTGGCGTTTGCTTTAATAGTTTCCGCTTTACATTGGCTATCTTGATCCGTAATGGTGTTTGTTTTTACGCTTCTATTGCGACTAGATTGATAACTTTATAGTGAACTTTGCGGTTAGGTTTGCCATTTGCTGTTCAGATTGAACTTGAGATTGATGGATTGATAGGTTTATGTAGTTGTGACTTTTTGATTGTTTTACATTTTTTTTTATAGCTTGACGATTTATTCTGTATACCTATAGCAGGTGTAGGCGGAGGGAAGTGTAGGAACCACGGGAACTTGGTGTTTATTCACTCCATTCTCCGCTTTCCTGTTTTTGAAGCATTGCGTGTTGAGTTGCGGAATTGTTAGAGCGAAAAAATTGGAAATGAAAAAACCCATATTCCCCGAGTAGGAATCGAACCCACAACCCATCACGCTTACAGATAGACGCCACGCTTCTGCGCCACAACGGCCCTCAATTATTGCACATGCATATATTTAAAAATTATAACACATATTTTTATAAATTTAATTTTCACAGCTACAATTTTTACAATTTGTTTTAAATAAAAATAAGATATTTTATTGAAACCGATATCCACAACATAGTATTAACTGTACATACCTTAATCAAAGGCCAGAAAAAAGGGTATTAAATTCTAAAACAATTTAAGTGGTCTCCCATTTAAATTCCAATAAAACTGATTTCAACTATAAAGTACAAGCAGCTATTCGAGACATGCGGCCCGTTTAAAAAACCCTTAACGAAATTATCAAAGTAACAAAAACGGGCTCCAACTCGATGATTTACCGACGTCAATCTTGACAGCTCGTAGCTTTGTTTGACCAAAATTATAGTAATTTTATATAACATCCATGCACTTAGAATGGTTTAAAAAACATAAATCCAATGAAAAATAGCATAATATATGACTAATAGATAGAGTATGTTAAGAATGCGGGCTATTATTGTTAGGGAGGTTTTTTGTAGGTTGTTTAGGTATGGGTATTAATTTTATACCTATAATTTACGGTATTATGACAAAGTAGAGGCGTGAAATTCGGGAAGCTGATACTGGGGATATATATATATATATATATATATATATATATATATATATATATATATATATATATATATATATATATATATATATATATATATATATATATATATATATATATATATATATATATATATATATATATATATATATATATATATATATATATATATATATATATATATATATATATATATATATATATTTATATATAAAACCTTTCAAAGTTTCCGTAATGCGTTATATATTTTATTACCATCCGAGTACTACCTACACGCCACCGGCCATTCGAATATATTTTTTAAACTTAAAATTAACTTTACATTTTGAAATTTCTTATTTTATTTAGTATCTATAGTCATTTTGAATGACATTTATTTTTTTTCCTAAAATACTGTACTAATAGTGGAATTAAACACCCACTAATACATCATATTATATGTTATTCGTACCTCAAACAATCGTTTCCAGCCAAACACAGCCACTGTGCTATGATAGTGAGATTTCAAACGATAATAGTACCTTTATAAATATATATGAAAATCGCAAAATTTATAAGCATCTGTAGGTAAGACGGTCCATATTAAATAAATTTAGTAAACGAAACATGTGCTCAGTCCTCCGTCCACTGTCCTCCATCCCGCGTCCTCTTTCTCTGCATCACAATAAAAATGCGGATTTGACAAGATTAAAATTGTAATTCAAGTTATTTTTGACGTGCGTCTTATTGCTTTTTCGCTACGGATCGTTTTTTTTTCCTTTTTTTTTTTTGCATTTAGCCGCGAGACGGTGTAATCCTGGACGCGAAACGAATAAATAAACGAAAATACTTACAATATACGAGACGAATATGCGATTTGACATAAAATCTTCATATACTTTTCTTATTTATTAATTGCACAGATTATAATAAAGTATCAGTATGAAATTATTATTTTTTTTTTTTAATTTTGATCGTCTGACATTGGCTGAATGCATATAACTAAGTTAATGTGTTTTGTTACTTTCTTCAATTTGTATACAGAAAGAGGTAAAGGAATTACCGCAATTTCTCAAGTGGAATTTGAACACACGTCCATTGGATATGCGTGACTATTTAAGTCATGTACTCTAAGGGAACCACGATGACATCACTCATTCATTTATAAGAAACCATAAAAATAGATTTCTACGAAGAAAAATTTATTAAAATGTCATCCTATAACCATATACGTACATTTTATTATTTTATATTACAATAATATAAACAATTTGTGAAACGTCAAAAGATTAAAGCCACCTACTGGCAATAAAATTTCTTTAAAGGCTTAAGAAAGGATTTCTCATTACATTATGTGAGTGATTTGATAGCTTGTTGGAATAAAATATCGCTTTTGGCATAAACTCATCGTGTCTGGGACACTTTAAATTAAAAAAAAAAAGTACACCGACCTCTGCAGTTTCCCGCCGAGCTGTCAATATTCATTTTGAAATGCGGTTACGGAATTATTTAATTACATAATTTAAATAAAAATAAATGTTATTTGGAAATAATTAAAGTTTATTGTTTTGTTATTTTTTATAATATTAGAATAAGTATATATAAAATTAAGTATTATAGCACAGTGGTTACAAATTAGTTCTAGGTTCGAGTTGTGGTCGATGCGAATTAATTGTATTAATTCTCCTTATGTAAAAACCTCTCAGTTAAGACTAATGCAACGAATCTCTTTTCTATAAGAAATCTGGTTTTTTACAGAAAAGAGAGGAGTGCTTTGACACTAAGTTCTCTCTATGAATTATCAAATAAAATTCATTATATTCCAAATAAATAAAAAGGCTGATTGAATGAGACAATAGTTAATAAGAAAATAATTAAGTATAGTTATAGGCAATGAAACATAGATTTACATACAAAAATTGTAGCTATTTTACTTTAAATTAAAATATCTGAAAATCTTCATTGTTCCATCAAATCGGTCTTAAAATTATTAAAAATAATTTCAATATCAAAACTGGCTTCAATTCGTCAGTACAATACAATAAAATACAATAATTCCATACTACACAGGTACCTAGGTAGGTACGTACATTGTTTCCCACATCGCACACCTAACTGCACTCGATCACGGACATTACCAGCGATTACCGCTAATGTTACGTGTTGGTGATTTGAAATAATCACGCTGAACACCTACACATGGCTATTTAATCACATTCGATGGACTTTATGATGCAGAATACATACATATATAGATATATACACATATAGATATATAGGCGCAGAGTCTACCTGTAAACGCGTCGGTTTGTCGGTTCGATTCCCATGAGGGGAAGATGGATTTTTCTATTTCCATTTTCTTTGCTCTGGCATCTAGGCAAAGCGCGGCGTTGAGTTACGCCACTCAACATGCAATGCCTCGAAAAAGACGGAAATAGATGTATAGGTATGAGTAAAAACAATTTTTTTAAAAAGTATACAGTATTGAGATATATGCTTATCTATATTAATATAACAAAGTACACGCGCTTTGCACGCGCTAACCTCAGGAACTACTAGTACGAATTGACATTGGTATTAGTTTGGTTATGGATATTCTATTTTCATATAATTTAGAACACCTATATATATACAGCATTACAGGTATTTACACTGTTTCCTTTACATTTTTATTTATTAGATATTAGAGCAAAACCACGTGTAAAAACTAGTTTATGATACAATACTTAAAATATATTATAAGCATCTTGAACTACTGGTGGTTGTAGGACTTCGAAGGTAAAAGTACGCTAAATTCGATCTTTCAAACTTTTTAAAGCTCTTTAAAGTTGTGTAAAGCTTCATAAATATTTTTTTTAGCTTCACGCTTTATCCCGCAAATGGCAGTGTAGGCAGAGGGAACTGCAGGGACCGTAGGAACCTAGTGTTAAGACACTTCATAAATATTGAAGGAAGAATTCAACGAGAAATTATGCCATTGTGTAACATTTTTAAATTACGTCAATCAGAAACGAAGTGATGCAGTGATACGTGTAGGACGCGACGACACCTTTATTTTTAGTTACGAGTTGGATTTCAGGCTCCAAGTAGATGATTTTAAATAATAGAATAAAGTTATTTTGTTTTTTTTTTTAATGACAAAACATATATAGACTGATTAAATATATTTATATACAATAAAAATGTATTATCTATGGCAACCACAAGTTACGTCTAAAAAATAGTCAACAGATAATAAAATAAATACAAGTTAACAAGAGTGAGGAGTGCAGGCTGTTAGAGCTGTGGTTTTTGTCAACTAAGCGTCAAACCGCATCGCGTTATGTCAAAGAAATCTATTATCATTGACAATGGTACACAGACAATGGTATTTTTTTAATTTGGTAAGCGAAGGCATATCTACATACAGGTATTTCGATTTTTTAAGTTCAAAATGTTTTATTTGTCTGTTTATTATTATTAGATTATAGGACATATAGGTTTGTTGGAGGTTATTTAACAGACGTGTGAAAGACGGAGATGTAATAGCAGGTTGAAATCACTTGAATTTCAATAAATTTTGTGATGTTTTTGGGGGAGGTATATGTCAAAGAAAATATGATAGTATAGAGAAATGTATTGTGTTAATAAATATATACATACTTTAACCTTCCAGTAAATGATAAATATCGATTTTAATGCTTAGTGTTGCTATTCAAAGATAGATGGCGTTGCATTGAAACTGGATTTCTCAAGTTCTAATAAACTAGATAAAAAAATCTATAATATCACATACCTGTGCTAACCATATATACATATAACATATTGCATATGTATATCTTTATATCTGTGACAATTTGGCAAATAAATTTGAATACATTTTGAAATTAGCTCAGCTCCTAACAGTGACTGTAAAGTGTTTATACATCACTACACTTGTACTATAAATCTATATGATTTGGCATAAATTAACATTTTAACGGGCGTCGTCGTGACATCGGGCCGGGAACGTTTAGCGATCCATAAAATTAGAACAAAAGATCTCGCTCGAATCAAGACATTGTAGATGTTGTGAACGAAATGACGTACGTTTAACATTTGTTTCAATGTTTCAGACAATTTACAGCTGGTTTCTATATAGTTGGATTGTTATTTGGCTGTATCTATGTTAAATGGATATTTTACATAAAAATATAATATAAATTATGAAACGGCCTCATTGTTTAATCTTTTGAAATACTGTCTAAATTCTCTATTTTTCATTGAAATATAAAAAATATAAATATATTTAGATTCAGATTTTCCATCTTTGTTTTTGGCTTCACGCTGCATCCCACGTATAGGAGGGTTAGCCAGAGGGAATATAGTGTCGAGACACTGCATTCTCCAATTTATGCTCCACTTTACCTTTATATATAAGACAAGTGAACCAACAACCTTCACGTACACACGGACGGCTTCTTCGCTAACTTTTTCATACCATAGCCTCTATGTAACATGAAATAAAAAATAAATAAGTGTATATTCTAGTCTATTAATAGTTAAACCATACTAGTCGATGGCTACAGATATACAGGCTGGCGGTTTCGTCGAAATCCCGCGGCCAACGCTTCCGAACGCAACGCGCGCTGTAATTAAAAACAAACGGGCGCACCATTGTTTACGTTTCTGAACGAATTGCCTTTTGTGTGGGATGATGTGTACGAAAATATGCTACGTACGTACACAGAATATTAAGGCAATAAATCCCATTGGATATCTTTTTGTTTCATACTTTCGCGCAATATGCTAAAGTTGATTTTTTCGATTATTTTATTACAATTCGATTATTGTAATCGATTTTTTGTAATTGGAACGGGAATCGATACAGATAAAATATTAAAACAAATAAATCAATTTTCTGTCATTGTTGTCATTAATCTAAAAATATATATATGTATATGAAATTATATCGTTTTAGCACTTCATATATATTTTGGCATAATAACTTCTAAGATTTTCATATTAAATTAGGTATTCAGACGATCTATATTAAACGCGATGTATCACTCGTAACAAGGTGGGCGGGTGGTGTCCGTTGTAACTGAACTGTCATGCCGATTTGGATAAATATATAATTAGAAGCGAACGAATGATGTCAGATTTTAGTATCGTGACAGTGTCTTAGATAGGCTGCTGTTTCTCTATAATATTTAATTATAGTTTTGCAATCACTTTTGTATGGTTTTAAAGAAAATGTGTAAGTAAATTGTAAGCAGATACACATATATGAATAAAATTTTTATAATATACGATATCAGTATAAAATAGCTAATTTTTTTTATTAAAAAATATTTAAATATAAATTTACGTAACGTATTTTTGTATGTATTTAGTTGAAACAACGGTTATAGATTCTGTATTTCTCGTTCATATAGACAAAGCAAATAAATAGAAAAATGGACAAAAACAGAAAAAGGTCTAAACTTTAAATGCTTACTGTCTCCAATATAAACAGGATATAGTGTAAAAAAAAGCCATTCTCATATCCTCCCTCATAAATTTACCTTATTCATAAATAACAAGTGAATGAACTTATTTTATTGAACTATTAACACTTAGGTATAGCTCACGGCAATATAAACCGGTGTTGCCACCATAAAAATACAAACAAGCTTATTCAGAACCCGCTAAAAGTAGCATACATTCGCCAATTAGCTATTAAGTAGCTTTAGCGCACTAAATTCTGTGCCAAAAAAAAAAACTAATACACTTTCTCGGTATAACGAATAATTGTCTTTTCTAACAAGCTTTCGGCCTATTTGTGCTGGAGTCGGGGAAAAGTCCATACGACATAAATAACCGCTCTTAATTAAGCAACCGTAAACAAGAATATAGCCATTTCTATTTGGCGTCGACTCATGTAAAGTTAACTTGCAAGTTCATGCGTATGAGACGCGTTACGACACATCAATCGAATTTTAATCCCGCATCGAGTTATGGAAGTTTAAAATCAGTTATTTTATTGCGTATAAATAATAAATACCTCCCTTTATGATATTCATGAAAGTAATGTTTGTTTTTCACCTGATTTATTTAGTTACGTGATCGTAAAACGTTCGGTTTACGAGCACAGATAATGACTCAATTAGATAGATTCGATTTAATATCTGTGCCCGGTGACAGGTAACGTCGGTTTGACATTTGTGAAAATTGAAGTCAAATTTTATGTTGCCACATGAATTTATTTACAAAATAAAGAAATGTCATAATTACCATCAGATGAATAATAAATAACTTTAAATTTCATAATTCTTTTTTCTTGTTCTTCGTCTTACGCTTAGTCCTAATAAATTGCCAACTTTAAGTCATTGGCAAGTTGTTATGTTAATGTTTTCAATTTACTCCATACAATTAAATACTTATAAGGATTAACGATACCAATAAATAGTTTTAATAACTTTCAACCTTAATATTCGTTTCGCGTAGCGTTCGGTGGCGGCCATAGTTTCGTCACGTTTTTATTCAAATAACAATTAGTTGCAGGCCAGTGTCGTCGAGACCGGCATTCAGAAGTATTTTTGTACTATAGCCGGAACTGGTGCTATGGATTAGCATTTTACTCTGAATAAGCCATGTGTTTGGTCTAGGCAGGAATGCAAAGTAGTTGTTAACCGTGTTTGTGTCTGTTGTATGCATTATAATGATATACTATATGTGGAAAGATATATATTTAGATATATATGATAATGTTATGAGAGCAGCAAAGGAACAATGATTTTTTGTTTTTTTTTTTAATATATATAAAAATTGCATAAGACCGTCATGACCCAGTAGTACAACGCCATCTCATATTTATGACTGTGGGATCGATTCTTTTTATATTATTTCTTAAAAAAGTATTTAGAGAGAAGAGAAATAATGAAATTGAATCGTATTCTTATAATTCAATTGTTTTACATCAAATTTATTTGTTATTATTATGAAAACAAAAAAATATTAAATTTAATTTTGCTATTTATAATAAATAACAAGCTTGAAAGCTTACTTTATATTAAAATAAAGTAAAAAAAAATATATAAACAATTTTACCTGGCAACATACAAGGTCCGCATCTTGACTGATTAGTGGGGTTGCCTTAATTAAAAAAAAGACAACAACTCTTAAAGAAAACCCTATAATTTAGGCAATAAGAGCTTTTTTCCCAAAAATATCATCATTTCGCCCAAAAAAACCACGAACGATGACATCGTTTCGATTTCGATAACATACTTTTTTTCTTAGTATTAATTTTCGCCTCCCGATACTAAGATGATACCACGGTCGTGATGTAGCTTCAAGCTTTTTAGGCCTTTTTTCATATAACGACCCCTGCTGTCTCGAAATTGCCGCAGCCTCTTGATACAGTAATAATTTCTGCAACCAAGATAATAATTAAATGAGGGACACTCAATAACTCAAACCATTTAGTGGTATAATAAAATTATTAATAGCATCGTAAAGTTTTTAAAGCTTTGAAAAGCTTATGCGTGTTATTGTAGAACTAGCTCTGACTTGAGTTTATGGAGCTTTTGTAGGCGTTTATAAGTTTATCTTGTGTGTTAATGTAAAGGTATTTTTTTATGTTCATACATCTAATGCAAAGACGCGAGTGTCATTTTATTTTGTACTATCTGTGGATTTTATTTGTTGGACGCCATATTGGATCTTTTATTATCTGTGTTCTTAATAAAAATAATAGTAAACATTTTCATTTTTAATATCTTTGTAACACGTACAGCATTACACTGTTGCTTCATTTTTGCTTCAAAAAAGAAAAGAACATTTTACTTCATATTTCTTTATTATATAATTTTTAATTAACAATTAGAACTCTTTAATTTTCAGTATAAGTCCTTAGCGTGTATTGACACTTCGAAAATAAAGACACTAGGTTCCCACGGTTCCTGCGATTCCCCCTACCCTGCTATATGCGGGATAAAGCGTGAAACTAAAAAAAATATATGTATAAACTTTTTCATCGAAATACTGTTATTATTATAAAACACCCGAGATATGAACCCACGCTCACCTCAATAATAAATACATATTTCGCTTATAATTTTACCTTATTGTCATGTAAGAAACCTAATACGTGAAGAGAAAGATGGTCGCATCAAATAGGTACAAATGAATCACACGAGATATAATGTTACAGACGTACCTACAGCAGTGTTCATAAATACGCGATATGAGGCCGGGATTAATGTTCTTTGCTGGCAAGTGCGTGGGCGACACTTGCTTTTTACTTTGATTTTTGATTTTAACATTAAAATGACTTTTTTTTACTTATTTTGCTTTTGGTTGGTTGGAATTTTTGGAATTTTCTGTAGGCTTCTGTTGTTTTCGTAGGAAGGGAATTGTGTGTTGTATATAGGTTAACCCGTGGATGTGACGTAATGATATTATTTAAAATTTTCAATGTTTTTTTAATGTAAAAATATAGGTATATTTTAAAATTAGGAACGTTATTTTTATTATTTATAATCACAAAGAAGCTTAAAAGCCTACTTTCTATTAAAATTAAAAAATATATAAAACAATTTTACCTGGAAACATATAAGATCTGAAAGTCTTTAGACTTTACTTATACTGAAGCTGAAAAATAATAATTTGAGACGTTAAACATAATCACACATTGACAAATTTTCCATTAACTTTGTTCAGGACAATTTATGTCATTTTCATCAATAACTTAGCTTACAACGCATAAATATTTTACCACAATATGTTCTTATAAAACCAATTTGCTTCCGCTACTGAAGGGTTAAACAGATTGTCAAGTCAATAATAATACCATGTTTGGTACAAAATGTGTTACAAAGTAATTTGAATAATTTGCATTTAAACCATGTGTCAAATATGAACGAATTCACTTAACTTGATGCGACTCGCCCTAACCCCTTTATATGAATATTGACTAAATATTTTTCATTTATATACAAAAATATACATTTAAATGAATTTAATATGTATATAATTTTTAATTTCATATAAATTGTATTAAAAGCTCTTTGAAAGCTCTAGTTTTAATATTTTTTGCCGTTTCGTATATAATCTTTTTATAGTTTCCTCTTATTTTAGACATTTTCTTAAGAAGTTACACGAAAGTCTATATATATAATAAATATAAAAGTTCTCCAAGTAGGAATTGAACCTAAGACCAATTCGTTCTTAAAAGCAACGGCGCCATAATCACAACTTTATGACGCAGCACCCATTTAAAAATACGGCATTTATCGAGAGTATTTGAGTATGCAAAAATCGCCGCCAAGGGTGAATATTAAGTAATGAACTTTAGTACAATATTCCTCAATTAAAATTCAAATTGAAATCAATGCGCGAGTGAACGTTAGGAGCCCTAATCCGTTAATATGTGTTTAGCGACACGACATTGGGGCTGGACTTATTTTGATTATATACACGTATGGCGATAGATCTTTTTGTTTAATTTTTATATAAAAAATGATAGAAAATAATAAAGAGAGTACAGAGAAGTAGATTTTGCTAGGATACCATTCGTTCTTATAGTTACTAGTTCGAATTCTGCTTTGTGTAGGTTAAGATTGATGTATATTTTCTTATTAGATTTTATTTAACAGTATGCTAAAATTGCTTTAAATTAAATTTATATCACTAGCATGTATGTAGCAATAAATAATTACAAAACAAACAACATTACTCTGGATTGGAACCTGCTACCATTTAAACATGTAATTTCTATACACTTACACTTACACTTGTGTAAACTTTTACATCATAAGTAAAAAGTGTCACCTACACACAATCAATCACAAAAAAACTTGAAAAAACAATACTAATACTCACTAAACGGTCCAAAAGACCAGCTTCCTGCGAAATATTCTTGAATCGTCTCAGCACTTAATGGTCTATAAAGGCACCCCATAACTTGCCTATCTAGAGGATCATTTCGAGTGTTATTCCCTCTTAATTGGCCGTTCCGGGCGGAATCGTCAATTCGAGATATTAAACTAATTTTCAATGCTGTGTAATCGTGGAGACGTGCCTTTGTAAGGGTTAACTTACTGTCATGAAATTTGGCTGTATATTTTTAATTGCTTGCTATTTCAGCAAAAGTTATGTCTAATGATTGTTATGTGTGTGTAATTTTTTTTCTATTTATTTAAAAAAAAAGAAACTATATAAGAGAAGTCAAGTGTGGAAGCGTTTTTCTTTTAAAAACTCATTTAAATAAAAGCTTAAAGTAAAATAATATATTTACTTCAATTGAGAAGTTGTTGAAGTCGATATTTTATATTTCTATACAAAATATATTATAATTATAAACTAATATATAAAGTTCAACTTATGATCATCTGGTTTGATTTGATTCATCTCAACTACTCTAATGTGGTCCCTCTAAAAGATAAAGATAACAAGTTTTAGTGGAAGTTTTGCTCAATGTAATGTGACGTTACTTTTTTCTTTGAAAAACAATTATATTATTTACCAAAATTAATATTCTTAAATATTCAAAAATTTTACGTTACACGATATATTTATTAAGTATGCTACTGCAGTTGTGATCTAGTAACTCATTATAGTTGAAGAGATAAGTAACGAGAGGAGAGAACGAATTCAAATAATAATAACCCCAAATTCAGTAAAAAAACGGAGAACGAAGTGTTATGACACAATGTTCTTCTATAAATAATACTATAAAACATATAGATACATATAGATATATATTCTGTGGACCAGAATTTAAACGTGTTCACAAAACTGACGACTCAGGACCAAGCGGTGATTAAGCGTGCGAAGCGTTTTCACTTCGATGTTACTCCGCTAATGCCTGTGACTGGCAACTTGGCTCGTTAGAAATAATAGCCCAGGTTGCTAACTTTGCTAGTATCTATATTTGGTTTATTAGAGAATAATATGTTTTTTAGTTCATCACTTTAGAAGTACATCTATTGTTTTTAATATTGAAAGTGATCGTTTTGGAAATTCTTTTTGAGATTTTTAGTCGTTTGGGGTTAAAAAGTAACTGAAAATGTAAATTATTTACTGTATAATGGTTAATAAACAAAATTATGTATGAAATAGGTTCAAGTTCTATGTAAAATAGTAAAATAAGCTTATAAATCTTTGAGTAATGTTTTCTGGACAACTTTGGGGTATAAATTTAATTTTAATTTAGAAACTTAATTTCAATTTTAATTGTAATTAGTTGTAATTTATTTTTTAAGAATCTTGATCTAATTAAAATCAAATTACGGTTATAAAATTTAAGAAATAACAAGAAATACTTATTATTAAACATTGCAGCGTTGAATTTCCTTACAAAATCCTCTCTTCTGCTCAACACATAAGCCCTAATACATCATACAACAAAATACAAAATATACGAACCGTTCAATTTCTCAAATGAATTGTCCCAAAAATATCGAGTCAAAACTCGTAGCCAATTCGTAATTATTGTAAGAATCGCTCCGAGGGACAGGAGAATTAATGACTTAATGGAATTCCACCAGATTTCCAATAAGAGGAGAATACCGAACACATTCCTATCGGCAGCACGTCATTACGTTGCCCAATAAGCTAATAAAGGCAATGCAACTACCCTCAAAATGAAATAAAAGTTCGTCCACGGGAATATGGACTCTACGGCTATAGTTTTAGGTGTTTTGTGGGTAGGAAACGTTGGTTAGCCTCTGTTTGGGTGCCAATTTTAATTAGCCCTACCATCCACTGAGGCTCCGGCCAGCGAGGGTGTTTGCAAATGGGCCCTGGAAGGAGCCAATCCATCAAAATCATTACGACACCGCGCTTGTTACTTTATAGGAATTGTGGATTAGGAATGTGACGTCGATAGATCGTCTTAGTGTCAGTTTTTCGTCAATATAAGAAACGGAAACAAAATTCGCTGGTTTCAATACAATTGGTTGTTTTTTTGTATATTATGGTAGTATACAGTACAGTATGGTAGTTGTTTTGTTTTTATGTAAATAAGTCCTATTAGATTCCTTTGACTTAGCTTAAGAAGTCATTAAATTTTATACGTATTAATACTTTTTATTTTGTTCAAAGAACCATTTACAAATCGATTTAAAATCGATTCGTACCAATATTAACTATTATCAATATGCTTTTAAATATATCAGACCTTATAGGTATTTTATTAATTTATAATTATTGTGTTAAAATGTAGTTTGTATATTTAGTAAATTTAATTTATAGAATTATTTTGCACAACAGTCGTTTCCCACGACGGCGCATCCCTAGCGGCACGTGCACCCGGTTGATTGGCGTAACTCGATAGTTCTGCCATTCGCCTTACTCCAATATTGAGGGTATCGTTGTTTTCTCAAACAAAATACACTAACTTAAATATATTTTTGCAGTGTAATTGCATTTTAATTATATATTAACGAATTGATTTTTTACGCTGTTTTGTTCAAAAAATTCGCTAATATCCATCATGTTTCTAAATTGGATGAAGAATTAAGTTTCTTAAATTACATTTTTATACGAAATGAAATAAGGCGATCCATTGTAATAAGTACAGTTTAGGTTTTCGATTTATCCTGCATATACGTGTATGAGGTTAAGAGAGAGAGATAGAGCTTAGCGCTAAAACACTCCGTTTTAACTTTTTCTAAACATTAAGCAAAGCGATCAACAGAATTGAAAGCCCTATTGGAGATCGAACCCGTAACTCCTCATACAAATTGATAGTATAAAAATATTACCAATAAGATCCTACTCTCCACATGAAAAAGTAAAAAAATAAAAAAAAAATCAATTTTCGTTACGTCTTAATTTTTTTTCCGGGATCAATGTACTCATCTGTTTAGGCGTGATTAACAGTTCCGAGATTACGATCTTCCAAGACGTGTCAGTCCGTCTGTCCGTCTGTCAGATGTCTTTGGAGCTTAATATATATTGTTGTGTCCATTGAAATATATTTTTAGGATTATTTTAGATATCTCATCTAGTCAGGAGTTACGTGACTACTGTACTATATCGTTTTTACTTGCTTTTCTTCTTCTATGGCCATTTAAGTTAGCTTTTTCTATACATACAGCTGTTCGATGACCGATAGGTATATAGAAATGCAAAAACCCCATAAACTGAAATAGTGAATACATGTATATTTCTATTTTTTTGTTATATAACAGTAAAGTAGAGCTTGATAATGTCCATGAATGTCAATGAATTAATGTTATGAGAATTAAAATTTTTACTTGTTTTCGAGGAAATGCCTAAAACTAACAAGTCTATGTAAAAAAAAGCAATAAAATCACTATATAAATTGACAAAAATCACCAAATTTTAAACTATACTCGTACATAAAATTTTCAACCAAAAACCCAGTATACGTTTGTTATAATCGCAAATAACCCCATCGATTCGTCCCTAAGTGTTATCCAGCCCTATGTTTGGTGGTACACCGTGGGGTCGCGAGTTCGGTGTCGGGTTGCGGCAATCGGCTTACAAATACCATGGGAGCAAACACTATGCCGTAGAAGGATCTGCTCTAATGAGCAACTCAGTACACGCCAGCTTGTGGAATTTATTCTCGTACCGCTTATATGTACGTGTGAAAATTCTCTCGCCTTGTACCGTTTTTTCATGGAAAAACACTGTTTATTTGGTTTCTGTGCTCTTTTATGTTATATTGTATGTCCAAGCCCAGATGTTGTTTAAATTTATAAGTTCAAACGATTGGTATTACATTTCTGTGTATATATGAATATATAATGATAGATTTTGTTAATATAAAATTTGTTTTTGGCAATGTTTTATTGAGAATGTGACAACTCTAGATGCCTTTCTGATATGAAGGAAGTATTTCTTTTTGTAATCTCTGTTAGTAGTAAGACATACTGCTGCATTGAGTTCTACAATTCAACACGCAATGTTCAGATACTGAAAAAAGGAGTGTCTTAACACTTACTTGCTAAATATAGAAAAAATGAAATTGCTTATTTTTACTCTGTATTTTCAATGATTTTTTAAATTATATTTAAAATAAATAAAAATGGACCATATCAACTCATGTACCACCATATTTAATTCCACCATCACAAAAAATCCCATCAATTCATGGAATTCAAAACCCATTGATTTTAGCAAAGACAATAGAAAGATGACACTGCCAATTCTATTACATTAAGTTAATTTTCATTCTCTTGACTTTTCACACGCGTCCCCATAGTGTTTGTACACTCATTTGGGGGTGTATTAGTGAATATTAGGGGTGTGCGTGTGTGTGCGTGCGCGTAAGATGAATTAGGGGATTACTAGCCCTGCATCATGCGAATGCACTCTGATTTTGCACGCTGATGCTATACAGGATGTTCATTTTGTTCAAAACAGTGAAATTCTATGAATATAATTTAAATTATATAGGTATAATTGGCATATTGACAGTCGATGTATATACATCGATTGTCAATTTTATCATATATGTATTTTAGTAAAAAATCGATATTTATTATGTAATTTGAATTTTCTTTATATATCGACTTTCAAGAGCAAATTGTTCTGTCGCTGTGTAAATAAAAATAAAATAAAATAACAACAATCTCTAGTAATATTTTACATAACACCTTGAACCTATTCACAACAAGTCTCTTAATCGACTAAAACACACACTCGATTTCCTCTACACGATGTAAATGAAAATGATGAATTATAAGGAAGTTTGTCTCTTTCATTGTTAATAATAATAACAAGTTTAAATGTAATTTATTTTTTATTAATTAATTAACAAAATCGATTTAGATTTTTTATTGGTGCACATGAAAATAATCTTTTTATATATTTCATTGATATTTAAAATATTATGTCTTGAGCGAAAGATAGTGTTTTGACACTAACTCTTGTTTTGTAATTGTATACAGCAAAATTGTATACAATTAAAAAAATAGGTTCTTATATTTATAGATCGACATATAATTGAAATCTTTTAAAAATAATATAAAAACATATGAAAATAACAATTTTCGAACACGCTGTATAACAAGTGGGGGTGGCGGGTAATGGCGTAAAAGTAATTTTATTACTTTGCCCCTATTACCATCACAATGCAAGCCACCGGCACACGATACGCAACTTGATACATCTCGTCATTGTCATATATTACGTTTGAATTTTAATATGAAACATTCAAAATAGAAGAACTAGTTTTTGCGTGCTTGCATGCGTTTTTCATTAAAATGCGCAAAAGTTCTTACAAGCTTTTCACAAGCAGGTATGGGTTCAAATCTGTTATTGTATATTTTTCTATCTTTAGTAAGGATTAAATACTATAAAACTTTTGAAAATATTGTAATAGTTTTCAATTTCCTTTAGTAACATTGTGTACTGATCTACAATTTAACCATTTTGTCTCAAGTCTCGATATAGGATACGAAGCGGAGAACAGGAGTGTCTCAGCACTAACGTCTCTGCCCATCTCTCTACCTGTCTCTGAGACCAAAAATGATGTACTAAATATACGTTATATTCCACTTGCCTCGTATCTTTCAAAGGAGTATAATTTATTAATACTTTCATAATATTTGAATATTTTGTTCCCACACTCATAATTATAAACAAATAAAAATAACATTGATATAAATTTTTATAGTTGCCAAATTATATTAAATCGATATACTTAATAGTTGATTTAAAAATAAAATCGATAATTATATACAACACTATTAGAAATCGATTAAGAATCGTCTCAGAATATATTTTAGTTTAGGTAAACAAATAAATTCTCACATATATTTTACTAAACGACATTAATATATAATTAACATAATTATTAAATATATGTATATATGTATGTATATATAAGTTATGTGTTGACATATATGTCGAGAAAGTGACTTTGATTGGCAGTCGATATGTCAAAAATAAAAAATAAATATCGAATTGTCAAGAATTAATATTTTTTAGTCTTTAAATTGCTTTGTAACAGAACATTTACTTGAATTTGACCGGTTTTGAAATGACAATGAAATAAACTAAAAATAAATATAGATAAAAATATAAAAACATTTTTTTGTAGGAATATTACTAAAAAATAACAAACTCTTTTTAAGTCTATTAACATCGTGTACCTGACATGTTTATACCAATTTAGAAACTTATAATTTACGTTTGGTCACGCATCAATTTACTTAAAATTTAATGTCAACAATATAACCTTTAAGAGATCGTAGTGCCCAGTGGTACAGCGTCTAACTATAAACATGATCTTGTTTCTAGGTTCGATTCTTGCATTAGGTCTTTTTTATTTTTATTACTGGTACAAAGTTAACAACAAAATCCTTCATAAACCATACAACTGGCTTATATTCGCAATAACAATTGAAACTACAAGCAACATCGAAATATCTAAACGTCAATTTCGTTTTCCCTCCCTTTCCTATCCGACGAGGATGCAAAGGTAGAAAATAAGATGAAATCTACCCCGAACTTGATTCAATTCTGTGTTGTGATAAATATTTGATGTGGCTCAGTGAACTCTAATTTGTTTATCGTGTTCCAGCTTTTGTTCCTTACACGTACCGTTTCCAAAGTGAATTTCTTTTCAATTATTCAGTATTACAAGCGCCTACACGTTGTGCTGTGCCGTCGCCTGGTTGACTGTTCTAAGGCATTTTATTGTTAGCCTTTTAAGTTACTGTTACTTATGTATTCGGTACTTGAGGTGAAGAAAATTTATGTTTTTGATACCTTTTTTGGTTTTTGCTAGTTGTTAGAGTGTAGTTGTTCGATCTACGTGTGCGTAGTTAATTTATTAATGATATTACATAAATTCATATATATAGCTACACGCATTTCCCTACCGGGGTAGTCAGAGAGAACGGAGCGCGAAAACGCTGCAGTCCTACATACCTCTTTCGCCTCGTCCGCTATCATTAACCTCTTCATATATTATGCTAAAAACGGTTTATTAATGTCATACTATTTCTATAGATTATTTATAATCGATACAACGATAATCAATACCAACGAACCAAATCGATATTAACATCGACACGAAAATAAAGGAATCGCAATTACAAACTCGAGTCAACCAATCTTGCGACACGTCTTATGACGGGACGTACTTAGAATTAATTAAGCATATATACTCAAGATAGAAATCACACTGGCAGGTGATTAAATAAATGCTAGTTTCTGTTTCTAATTAATATGCCAGACGCACGACTGATAAGCGTACTCGTAGACGGAGATCTCGCGGTGTTGCTTGTATAGGCCATATTAATGTACTAGTGATGGGATTAACACGTTATTTTAATATGTCACACGAATTTTGTATCTACTGTTTTATTCTCTTAGTAAATAAATTAACTTTTTGGATGTAAACGGTTAGGTATGATAAAGAAGACATGGTAAAAGGACTCCTTGTAAACGTGACGGTTTGTTGGTTCGATTCCCATGAAGGAAAGATGGATTTTTCTAATGTCTTTGCTCTCTGAAGACTTTTGATAACATTCTCTCCGTTTATCTTTCTATTTAAAAAATTGGTATACAATTTATAAGTATATATTTAAACGTACAAACCAGATCCATCGATAGCGAATCAACTTATCTACAACTGTTACTTTATTACATTTGATAACAAAACTTCTATGCTAATTAAAGTTTATTTATGTACATAATTATATTGATATATTTTGTATTAGATCCAGTTTTGAACGCTGATAGTCTGTTTATATAAAACTCATGGGTTTTTCTAATTTAATAGCCTTAGTCAGGAGTTTCATTATTTTTTAACATCTCTAAAAATTCTTAGACGTTATTAGTATAATCTTGGGAGCATGTGTTTTTGTAAGTACTTGAGGGTTGTCTACTCAAAATTTAAAATAAAAGCTCATTTAAGATAATTACGAGGAAGAACTCAAAAGGCCAACTGAAAAAAAATGTTATACTTAATAAAACTTAAAACAAATTGTAATTACTATTTTTTTATTCCAGGTGATGCCAGCAACGCGAGTATCGGCTCAGGCGAGGGTACGGGGGAAGAAGACGACGACACGAATGGTAAGAAGAACCAGAAGAAACGCGGCATATTCCCCAAAGTGGCTACCAACATCCTGCGGGCGTGGCTGTTCCAGCATCTAACGGTTAGTTGCTTGGCTTTATTTCTAGATAATATGGATAAAGTGGATAAATTAAATAAATCATTTTTTTTAATTTATCAGACTTTATCACAATAATAATAATCCTATTTATTTATAGAGAATTTCCAATAGAAATGACAAACGTACATGAATATAATAAAACTCTAAACAATGATGATTCATTACGCCGTTAATATATGACAGGGTTACCCAAAACGTAAATGGACAATAGGTCGAACCCAACAAAAGTTTGGTACTAAAATTATTATCGAATAAGCTTAATAGCTGTTTTAACTTCACCATACAAAGTTGAAATCACGCAACGAACGTCAGCGAGACAATTGGACCGCGAGCGGAGCTGTGAAGTTTTCAATTAAAATTTTCCAGCGAAAGCAATAAATTTTTCATTGCGTAGACAAAGAACGGGAGCGACTCAAAGGGCGGGCGGCTCCTGCGAATGCAATTAAACTCGTATCGTGTTCGTCCAACACCTCAATAACTGTACCACGTTTTATCATTGTGATTGATGTTAAAAAATATACATTAGCATAAGACGCTACCTGAGCTGCTCGCCGAGTGCACGGCGTTGCGTAGTAATTTCTAGAATGGCTTCTGCGACCGGAGGGTGCGAGGACAGGAGGAGTGGAGGGGAGGGGCGAGGGGATGCAATTTCATTACCGGTCCGGACCCGCGCCCATAAATCACTGGGACCGAAGAAGGCGCTCTGCACAGTTCAGGTGACGCTCGCAAAGTCTTCTGAGCCCGGCGTTTCTGTTACACTCCACCCCGCGAATCTTACTTTCTTTATAGCTGAGAATTTGAGTTTTAATTGTCGCCGCGGAAAAGCTTTTACCGACGCCAAGAAACTGAGCTTTCAGGATTTATTCCCGTAAACTAAATTTCAGAATTCGCTTTATTTCCATCCGCGAACTTTAGAGTTTAAAAAAGTAGGTACTACCGACAATCGAATTAGAGAGCTTTTAGCGTTCCGTTTCGCGGGTTTTTGCGTGTCCCTGTCCGCGTCCATTACCGCGCTCCAAATTACTTATAATTGCTTCGCTTAGCGCTAAGTGCTTTCATTACGGCGGAACGCTTCCGCCCGGCACTAGTCGATGCTGCGAGTGAAATCTATATCGTATGTCACGTCGCAATCGAATATTTACAATTGGTCGGTTACGATATGATTGGTGCGTTGGATATGCGGTTGTACGTAGACAATACTTCAAACGGGCGTCAAAAAGCGCGTCGGTCCACGTTGGTGGCGCGACGCGGCGCTGTTTGTAATACTCATTCGATTACGCTGCGGGAAATGGGCCGCGGCCGAACTCTGACACCTGCCGAAGCCACATACACGACTATCAATCGAACAAATGTATTCAATGCTGCGCTTGTAACTTGCTTCATTGACTTCTATTATCTAGGGTAATACGTACACGACATAACACTAGACGAAGTGATTGAACCGATCAGCCGTCGCTAATTCCACATCGCTTGTAAAACCAAAAAAGGAGATGTGATCTGCGATCGCTAGTTGGAAGCCGCCGAGCGTGGTTCTATTTAAATTCCGTACGGCGCATGCAATATTGGTAACAATCCGAGTGTCCGTGACTGTGGACGGTATGAATTTTAAAACTGCGTCCATTCGAATCTGTGTTTCATTGATCCGGGTGGTTTCAACAATTTAACATTTTCGAACCGGTTGCGAGCGTGTTATGAATGAATATGACCTTCTACTAAATAAACTTAGCGACTAATGTTATGCAGATAACCAATTAATTGCATAATAAATGATTAATTTATACACGCAAGTGTTGGATAGACAAATTATGCTCTTAACTCTCGGTCTTGACCTTTTGACAATATATGTGTACTCAAACGTTGACGGACGGACTAATTTAATGTAATTGTGTTATGTATATTTAAAATGATAAAATACCAATAGGGTACGGTGGTGTGCTTAGGCTAATGATGAAGGTCTTGTGTTCGAATTGGACTTGGGGAAATATTTATATATATAACAAAAAATTATCGATTTTTCTACATACAGTAAAATAAACAGGGAAATCATGTCCCGCCCGCCGTAATTTCCGCCCAAATCAATAAATTGATGGGCGGAACTTAACACCGCTTAGTGTTCTTTTCAGAGAGGAGAAGTAAAACGCATTTACAGTCAAAGGCTATGTCGCTAGGATACAAAATCTTAAACGTACTGTTACTGTAATTTTCAGGAAATATCGATTGCAAAACGATTTAAGCCATCTTTATAAATAATTATAAGAAGTACAGCTATAAAAGGTTAATCTAAGCACTAAGTTACACTTTCATTAAAACCAAACTCTTGTACATTAAGTATAATAAAGTATATTGTCACACGTAATCCCTTTAATCATCAATCTATCCCGGGATTGCCGACGTAGGGATGTACCTGCCTGCTACGTGTCGCGACTCCCCGGGATATTTCACAAGATATAATATTGAATAACGACGCCTCACAAATCCCACCTTGGGACTTTAAGCCCTTTTTGGGGGCTAAAAATAATTATAAGGCCTCGGTAATCCCGCGACAACACGCCGCAGCGTCGTGTTCGCCTTTGTTTCAGGGAACATCTGTTCGTAGATTCAAATGATGATTTACATGTCATTTTGAATTTGAGCTTTTGAAAGCTTAATGAAGTGTAAAAGTGAATGTAATTGCTTAATATTGTAATTTTCTTAATATTTTTAGAATTCTTTGGCTTTTATAAAGTTCCGTACTGAAAGGGTTAAACGGGACCCTACGTACTAAGCTTCTGTCTTGCTGTCTGTCTGTCTATTTCCAGGCTATATCTTATAAACCGTGATAACTGGAAAGCTGAAATTTTCACAAATGATGTATTTACATTGCCGCTATAGCAAACAAATACTAAAATAAAAAAAATATAATATTTAGAGGTATCTCCATATAAAAAACCGAATAAAAATTAGTGTTAAAATTAGTGTGTGTGTAATTAACGTGATTTTCTATTATAGACGACAGTACGGAACCCTTTGTAAGCAAATCCGACTCTCACTTGTTTCATTTTTTTAGTAGATATTATAAATTAAAAATGCAATTAGAACATGTGACATATACGTTAGATAATAAATTATGTAATTACACGTACAATTACTTATGACGCGAATAAAACTATATGAAACTAAATCAAACTACAATAAAAATTAATCTCTAACGACCACAAAAATATAATTAACGTTCAAATGTTTAAAGAAACAGACCAAAAAGTCTTTTCCACCAAGCAAATATAATAAAGCCTAACAAGAGGATCTAACTTCATAGACGTGATACAAGCAAAGTCAAGCGCGGAGTTAGCTAGCCCAGCGCGGTATAGAGTTACGGCTATATCAAGTTATCTTTGATATCCACCGCCCCGGAATGAAATCGGTAAAGAATTTATACTTTATTTATGCTAGTACAGTCCTTTGTTATGTTACTTTACGATTATTATGGGAGCATGTCGGAAATCCACGGTTAATAGTTGATTGTGCTCAATACAAGCTAAACTGTATCTACAGTCGATTGCGAGCACGTTAAATATGTATGTAACGTGTAACTGTATCGAACGTGAGTGATTTTAATAATTTTTGGAAAATGTTGATGTGTAAATATTAAAAATAATAGGAATCTAATGATCAGAAGTAACTCAGTCTTAAAATTAACTAGAAAGACAAATAAATCACCTATCATAGAAATATGAAAGTTCGAATATGGAAGTTATTCATGAGGGATGAAGAAGCTGTATATAAATATTTATTAATATGGCAATGGCATCCCATAATTATGTATAGATATTTAACTTTCTTTTTTTAATTTAGATAATAGGTTTATAATCTAATTACTTTGACTTACTTGCTTTAAGAAAAAAATAAATAAAATAAAAAAAGTCCAACGTTGAATTCCGCCGCTTAACACGCAATATTTCGATGATTAGTAACAGCCGGGAACCAAACCACTACCTACCGTGTCATATGCTGGATACAGCGTACTAGTACTTACAAGAGAAGAAGCTTTAAATAAAAGATTTTAATATAAATGTACCTCTAGCGGTATTACAACCTACTGTAGTATATATAATTTTCTCCTTACAATTGCCAAATATATATACACTTAAAAATTGATTACTATTTAAATGTAAATTTACGTATTTCTTTTAAAATTTCACAATTTACAGCAAAATGTAAAATATCCAAACATTTCATTCACATTAATCCAATAACGCGGATGCTTCAAAATATGGCTCAATTTTGTTTTCGCTGAAAAACCGTTGAATAAAGTTGGTTATTTCCCTTGGTTTATTTGGTAAGGGCGAGTCGTAAGTTTTACTTGGAGAAGTCGGGGCAAATTGCATACGAATCCTGAAGATGAGAATTTATTAATATTGGACGCGACGCTGCGAGGGTATCTTCTGAGAATTAAGGCTTTTTTCGTTCGGTTACGAAATAAGGTCTGCTAGGTACGTTGTTCGGTTCGTAATTTGCCATATGTACAGTAGGTTGTATTGAAAACAATTTTAAAAAACCTTTTAGTACTTATTGCATGCCTTTTCTATATATTTGATAAGGTTGTGATGATAAAAAATAAATTATACGCTTATATTTCTTATAGAAATGAGCTTTTGGTTGAATTATTAAGAAGACGTGCAAAAATATTTCTTTAAAAAGCTCTCGACGCAAATTTATGACCTTGTATTATTATAATGTTGGACATATTTGTATAAAAAATCACATCTTCACACACTAGAGGGCGACAGAAGTTATTTCCGGGAATACTGCGAATGCGATGCGAATCGCGCTTTTTAAGTCGTTTAATGCCTTACCGGGACGGACAGGAAATTCGGATCCACCGGAAATAGACTAGCTACGTGAAATAGCACTGCACTATAAGATAGAGCGGGATGGCTGTATTATGTGAATGCGTCTTGAATACATAATGTGCTTTAGAGAGTGTAAAACGTTTTATGTTTCAAATCAATTAAAAAAATCAGTTGCTAATAAAAAAATAATAGAGATTAAACTTGTGAAGTAAAGAAAAACGAGGTTTTACAGGATTGTTAATTTATTTTTAACATTTCTTCATAGATATGAGGGCACAGAAATATTGATTGATTTGTTCAATTAAATTATAAATATGATACGCTAAGCCAATATCAAATGACATTTTTAATCTGGATAAAGATCTTTGTATGAGTCAACTTTAAACAATGGAATAAACTGAAAAATCTAATACTAAAAATAACTCCTTGACTGACAAACAATCGGCAACGTTAACGACGACTCCTGAGTCCTGCCAAATAGATTGTCTTGTCAATATTGTTTCAACGTAACCCTTTAATAGCAACGCCGACACATCGGCTATGCAAACCCAGATAACAGTGGGGGTAAACATGATCGAATGACAAGTATTAATTAATGGAGAAAAACTCAAGCTTTTATCTTTACACTTGATTTGTTGTTCAAAGTTCGTGGCTCCCCCATAATGAACCCTTAAAATTTCTATAGAGTTTCTTAGTAAATGCTGAACTTTAAGGTATAATGTTATGATTTTTATTATATTTTTTTATCCCATGTATATTATTTAGTCCTATAACCATAATGATAATCCCACCTTATTATTATTGGAAAATGACGTTTATGTGACAGTGGAAATATTATAGAAAATATTTCCACTGTCACATAAACGTCATTTTCCATTAATAACACATCCATTTTCCATTTAATTCTTCATAATTTTCCCAAAAAAAATCGATAGCCAACATAGATCAAGCAACCCTTAGAGCGTCCGACTCTCTGGACCCCACATCCTGTAACCTGAGACCGTCCACTCCCTGATATCTTATCTTAACGACCCACCCGCCGGGGCTGGAGTCACCCCAGATCGTACATAGATATGGAATGGGCAATTTTGGTCAACTCAACTAACTATAGTCGTGGAACGAGACTTGTTGTTTATAAGTAATTGTGTGTAATACAGTTTATTTGATCTTGATATTATTTGGATTACATTTAAACGGTCGATTGCTTTGATGTGAGTGAAAATGCTAAATGATCCGGATTTGTTCTGAATCTCTTTTAATATGTTCAATCGGTTATAAGTGTTATATTTCTTTTTTTAAATTGAAAAGCGGAGAATAGAGTATGTTGGCACTAAAATCTCTCTGTCCACTTAAGCAGTGTATAGCTCAAAGCTACAAAAAAGCATTTATATATTTCTTAAAAACTTTTATGTTACGTTTATACCACCATTGATGAATGAAAGGAGCAATGGCTTTTGCTACTACATCCATTATTAGAAGAAATCACTAAAAATCTATCGAAAAATCCACCCAACTATAAAATCCAAAGAATTTAATTTCACACGAGCCCAAATAAAATTAGTTCATAAATAAAACAAAAGGCGACAGCGAGGAGAAAACATAATCTAAGCTATCCTAAATAATACCAGTGTTACAATAACTTATATATACCGGTACGTAATATCCACAATGCTGGAAAGAAGCTCTGCCTTTGATTAATGTATCCCCGTGTGTCGCTATATTGCCAGAATTTATTTGAAAGGGTGTTACGTCAGACGTTATTGCAAATCTAAGTATATTAAAAGGTACCGTTTCTGTGACACCTGTGTTTAAACGCCTTTACGACGTGAAGCTTTATATAGAGTCAATATACGGTGAAGATGATGCGATGCGTATTTTAGAAGCTAAATCCTTGGGAGAATGCAAAGTATTTTTACGATTTCGCCGACAACGTAATTTCAATAAAAATATTTATATTCCATGTAACGTACTGGAAAATCTGAAAAGCACTGAGGTCATATATATATTGGTATCTCTATGTTTGTTATTATGTAATTGAAAAGTGTTTGATTGAACGCGGTGATCTAAGGAGCTGTTATATTGATTTTTTTTTAATATTGAATAGTTTTTTAATTGTGAAAAGTTACAAGCTAAATATAAGCGTCACGTTTAAAGCAATAACGGAATTATTACTAAAATGATTTAAAAGAGTAAAGTGTCATGGTCTTGGAACTCATATCTGTTTAACCAAGCAAGGGAAGCTACAGGTGGAAGGAATGTTTTACAATTTTTTTTTTAGCTTCACGCTTTATCCCGCACATGGCAGGGTAGGCAGAGGGAACTGCAGGGACCGTGGGAACCTAGTGTTAAGACACTCCGTTGCTTAGGCCCTGCTTTCTCCGTCCCCGCTTTCCGCCTTTTTCAAGGCATTGCGTATTGAGTGGCGGAACTCAACGCCGCGATTTGCCTAGTTTCCAGAGCGAAGAAAATGGAAACAGAAAAATCCATCTTCCCCGACTGGGGATCGAACCCAGAAACCGTCGCGTTACAGGCAGACGTTGCGCCTCTGCGCCACGACGGTCCTCACAAACATTTTATTATCTTACATTACGTCTTTATCTTTAAAATTTTCATTCAAAAACTTAAAATAAATATATTTTTTTCTTGGTTATAATAATTTGGCATACTTTACGATTTATCAATAATCCTTTTGATCGCTTTACGATAACTTAAATCTGAAGTGCCTTTAAAAATGCACCTTCCACACCCGCAGAGACCCTCGGTAATAGGTTTTAGTGCTTCCAACGATGAATCTTTAATAAGCAAATGAACCCTTCCTCTTACAAAGCTGGTGTCCGAGGCTTTTTTAAACGAGGGTAGTTTAAATGTTTATTCAGTAATAGGTGATGAAATTTGTTTCCCATAAGGACAGGACATGAAAACAGGATGCAATATTCGGTATGAAGTAATTTTATTTTTTTACAAAAAATATTAAAACTTTTATTTGTACGAAAATTGGAGTTATTTGCTTTTTAATTCCGTTTACAACGTAATTTCCGGGGTCGAAGTTGCGCAGTAAATTTGAACGGAACCGAATGGGGGATACCTTGGAAAAATTTCTCTAACAAAACTTGCTTTTACAAGAGTCGGTAAAGTTGGTGCAAGTAATCTAAAGTTAGCTAGGACGGCAAGCTATTTAGATGCACATCTTAACTTGGCAATATATCTGGATTCTGCGTCTGGCCAACTCTGGGAGTGTTTCTCGGGTGTTTTAAACGTTTTTCTAGAATTATAACGTGGATATATATATATATATATATATATATATATATATATATATATATATATATATATATATATATATATATATATATATATATATATATATATATATATATATATATATATATATATATATATATATTATATATATATATATATATATATATATATATATATATATATATATATATATATATATATATATATATATATATATATATATATATATATATATATATATATATATATATATATATATATATATATATATATATATATATATATATATATATATATATATATATATATATATATATATATATATATATATATATATTGTATATAATAATCTGTAGACTAAAGGCATACCGTTACATCAAATATACGTATACAGTTAACAGTTGACTGCGGAATGTTACTATATTACGTTGCTTTCGCGTTTCATCGTAAAATAATGAATGTCAAGAATTTTTTCTTAAAATATTTGTCGTATTTTTATCGTTCATAGCAAAATATAATATATGCTATATGTTATATTCATCATAGTCTTATGATATTTGGAGAGTAGCTTAGCAGCAGCTCTTTTTCTCCGTTCTCCGCTTATGAGGCTTGCAAAAACTCTACTTTTAAAAATAAAGAATAATTAACAAATTAAAGAATTTATTAAAAATATATTTATTTATTTAATTTGTTTTTAATATGAACACAAAATATATGAATTTCTATTTTATATAAAATTATATACCGATGAAGTATGAAGATTAACCTACTGGTACCGATAATGTATCGCTGCTTAGTGTCTCTCATAATAGGCATGTGGAATGTAACACAGCTATATCTTAAGCTGCTATCGGTACATGGCCAACGAGAATGGCGTCTTCATTCTGAGGAGTAATCAGAAAATATCGTTATCATATATATATGTTAGTTAGGGCTTGCTGATACCAAGTTTTTTATATATTTTTTGAAGGGAATGCTTAAAATGCTGCTCCTAGTCTCCTTCTTTTAGTGAAGCTCGAATTATATCAAATACTATAATCGAAATCTAATATATGTAATAATAGGCCATTACACGCACGTTTATCAAATATCTAAGTAAACCACTGTGACCATTTTGAACTAGTTTTACTCCATTGATATTTGGTTCAAGTCCAGTGTCTCGTATTCGAAAGGGGGAAAATGGAGTGTCAATACTAATTCAGCCTAAAGCTAAGAAATAAATAATAAAAATAAAATATATTTACACTGGTTTAAATACACACCGACATTATAATATTTCACTCCATCGTGCATAGAAACCCTACCAACTTAGTTAGTTATCAAAACGATCAGTTTAAAAAATCAAAGCGAAGCGAAAAAAAACCACTTTATTCATAAACCGAATGATAAACGACCGCCTATCAATATTTTAAACATATTAAATATTCATTAATAGAGAACAAACTTTACGCATAAATACACAAGCTTAGTCAACCCTGCTGTATAGAACACAGTGTATAGTGTACAGTGTACAGTGTATAGTGTACACAGTATATACGGGACAGGGTCGAATTATTTAATTTTAATATAACCATTTGCATAGGCAGCGTGCGGACTACTGATAATGAATATTTGCATCAGATGAGTTATCGTCAGGTGGCGGCTTGACACTCGCTGTAATGCGTTGCTATCTACGTATATATATGTCATATATATATATACATATATAATGATATTTGTGTCATAATAAGGTCGTCGTGGCAAAGTGACATAGCTTTATGTTGACTGTGGATTCAATATATAGTAGAGAAAGAATTTTTTTTCTTCTCACTGTTGTAAGAATGCTAAATGTGGCGTTAAGTTTGGCAATTCAACACTAAGTTCCGGTCAGCCACCTGAAAATCATTGGAAAGTAATAATTTTGTATTATAAAATGTTTTATAAAAGGTTACAAGTTGGCTATAATTTGACCAAGACATATTTATGTACTTTGTCATAATTTTAAATTATACAGAGTGTGGATGTTACCGCGACGAAATTATAAATCAAGTAAAATTTACAAAAATAAAAAAAAAAAATTAAACAAAATAAATAATTAAATTATTGTTCCAAAGTAAAACGCCATTTCTCAAGTATGACGCGAGCGTACACTATACTGTGAGAGCGGAAAAGAGATATATTCCTTTTTCATTAGGTTATTTTTTTCAATGAAAGGTGACAGATTGACAACGTTTGATAGTATTTTTGTAGTACGAGATCTATATGTCATTGGTAAAAATGATCTTGTGCCTAAACTATTGATAATTGTGAATTAGTTTTTTGTATACAGCCTTGATATATTTTCCCCTACAAGTAGTTTTGATAACGGCCGCCGTGTCAGATACATACTGTATATGTTATACGAATATTTTAAGTATATATTTTTTCTTTATTTTCCTAGGTTCGGTTACGTTATAAAAATTACCTAAATATTTTACCTAATAGAAATAATATGAATATGGCAAAAAACAATATAGCAAAACTAAGATATCACATGAAAATCAAATAGATTCGTAATTAGCAATCGATTGGTGAAGTCCGGCTCGAAGGACCGTTTTTATCCCTATCTAATTTGCCTGAAGCAACTCGTGCCTGCATAATTCCCTGCCCAGGGGGTACGGGCTTAGGTAATCAGCGGCCGCCGGGGTATTGCCTTGTGCGATAACATCCGCGCGATTACCCTTGCTGACCACCTCGGTACCTCGGACCGTCTGGTCACCTCCAGTACCCTACTTTAATCCCATCGCTAAACATTGATAGTGACTTTTCCTAAATCGACCCCGTCTAATCGGATATTAGATATCGTGGCAACTTGAAATTATACTAGTAATTTTGTAAGCTAAATTGGATATTGTAAGTTTTGGGTGAAGGGAATTGTTTAAATTGTAAATTATAATAACGGTATAATACGTTTTCTTATTTTTAAAAGTAAAATTTAAAATATTAGTGTTCACTACTTGCTGATAAAGTCTCAGATAGGAAATGTGTAGTATGGCAGATAAGGAATATATTTTCGTTTCACTAGTTTCATATAAAGCTATATGACAGATAAACAACAGCATATATCTGAGAGATAACACTAACTACCAGTTAACTTCGCTCTGCTGATGAAAAACGCGGTGATAAGTTCCGCTCACTGCTTTAGTTTATCTGGAAGTTATAAAAAATAAATTATTTTCTGAAATATCTCTGTAATAAGTCTAATATCTGAAATCAATCTTTGAAGTATATATAAATATACATATGTCCTAAAAGTAACAATTTCCATATAAAGTCGAATAGTTTTAGATTTTAGTCATCTATGACTAACTTTCTGGTACAATGACATTATGACACTGACATTATGTAAATTGTACACAATTATTTAAAATTTCAATTTATATTGTGAAAAATGTTTATAAATTCATACAACGCTCAACTGTGACGATTATAATTGAATTGATTCTCTTCAATTAAATAGCTTAATAAGTTGATTGGCCAATTATTTAATCATAAAAAAAAATAATTACGTCAACATAATTGTCAATTTTTGTGAGAAATCATGATAAGTTTGATAAATATTAAGGTATAAGTCAGTTATTTTATAGGAAAAATATATTTTTTTTAGTATTTTTATGAAAATTGGGCAAAAAGCGAGAAAATGAATGTCTTGGCATAAGATTTCGCTTGCGTGATATATGCGGGATAAAGCGTGTCAGAAACGTACAACATTCCTTTGAAAATAATATAAATAAAAAAATAAGCGGGATGAGGAGTAACAAATGGGTTTAAACGTGTAATAAGTTAGTTTTGCATAATATGATTACATTCGATACTGCGCGTCATCTGTTAAGTCCCCATGAAATTTAGCATACAGTTAATCCTTCTTAAGAGGTGGACGGAGTTAAGTTATTTTATAATAGTCAATATGTTAATTGGATAAAATTCAGTATATATTTGTAAAAGCTTTTTATAATAAATAATTAAATAAAATTAAAAAATAAACATACTCTGAACAATTGTACCATAAATTCAACAATTACATGCATTACGTATCAAAAGGTTTTTCATGTTTTATTGAAATAAATAAAAATTAACTGAAAAAAAAAACAGCGTTGACGTGCGCCATCATATGAAAAACTTTTAAAATTTAAACGCAGCGGGATTTGAACCGGCGCCTCTTGGAAACCATTCAAAGGCTTTGACCACTAAGCTATTTCAATCAATATTGAGGCATTATCGATTAATTTGAAAAAAAAATTGTCGTTGTCAACAAAATATGTATATTTAGATAATGTAACAATGTTAAACGAATTTTATAAATAATCAGCAGGAAAAAGTCACAAAACAATCGCATAAATTCGAACTAAACATAAAAATAAAGCAAAATCTATTTTCACTATAATGTGAACTAGAATTTCCATTTTCAATATCGCTGCATAACTCAAACTAAGTAAACTTTAAGCCGCCATTAGCGGGATTGGACGGAAGTGACGTCATCCCGGATTTACTCCGCCGTAAGAGACTAGACCGGCCATATTATTTTTAAAAGCCTTTAAAAATGATATAGAAAGTATTTGTTTTTTGTTCGTTTGAAAATCTGTACTAATATTTATAAAGACTTTCACGATAAAATAAGTGTTTTTCTCAAATTCCCTGGAAATATATTAAAATAACGTCTAAAACCTTTACTTTTTATAGATTTACTTCTCTTTTTTGGTAGAACAAGAAAGCTTAGTTAAAAGCAGTGATCATTCCTTCCTGCATATATTGAACGTTTACATATTTTAACTATTATATAACGAAATACCCTATTATCGTGAAAAAAATCCCTAAACAGGATTAGAAGCTATTACCATCAAGTATCAATTTAGGTTAATATTTCTTATATATATATATATATATATATATATATATATATATATATATATATATATATATATATATATATATATATATATATATATATATATATATATATATATATATATATATATATATATATATATATATATATATATATATATATATATATATATATATATATATATATATATATATATATATATATATATATATATATATATATATATATATATATATATATATATATATATATATATATATATATATATATATATATATATATATATATATATATATATATATATATATATATATACAGAAAAATATTATTAAGTAGAAAAAGCAATTACAAAGTACCAACTTGTGTCAAACAATTACTTAGCCGGGGCGCGGGTGTGTCTGGAAGCCATTTTCATAATACTAAGAAATGTAACTAACTTTATAGGTAGATACGCAGGTGCAGTCGCCTTTGTGACCAATTCTTTTAGAGAATTGTAATTGCTTGTGATGCCTCGTTAGTAACTTGGATAGGTTTACGGTGGTAGTAGATTCAGATCGATGTAGTACAGCTTTTGAGGTATTGACGCCATTTTAATTTATTTTCTATTTGTTGAGTCTATATCGTGTTCGGTTAATCTAGTGGATTGTCTTTAAAGTAGTTTAGTTTTGTACCTAATTAGTGATTATTAGTAAAAAAAAATCAGTAGATTTCTCTTTTTTTAGCCAAAACCTGCTAAATAGTACACGGACATTCAAAACTAGAACCCCTGAACTTATTTAAACGTAGCATAAAGTAAATTCTTGGCAATATTTTAGCGTACAATTTTCAAGTAAACCTGGAACTGCAGCTTGCTCCATGATATATACTTCTTCAGGAACTTAACTACATTAAGACATCAAGGTATTTTAAGGTCTATTAAAAGTTAGAGTTAAAAATGGATAGCTCTTATACGTGTGGACTAGGACGGCTAACTGTAAACAAAATGGTTGTGGGTTCGGTTCCCGGTGAAAGAAGCGTAATGTTTCACGCAATCAAGATATAAGATCTTAAAATAATAGTCAAAAGTGGAAATCGAAGATGTCAACACTCTGTTTTACTCTGCATTTGCATATTAAAATATATAATAAAATTGGAAACAAAAATAAGAAATATTATAGACTTGAATCGAACTTGCTACTACTTACATACGTCTACAGAATCAATAAAACAATACAACAATACACAAAGCAATAATTATATATATATATATATATATATATATATATATATATATATATATATATATATATATATATATATATATATATATATATATATATATATATATATATATATATATATATATATATATATATATATTTTATATATATATATATATATATATATATATATATATATATATATATATATATATATATATATATATATATATATATATATATATATATATATATATATATATATATATATATTTGACCCGGCGGCATGACTTTCACAGTAACTTTGATATGCAAATATACCGCAATTTTAATAGGCTTAAATGCTAGATCCAAGAGAGATTGCTAAAAATGCTTCGTGTGAAATAAAATTATGCACCGTTTTCGCGTCACGATACTTTTTATAAAATCTAAAGTCATTTTTTACTTCATGCTAATGGTGTTGCCAATTTAAATATTTTTATTGTGTATATTGTTAAAAAAAAGCAATTTATTTAGTATTTTAATTATTTAAAAATAATATCTGATTATTGTAGCTAATTGTATGTAATTAAAAAGCTTAAGAAAAAAAATAAAATGAAACTCATTTATACTAGAAACCAAGTTAATACCGTCGTTGAGGACCGTCCAGTCTGCCTGTAAACGCGACGGTTTGTGGGTTCGATTTCTACTTGGAGAAAATAGAATTTTTGATTTCTTTTTTCTTCGTACTGGCAACTAAATACAACGCGGCGTTGAGTTTCGCCACTCAATACGAAATGCCTCGAAAAGGCGGAAAGCATGGAACGGAGTGTTATAACACCAGGTTCTTATGATTCCTGCTGTCCATTGTCCTAACTTGCTTTGAGCGAGATAAAGTGTGAAGTAAGTTAATCCAGGATATGATCTAAAGCTATGTAATATCTAAAAAAAGTTATAATCTTTAATTTTCTAGTAAAAACAAATAAAAAATGTATGAAACATTGGGAAATATATTAAAAAATACTGTTTATTTAGTTCAATTAAAATATCCCCTTTAACAGTGTCTATGGCATGAAGACGTCGAAGGGTGCAACAATACGGACAATGGGTAGATAACACGGCACTCAGTCACGCCGTGACAGGGTTATCGGTGGTGGACCCGAGTGGTCCAAATCACGAGATTTTGGTCGTTTAAACGACTAAATGTATCTTAAATATTATAATAAATGAAAAAAAAAGGATAATTTAGGTATAGAAATGGATATATTTTCACGTAAAACTGTTGTTGGAATAAAGGGTAGGCATAGGGAACTGCAGTTACTACACTACAACTAGTGTTAAGACACTCCGTTACTTAGTCTCTGCTTTCTCCGTCCCCGCTTTCCGCCTTTTTCGATATATATATATATATATATATATATATATATATATATATATATATATATATATATATATATATATATATATATATATATATATATATATATATATATATATATATATATATATATATATATATATATATATATATATATATATATATATATGTGTATAGCTGCAGTTTCAACTCATATTTTGTACCATAGCTAACTATAGTATATTGTTAGATCGCATTGGGCCTTTGCGTCTTATGTATTGTCTTTTGATTGGGTTTATCGTGTATCTAGCTGTATCGGAATATATGCTCTCTACAATGAGACGATGCCTTTAGTAGACAAGTATTCATTTTTCGAATAATGCTCCATCTCTCTAATCTCTGTTAGTAATGAAAATAACACGTATTTTTTGTTACACGCTTTATATCGTAATGGTTAGTGTCAAAACACTCCATTTTCCGCCTGAATTTGGAATAGTGTTTTGTAATATTCTTGAAATAGCAGATATACTTATTGGAGAACTAGAGAGTAATGGTTTATTTCTTATGTTATATTTTGGTTTGAAAATACTTTAAATATATATAGAATAATCAAAATTCAGCGGACAATGTCGCTTTGACTTGCCATGCATTTTGTCCGAGTTCATGTAAATGAAAATCGAACCCACAACGATATCATATACAGCCAGATGAACTAGAATTTTTAAAACAATTATAAAGACTGTCATTTAAAACATCATATTTATATGTTACTCCTTTGACATACACAAATTTAAGATTAAAAATCATACAAATCAACTAAAACATACATATATTTATCTATTTACCTATATATTTATATATCTATATATCTATATCTAGTACCACAAATGGTACAAAGCAAACAGACCCAAGTAAGCAATTGTTATATACAACGTCTATCATTGCTACGCTCGGAGCAACGTTGCCGTCGTTCCCATTTCTTTACAGTATCATACCTCAAGGTAGTGACTTCAAAGAAACTACCTACAAAGTGGTATTCTACGTTTGATTAGGCTTCTTACTTGCCTCGGGGCCGCCTTGCCTTTGTAACGGCGCTGTGTTCTGACAGCGTTTAACCATTCAAGTGTATCAAAGAGTTTTGCTTGTCGATTTGGCGCATTTCATTAGATGAAGGTTTGCTAGAGTGTTTTGAGAGGTGAATGATAGACCTTATTAAGGAGGCGGTTCTAGTACAGTCTGGGGCAAGATAATGTCTGTTATTGGCTTAGATCTCATTCTATTGAGTTGAGCTTACTTAATTTTATTTTTATTTCTCCGCTGGATCGTAGATGAAACACAGTGAGTTCCGCCACTAAATATATGTTTTCTCGATATTAGGCAGTGAAGTGACATAATAATATACTTATATATATAAATTTTATGTAGGGTTAGTGGTACATGAAGCGACTTATTAAAATTCGAATTACGATAAAAAAAGCTTATGGAAGCATTCTTTTATCGTTTGATCTGTAACTATATATTATGTTCTACATTTTGTTTATAACAATTCTACCTATTTGGCCATACAAGTTGAAACGAATCCTACAAAATGATCGCACTGAATCATTCCGCCCAATGCAGTTCGAAAGAGGCATAGGTTAAAGGTATGAATTTATATTGCTGTCAATAAAAATGGGTTAAAAAATTTCACAAAAAAAAAAAAACCAGAGCCGCGTAAAAAAAGTCGCACGCGGCGCCAACGTCAATAAAAATTCATGTTTACGCAGAGAGCGATATCTCGCTGAATAAAATGTATATACTCTTTTACGAGTAAACTGTTTTGTTCGTTCAAAAATCATTTTGGAAAGGCTTTCATGGTGCCTTTTAGTTGTATTTTTTTTTCTGTTTTCCGTCGAATATTTGAATTTGCAAGTGCATGTAATAATTTTCGCGCGAAACTTTACGACAAAATGGCGAAACTAAATCCGTTTATTTGAGTCGTATCGTGTAAAATGCGTTATTTATCGAGCTTAGATGTTATTTCAATGTAAATACGTGTTGACTCTTGAAATTTACATTTCTTGATAAGTCTGATGTGTCGGTGTATGTCTTATGGTGCTGTGGTAATGTGGTATTGGTGATTCATGGTTCAAAGTTTTTGGAAAATTATATTAAAGCTTTTTAGAGTTTAATTAGAAACCGTCATAAATCTATATAATATTTATGTTTGTGTATTAAATTTGTTTGGATATTTGTCTCTAAATTATTTTCAAACAATTAAACTCACTTTTGTAACTTCTCAATAAATTATGAATCCAGTCGCTAAAATTAACAAAATTCATATATTTTGTACTAAAATAAATGAATTACGTATTCTGTTTCAAATAACTAGTAGAAAATGAAATAACATTAAAAATAAAATTAATTTTCAGACATAACCAGAAAAAGATATTGGTTGAAAACTTTTATCAAACAGCTATAAATTGCAATTACCATACAAATACACATAATAAACGCATTACGTTGATTAAAACAGCAAATCTCATATGGGGATGGGCAAGGATGTGAAGTAAATAGCTGTCCATGTACCTGTGTCGTTGCCTATTTATGATAATTACTAAGCTAAGGTCGGTTGTTAGTTTCCATTTGCATTTAAACGCACTCGGAGCATTTTCAATTTTCCCGTTTCACCTGATTATAGTTTATGTATGTGTGTTTTGATTGAGAAATTATTGTGTTTATGGAAAATTGTACGTGGGATGATTTACATATGGAAATTTTTTAAGGATTTATTGAAATCAGGTTTTTGGGATTGAAAACGCAGTGTGTAGTTTTGAAACAAATTCTTATATTTATATGATTTTTTAATAGAAAAAATATACATTGAATTACAATGAATTAGCAATTATCACAATTAGCGACAAAATGGCTTCCGGTCATTGAAACAATTTGACGAGGTATGTTTGGTACTTGTCAAAGTAGTAGATAGATACTCGACTTTTACTTAACCAAAGACTAATCTTTAATGATATTCTGTTTGCCACAGATTATTTAAAAACCATAATGGAATGAAATATAGCTTAACTTCACCTAATCTGAATCAAATAGGTAGTTCGTTAGCTTTTTTTCTCTTCAAATTCACTATTTGTAAGAAAAAATGTAAAATTAGCTTATTTTTAAGCTTTTCGACAAAATTCCGTTAAAACCTGTGTTGTGTCTTCGAAGTTTTACTGTCACATTCGCTTAACAAAGCCGTTCGACGGTACTATTTCCTTTAGAACATTTTCCAACTAAAACTGAATAGTGCATATTCTGGTAACTTACTCCAGTCCATTTTAAACCTTAAATACACGTTTTGTGATGATTTTTTGCGTTTTTCCCCCCCATACATAGGCGATTGACAGGCGCGTTGCCGGTTTTTTGTCTGGTACAGCTTTTATTTTCTGGTCTAGACTTGGTGATTAGTCGGCACGTGTTCACTCGTTGTCAAATTTTAAGTCTTTTTCGCGAAAATCTTGTTAAAGGTTCACAGGTCTTTTGTTATTGGATTGGGTATAGTAAGATAGTTTCGATTCTACAGCTGTTAATTTCGACCAATTTTGTTAAAATTTTCAGTTCTAAAAAGGAAAGAAGAAGAAATAAAATAAGTTAAATGGAATCACTTACATTATATACAGGTATTTAACTAAAATCCATCGATACGCACTTCATTGTACCAGCGAAACCCACAAAAGATCAAATAACACGCTGAGCGTAAACTAAAAGGCGCCATTACAGAAATGGCTATCAGAATTATAATATCAATTACCGATGCATTAACAATTCAGAGCAGACGTGGCGGAGGCGGGAGTGGGACGCAGATACGGCGCTCCCTGGGTGCGAGGGGGTGGCAAGGCAGCCGTCGGAGAGCTGTCAAAATGTCAAATTTCAGAACGCTCGGCGCAACTTCAAACGTGCCCCTACTGTGCACTATATCTCTAATATAGTTATGCTGCTCCGTGTTAATATTCATGCATCTCATCCGGCTCCTAGACATCGCGCCATTTTCCTGAAAGCCTCTCGGTTCCGTCACTATGAATATGAATGATCAGTTCATTTCTTGGATTAAAGTTGAGGCTTTTATGTTATTAGCTGTGTTGTGATTCATATTTATGTTATGGCTTACTAGTATTAGGTGAAAGTAGCCAGATTGCAGAAATGAGATGGTTTTTGTTATAGGATATACGGCTACAATAAAGTTAGTCAGTCAGTCAGCAAAAATACACTTACATTGTTGTCATGACGGTGATGGTTACTGTCATTCACATTTCCAGTGGAAATTGTAATAGGTTTAATTAAAAGTATGGCAGTCGACTTTGACTAGAACTGAAAGCTTCCGTTGTGTTTACTGAATGCAAATATCAATCACATTCGAAAATAGAAACCTCCACTTTATGTGTATATGTGTATGAGCGTGTAAAACACAAAAAATATCTAAAGCGAAAATTGGAAATTTCAATTTCGAGTCCATTTCCTGGAAAAACAGGCGGTTTTTTTATTTTATCACTTAAAAAAATGCGCTGCCCACCGACGCTGTCTGTCTCGCTCTTGACGTGAAGGATATTGGAGCGAACCGAAAATGAGAAGCAAAAGAAACGCTGATTTTTGACGTTTCAATATGCACTCATCTGCAGAGCGCGGCCGAGTTAATTAATATCATACCCAGAAGCTCCCCGGGAAAAAAAGCATCTAAAACTGTCCACTTTCAAATCAAAATTGTTACAACGAGTGACATCGAAAGCTTTCCATCTTAATAATACGTTTTCTTAACAAGCTCTCGTGTACAAGTGTCAATCATAGACGTCAGAAGTGACATTAGTAGTTCAGTACCGCCCGGTAGTGTAGAAAAGGTCGTACCCACTTCGAATAGCACGCGTTAGGAAACGCGTGCCTGATTTAGCGATTAGTGTTTTAGAAATTGGTACCGAGGATCGCATCGCCCGCGGCCGTCCCGCCTACAAGATGGCGGCACTAATCAACCATCGGGGAAGGCGGAATGTGAGATTTTATTGAAGCGATGTATTATTACACATTTGAACCTATAATTACGCGCGTGGGAATATTAGAAAAAATATCCCGACGGCTCGTGCTCGGTAATTGGGGTGTTTCGTTCATGATTCTGATTTGATTATAACAATTTGCTTGCAAAAAGTTAACCGTTTTGTTTTCTTTTTGGGGGCCTATTCGATAATGCGATCTGGACGGAAGAAAAAATGTTTCTATAACATTAAAACACTATTATCGCTTAAACTCGGACTTTTTACTTCATTTTTCAAACAAGATGGTCCAACTGCTATATCTTCCATGTGATATATTATAATAGTAATATCATGTTGAAATTCTGTTTAAGCGCTCTCGATATCAATTCGGTTTTGAAGCCGCATCGGTCGTGAGTCGAGTATCCATCATTCACTGGCACCGCCCGGTACTGATTTATTGAGTGTCGGCGTCCGGACAGGACGGTGCGGATCAGAGGTCGATCCCTGATCGCTTTCTTGTATTGAGATGTATAATATATACATTTGTATAATCGATATGCCTACTATATTAGGAAATTCGGTTGTATAATAATTTTTATACTTATTATAAATATTTATTTAAATGTTAATATAGAAATATAAATGTTAGGCTTAAGATGGAATGATTTAAAATTGGCTTCATAATAAAAATTCATATAAATAATAATATATTATATGTACTATGAGTAGACTAAATAGAAGCCTACTTTTAAATAAAAGTTAAAAGTATATGAAAACATATAAAAAACTTAAATTGACAATAAGGTTAAACCCATTCAGCCGTTCAGTTAAGATATACTATGTAATTTATAAAAACAAGTATTAAATCAATTTTAACTATATACACAATCTACCGTGATAAGTGTCGAGGAACACGATAGAAGCCCCGCCATACTTGTGTAACTGGAGGCCGAGGGCGGAGCGCCCGCCCTTACAGAGTCTGCCCTTACAGAGGTCATGCCTAAGTGACGGGGAAGTGACACGATGTCGATCGGACTAATTTCCTATTGTACTGGGTAGCTCGTTTTTTAATATAAAACGTTTGTTTTGATACTTTAGAATGGTTTACTGGTAATTTCTATTTCCTGTATTGTATTTAAGCTACATATACTGAAGACTTAAGCCATTATACTTTTTAAAATATAATTACAAAGGTACATAGTTAGGAGATGACTTCACAAAAGATATGTCTATTTAGATGAAGCTTCTGATATTTTTTTGTTCAGTAATCGTAATATTATTACTGTTATTATAACTCTTACGTCTATAGTGTTTTTTTTTACTTTAAAAAGCAAAAACATCTGTTTATTTGGACTTAAGCTCTATATTTCTAAATTTTTGCAAACATAAGGCACGGGAATGGGCAACTAATGTTCCTTTTCTTAGATCGACTTGAGAACAATATTTTCATATGCACACTTAAAAGCTCTAATCATTACATAAAAGCACTGTATTAAAGCTTCCACGATAAACCGAAAATCTTTAGCGCGTTGCAGTAAATCACAAAGCACCATCTAAATCATTATAATGGTATTCCAACAAGTGATCGTGTATAATCAGCGATATCAAGCGCACAGCTCCGCATAAACAGCCGCTGTGACAAATTCCGCATCTCGCAGATATCGACGGCGCGGTAAATCATCAGTGTGGCAGTGCCTTTATGTTTGTTATATTGTTTTAGGTATATGTAGTGATATTGAGATTTAAATTAAGTATCGAGAATTTGTTTTTAGTTAAATATTATCTTTTATGAAGTCATGCTTTTAATAATTTTGAATTACTTAAAGGTAGATCGAAGATAATGCTTATTTTATCCCAAAAATACCTTTTTATATACGTCGATGCCATTGAGCTAGTCTGATGATAAAGTCCAATATAAGTAATTTTACCCTGGCGACTAATATTTGGATGGTACTGGAAGAATTAGAGTTTAAATATAGAAGATGAATCTTTGAAATGCTTCTATTATATTATTAGTATATACGTTTTCCATCCAAAACTGCAACGCTGCACTTGAAAAAATGAAAGTAATTCAATCCTCCAAGTGAGTAACCTACAATCATCACCTACAGGCACACGATGTTCCACTGCGCCATCAAAGACTGTATATTTTAATGAAGTTACTGGAAACAAACAAATATTTTAGTGCAATCATCATTTTTAGGTATAGTGCACTTCAAGACATAACCTTCTCTATCAATATCGTAATAATAAATCATCAGTATAGTGACATAATAGCACCATGGATAGCTTTGAAATATCACCCGAGGGAATAAATGTACGTATCTCATAATATAAGAGGCCATGCTGACACAGTGGAGTCGCTTCTGACAGCGAACTCGATAGTTGTGAGTTCATGCACTCGTGGTAAAATGAATTATCTTCATTTTTCTAAATCTGGTAAAAAAACAATAATCAAATTGAGTTATCACTTGACACTCAATGTCTCTAATGCGAGTAGAAAGCAAAAAATGCGTATGAAAAAAGTGTTAAGCTTGAAAATTAAATTGATTTTTTAATGTCTTCTCGCTTTATCCCGCACATCGCAGGATAGGCAAAGGGGACTGCAGGAACCATAGGAACCTAGTGTTAAGACACTCTGTCGCTTAATCCCTGCTTTCTCCGTCTCTGTTTTCTTTCTTTTCTAAATAGATCTGGTGTTTAATATATATAAGTAAAACTAGTCAGTCCATCCATCTCTATCTTTTTGCTCACTCGTGATATTAGATATTCATAATGGAAATTAGCGGAATTGAAACAGCTACTACCAACTAAACCAAGTCTTATTTTAACATGATATATTTATGTACTTTTTCTACTGTGAAAAATTATATATATATGGTAATATATAACCCATTGTCAATTTGCGTATACCGCTACGTAGAGCTGTTGACGTAAACACAATACCTGTTTTGCGTCGGTTTTTCAGTCTCGCTGCTTATTTATTACACGAACCGCATGCAAAACGAGCTAAATTGACGCAATGTAGGGTTGGTGTGTACTGAACTTTTACCTATAAATGCTACTTACTTAATAAGCTATAATATTTTGAAAGGAATGCATTTTGCATCGCCCTAGGTTCTTATATATGGTCTTTTAGAAAGCAAATGTCTTCTTCGCCTGATCCACAGTCATCAACCTCTTCATTCTTTGTCTCTACATGCCCTTTGAGTGCTCCTGATGTTTTGTTCGTTATTTTCTAATATGATTTATATTGTTTGTTAATAGTCAACCAAGTTTTTATTGTTCTCTATAACCACCTCACTCTTGTATCATATATTTTTTTACCATTTCTACCTGCCGTTATGCCTGTGCTAATAATCTTTTAACAACTGTTTTAATTCATAAATTAATTAACATAATGAAGGTACTTCACAAAATACATATAAACGTTTCAAAAAAGGCTTCAAAAGTTTCACAGTGGAGGTTTACGTACCAACCCTGTATTTTCATTCAACATCCAATAGGACTCTATGTGTTTTTCTTTATTTGTTTATCTTATTTCATTTTATTTCATTTCGCCAACCGTTTGTGTACATGCGCCGGCGCAGGTGCACGGCGCCTTTGATGTGTATTGATATGCAAAATTTTATAAGTGAATACATATTCATCGACTTTTTGCTGTGTATGATTCTTTGTAAAGATACGGTTTGTTTGTTTAAAGATTTCTGATTCTCTTCGTACAATCTTGTTGGTACAACGTTGATGAAGTGGTACAGCAAATACTTGTAGGATAACATTACGTGTATTTTGTTTAACGTAAAAAACTGAAAATAGCGTAGTACGTAGAAAATCGTATTTAATTTATTTGGAAAATTTAATAATTTCCTAAACATTGTATGGAGAATGATAATTTTACCTATACCTGATTGTAACCTTGTTATACCAAGTTCCAATTCGATCAAAGCGACAGCCAGCTTCCAACTATCTCATTTCCCAGCACAGTTACGTTTCCGGGAGATGTCACAGCATCCGGCTCGAAGATTAGTATCAACGTTTGACGCCTCACCATTGTCTCTATAGGTCCATAGAACCATTTAGCTTTAGACTCTATAATTTCGAATGACTATTTGCATACGGTATTGGTTTTGAAATTACATTTTGTGTTCATTTTATTTTTGCATTTATAGTTTTCACAATATGGAAAAAATAATCGTTTTCAATAACATCGATTTATCGAACAAAAGGAAAAAAAATATTTCAACGTAACTATTTCTGAACATTCGATAAAGTGAATTCCTGAAAAAAGCTGAAAGTGGAAGACATGTATTACGTGCTAAATTCTAAAAAGCGCACTATTCCAGATACTAAAGTGCGGACGTTGTCCATTACAGATTTGCATAATTTAGGCCTTTGTACTGCGGCCGATGTTAGGCGATGAATTCTTTATGTACCTCTCTACCGAAATGTGCCACGTATTGGCAGGTGTCTTTCGATTAAATTGCGATTTTCCAACCAAAAAAATCAATTAATACTGTCGTATCAAACGTGACAATGACATGAGTATATTAAAACGAATCGAAAAAGCTCGCTTACATCACAAAGCTTTTGGGCTTCCAGTAATAATAGGATATTTCGGATTACACCAGCCATTATAAATATATCTACAAAATCTTTTTATTTGCAAACATGTTGAAAGCTCTTAGAGGTACAACAAAAAACAATTCGCCGAACTTCAGGGAATTTCGCACATAAAGTAAGGATGGCATAAATAAGCAAGGTTGAAAACTGTGAAATACAGCCGGTGGGTAATAGTGCCATCCATCCGGTCACATCTTCGATAGGGTTAGTACACCTCCACCGTTATGGGTCCCTCGTGTGCTATAAAAGCCCCATAGTCTGGAGCCCCCGGTTTTTTGACGTCTATTTGTGGTCGCCCTTTGCCCTTAACGGCTCCTTCGGTCCCAAAGCGAATGAGTTGAGAAGATTTAAATTAAATTTCAAAATTACATCACGGATGCCTGGATAATTGATAATTTATTATATTTATTGTTATATGAAGATAAGGTTGTAATTATACAGAGATTACGGTTCGCTTTGCATATTTATTTAGGTAATTTGATATAAAACTTTTTCAGGGCATATATACATAAGTTAGCAATGCTTTATTAATATCACTGTATATTATGTTTGATTGTCTTTTTAAATAGTAAAAAATAACGAAAGCATTTTCTACAATTGATCTTTTCTTTCATATATTATAGTAAACGGTATAAATTTCACAATAAATTCTAATGTAATCAAGAAGTACGTTTTACGTATTAGTTTCGGCGTGTATGAAAAGTTGGGGCACGTACAGCGCGAGCGAGGTAGGGGCATGCATATTTTAGAAACATCACGTCCGGTGAAGGAAAAATTTAATACATCAACTTGTTACTGTTCTGGAACAAACATTGGAAAGTAATCTTTTCTATTTAAATTGCTAATATAAAAGTGAAATGTAATTTGGCTATACTGTATAACGTAAGTGATTGCTTTTTGAATATATGTTAAGAAAGGTTAAAATATAAAAAATAAAATTCTCTGGTGGAAGAAGACCAGATCTAGGCTGGTGGTTAGGGCTCCAGAATGAGATCCTCCACACAATACGTGCTATATTGATCGTTATGCACATATTTTCTAACAGCATATCGATTTCTTTGTTATATGTAGAAGCTTTTATAAAGCTTTTATAAAGTGCAGAATTAAGCTCCACAGTGTGACTTACAGTGTGACACTATAACTATATCTTTCTATCATATTCCAAAAACTTATAAGATATGTAACTGTCCACAATTTCCTATAAATAATTTAATAACAAACGAACTTAATTACTTTTCAATTTAAAATGCTCAAAGCTCATCTTCCGAATCCGATTGAAACAAAATCAAAAATGTATGAAACCTATTATGGAAGGTAAAAAGATTAAAATGATAAGTCCAGGTAACGGCGGTTGTCAATATACGGTATACGGGACCCCAAGTTTTTGCTGCGACAGTCAATTATTTTTAATTTGCAACGTTTGGCTCGTGACCACCTTTTAGATTCGGCAAAAAGTTGACTTAAACGATTGTATGAAGATGCGTTAACTGTTGTCTTCTTAGCTGGACGATTCGTTAGGGTTTTGCAAGATTTGGATATTTCTGTTGTTTTTATTTGGCTTTGTAGTTACCTTTATATATATATATATATATATATATATATATATATATATATATATATATATATATATATATATATATATATATATATATATATATATATATATATATATATATATATATATATATATATATATATATATATATATATATATATATATATATATACATATACACATACTTCTACTTCAACTTCATGCTTTATCCCTGGCGGGATAGTCAAATATTATACAAGACAGTACAAATTCATAATTCACAAAGTGCAAAAGTAATTCATTTATTGTAATGTTAACTTACAAGCATCCACTTCCTCTACCGACTACACGTATTCTTATATGTACATATAAACATATATACGAAAGCAAACAACCCATTCATACTGGCAAGAACAATTTTTCAGAAAATCACATTTCATCATTTCACGAGGGCATAATAAAACTATATAAAGATATCAAATTTCGAAAAGCAATCCTGTAGGGCCCGCATAAATCACGAGTGCATTAAAAATCACGATTATACCGGGCATAAGTTAGCAATAAATCCGGCATCGACTGTGAAAAAAGCCCCCACTGTAACGGTTCGAAAATTTTCGTACGCGAACTATAAATTTTGTTTTTGTATGTTAACTGGGAACTGGGAAGAACAATATATTTGTAGGTGCGTTGCGTTAATCTATGGATGAGATGTATGAGTTTGTGAGGATTGTGTTGAATCTTAGTAGAATATATATATATATATATATATATATATATATATATATATATATATATATATATATATATATATATATATATATATATATATATATATATATATATATATATATATATATATATATATATATATATATATATATATATATATATATATATATATATATATATATATATATATATATATATATATATATATATATATATATATATATATATATATATATATATATATACATATATATATATATATATATATATATATATATATATATATATATATATACATATATATATATATATATATATATATATATATATATATATATATATATATATATATATATATATATATATATATATATATATATATATATATATATATATATACATATATATACATATATATATATATATATATATATATATATATATATATATATATATATATATATATATATATATATATATATATATATATATATATATATATATATATATATATATATATATATATATATATATATATATATATATATATATTATATATATATATATATATATATATATAAATATATATATATGTCTGTATTTTCGGCTTATTTAGTGTAATAACATCAAAGTGGTACGATCTCTACCCTCATAAGTAATATTTGATTACAAAAATAGAGAAGTAGGTGTTATTATCGAAAACAAAGATAGATCAAAAGAACAAGACAGTAACAGTAAAATAAAATGGAGATATGTTTCTAAACAAAATAAAACAGCAACTAAAATTCATATATCTTCAAGAGAATATAAAAGAGAAAATGTCAAAAGAGGATGCCTTTGTTGAAAAATTCATATCAACACTAGTATTCCCTAACGATACGTGGCGTACGGCGTCCCGCTACATAATAATTTTGTGCCTTGTGTTGGTGATTTTGAAACAAAAGCGCGTCTCCAAGGAACGAGGGGGGTTGAGTCGAAGTGAGTAAAATGAGAAAAAGGAAGGAATAGACGATATTTTTTTTCATCTTAAAGATTGGTAAGCAATTAACCTGGTATATATTTAAAAAATAAGGTTATATGTGTACAGTAAATATCATTAAGCTTTATTCATACCCAAAATTACATGGAAAAAGGAGTGTCTAAACACTATTTTTCTTTACCTACAGTGGAATACAGAGTGCAATTACCGAGTAAGTGCAAAACCGAGTATTGAACCTACCACTTCCGTCATACTTTAGCAATACAAGACAATTACAATCTATTTCAACTCGAAAGCTTACATTTACGTTCAGCAAATCACATACAAAATCAATCACACGTTTATAATTACTTCATCGCTCCCATCTTTCAATATGCGTAAACATCCTGTATAATGCATTAGCGGTGCGCCGATCAATTGTAATAATAAACTGGCGGACCTCCCGTGCTTTCTTTATACATATTTACATAAGTTCCATAGCATACCTGAGTAATTCTAGCTTTTAGAGCTTTTACATTTGATATGACTGTATGTAATTATATTATATGTTTTCTAAGTTTTATCTATAGCTCTGTATTTAGGTATATAGTAATTATTAAGAGTTTTTGTTGATTTAACGTCTAAATGTCAGGCACTATTGGTTTGAATATATATATATATATATATATATATATATATATATATATATATATATATATATATATATATATATATATATATATATATATATATATATATATATATATATATATATATATATATATATATATATATATATATATATATATATATATATATATATATATATATATATATATATATATATATATATATATATATATATATATGGCCATGTGAGAGAAACTTCAGGCAAAAGTTAGTATCTTATTTATATACTTGGATAATGACGTAATTTTCACTCAAAGGGAAGTGATGTCATACAGTAAGTGTTCTAATTTCTTTAAGTGAACTAAAGCAACTTGGTTTTAGCAATTGTACCGAGCGTTTCTTAGAAACTTTATTGAGATAGACAAGAGAACTGACTCTGATTTTCTTAGAACAGCCTAGCACGGGAACATTTGATTTAATAGAGTTTATTGATTCTGTACGTAATATTGTGATATAAATATTATTAGTAAAAAAATTAATAGTATAATTATGCTTTATAAAAACTAGGCAAAGCGCGGCGTTCAGTTCCGCCACTCAACACGCAATGCCTCGAAAAAAGGCAGAAAGTTGGGACGCAGAAAGCAGGGACTAAGCAACGGAGTGTCTTAACACTAGGTTCCAACGGTCCCTGCAGTTCCCTCTGCCTACCCTCTACCTACGTGAAGCTAAAAAAAAGAGTTATAACTACCAAAATGAGCAAAACAATTCTTTTTTATATTATATTTTGCTTACTACACAGAGAGATCACTATATCTAGAGATAATTTAAATGAAAATAGAAATTAAAAAAAAAAGTAAACATATTACACTAATTACTTTTAAGCTACGATAAAGTCTATTTCTAGTGTTAAAACACTCCGTTTCTCTCCTTTCAATGCAAGAAAACAATATCAATGTCGATATTGTTTCACGTAAATTCATATAAAAATAATAAACCGTCTTAATATATTGTATAGAAAAATCTCAAGTTGAAGGTGTCCCGTGACAGAATGTACCGCACTCCTAACATAATATAGAAATGCCCGCTTTATACCTTTACTTTCCTTTTACAACTCTTTTAATATCCACTAGAGAGTTATAAGCTCTTAAGCAATATTGTCAGTTGGGTCTTCAGTAAACAGTGATATGTATAGGAAGTTGATACTTTTGACTTTTCGCTGTTTTTATTGCAGTTGCTGTGCCTTATATTTATTTATATTTTAATATTTAAAATAAAACCCCTCCTCATATATATATATATATATATATATATATATATATATATATATATATATATATATATATATATATATATATATATATATATATATATATATATATATATATATATATATATATATATATATATATATATATATATATATATATATATATATATATATATATATATATATATATATATATATATATATATATATATATATATATATATATATATATATATATATATATATATATATATATATATATATATATATATATATATATATATATATATATATATATATATACTCGTACATGCCTAGAGGGGTAGTCAGAAAGAACGGAGAGAACGGACTCTATATGTTTTCTGATAGTAGAATATAGAGGCAAATAAATTTGACCGTCATAGTCATCCATCTAGTTTTTTAGCAGTTTCTATATATAATATAACCAAATCTGTTTTTTTTACTTTTCTTAGGTTCTGGTTACATATATTGAATTTCCATTAATGTAATATAAAATTTCGTTTATTTTCCCACGTACCTTCAAATAAGTTTATGGGAGACGAAATAAACAACAGATCATTGCTTTACGACACATAAAATAGGTGTAACCCGCTCCCCCATTAAATTGCGATTTCTTAGAGTGTCATTTTCGACGTGAATGCTCTTAGTGGTGTACGCGTGAGTAGATTGTATAACATTAAAAGTCATGTTTATAATTCATTATTTGAAGGCAAAGAGATGTGTCAAAACACTCCGTTCTCTCCTTTTGATTTGAATTTAAGAATTCTTCTATTACACAACAATGTTTCTTTTTATGTCTTTACACTTTATCCCGCATATTGCAGGGTAGGCAGAGGAAAACCTAGTGTTAAGACACTCCGTTGCTTAGTCTCTGCTCTCGCCATTTTCGAGACATTGCGTGTTGTGTGGCGGTCCTCAGCATACAACAATGTACATACACCAATCGTATTTCTAAACAAATACAGTTATTTTATTTTATTATGAATATCGTAGCGACATCGGTTACCTGGTAATATTACGTCTTGATGCATTGTTCATTCAAGAGATAACGCGAGATATCGTTTTATCTGCGACCATAGTGGCTTATACGCCATTTATTCTCACCGTGTCCGCGTAAATCATAATAAAGCTTTCTACACACTATAGTAGATGGACCCATTGACTATTCAAGAAAATCAATCGTTAAAAAAAACTGCCTACCCTGCCTAAAATACCTTTGGCGTATAGCAGGGTAGGCTGTGAACAGTAGGCAGAAAGAACCTAGTGTTAAGATACTCCGTTCTCCGCTTTTAGCCTTTCGAGGCATTGAGTGTTACATGGCAAAAGCTGTGTAGTAAGGAAAATAAAAAAAATACTACGCCACTGTGGTTTTAATTATTTTCTTAAATTAATTTTTGAGTAGGTGCTTTTATTTAGCATCCTTAGGTAATTTAAATTAAGCTGTATATCAAAAATTTAACGATCACCTTCGGATTCAATGTTGTCTAATATTGGAATGAAAGTTTCGTGTTATAAAAATATTAGAAAAAGTATAAATATGTATATTTTTATACAAAATAACATATTTATTATTAATTATTTTATTTAATTGATTGAGTAATTCTCTACTCACTACGGCTAAGATGGCAATGTCTTTATAATTTTAAGTGAATAGAGTGTCTTAACTCTATATATTATTTCTGAGTATCTCTGCTGTAGGCGAACAATAACGTCAAACTCCATATTCAAACAAATAATCGAACTTGTACCTTCTAACAACACCGCTATTGAGCCTAACACGCCCTCTAGTCACTAGAATATTTCACATTGATAAGAAGCTGTCCCTCACAAACTTATTCACCATTAATTTTGATCTTTACCAACTAAATCATTATAAAGGCGCATCCACACAATGCGTTATGCTTACACGTCAGATACACACGTAGCGACGTGACGTATCAATTTCTTTGGGAGCCGCCACTATCGGTAGGATCTGGTGTCGCCTTTACATTTTTATTTATTACCACAATAAGATTTACAAACGCATCGGCCAAATAAAGAAAAAGCTTGTGAAAGTTTTATTGAAATGCTAAATTGTAATTGTATTGAATTGGATATTTGTTACAAAGAGAATAAATGTAAAAGCTGGTATGGCTTTTTTTAAATATTATAAAGTTCCTATACCAAAAACAACTTGTTGTGTTACTTAAAAAATGTGGACTATTGGATATTTAAACCATAATCCTAAATCAAAATTCAAAATATTTTCCATAGAAAAATTCCATAAAATATCTCAAGTCACCCGATATCAACCGGGGTATCGAACAGGTAAATAATTTACACTACCGCCAGTACTACCGGGGAAAACATACCCTCTCGAGGGAACGTCCCTTAGACCCAGAAACCAATGTCATTAGACTATATATGTCTGTATCAGTTATGTATAGTATTTTTTGATATATTTAGTTTAAAATAAAGTGGAAATTTTGAATATTGTATACACAATTTTCTTACTTCAATGCCTATTTTCGTTTATTTATCTCAACGAATTCGAACCTATTACCATCGTATCAAAATAACATAGCAATCGAAACAAAAGCTTTTAAAATATGCTAAAACTTTAAACAAATCGAAATGAACGAGCTTACATCAATTCAATTCCGATAATAGATTTGTAAGGGTATCTAAAAAGCAATTTTATTTAAATTCCCATACAAAGGCAGACGAAATTAGATTAGCTGTGTACCGAATTCAATTTGTCTCATACTGATTGTGTTGTTACAGCATCCGTATCCTTCCGAAGATCAGAAGAAGCAATTGGCACAAGATACAGGGTTAACGATACTACAAGTAAATAATTGGTAAGTTGTTTTTTTTGTATATGTTTATTAATTGAATTATGATTGTTAATTGAATTGTAATTATCAATTGAATTGTAATTATATATTGAATTATGATTATTAATTGAATTATAATTATTATGTTATTTTATTATGTGAATAAATTAGTGTCATAATATTTAGAAATGTGTGGAGGCCATCACCGCGCTTGTCTTGCAACGAGAACTAGAATCTTAAAATATATTTTTGTCTCAAATGAGAATGGAACCCAGCATCACGTCCATACTACGTTTACAATTAGACACACTTCCACTGAGCTCTGACGGCCTCCTTTTTTAAATATTACTTATTTCAAAACCAAACACACCCCTTAATAAAATTTGAACCTATATCCAATGCACTCAGTATGCCACCTAACGGTACAAATGATGATGATATTCCACGCACTTAAACTAAAACGATAAAGTGCAGTTACAATCGATTGCACATACTCGCTCGCTAACGTCTACAGTATTTATAACTGTAGTGGTTGTCGTTTAAAAGTGTGACGTACGTCTTTAATAAAAAGAAACCTGAGTAATGCGGCCATTTTCTTGAATAATTTTCTTTATAATTTTCGTAACATGTTCAAATTCGAATACATTCAAATTTGTTAAGTAATATTAAGTAGTAAGTAAATAACTTCTCGGGCTTCGTACAACGTGCTAATTTCTAAAAATATTACATACATACATACAGATCTTCACGCTCTATTCCTACCGGGGTAGTCAGGGAGAACGGAGCGACAAACGCTGCAGTCCCTGCATACCTCTTTCGCCTCATCCGCTGTCATTAACCTGCTTTCATAGGAGTCTCATGCTTAAAAAATATTGCAATGCATTTAATTCACTTCATTATGCTTTTTTTAATTTTAAAATAAACTATCAAACTCGAAAATAGTTTTTCTATAAATTACCCAATATTTATAGAAATATAGATATATATAACTGGCCAATGAAACGCGAACCCGTGACTGTCGATTCGAATACCGTATATATGCACTACGACGGTGTAATTATTTTTTTTAAATGACTTTTTCAATAAAATTTGCTGTCGGGCTTTGTGGCGTAGTTACTCAATCTCTTAATCTAAACGCGTAGGTTATTGGTTCAATTCTCACTCGGAAATAATAAATTATTTTCATTTATATCACTCTGCTAATAAGAGAAACACGTCATTAAGTTCTCTACATGATATATTTAGAAAGGAAAGAAGGAACGGAGTGTCTTTACACTTTGACACTAGAATCTTAATCTTAACCTACCAATATATGTGCAAAACTAATCCGTTATTCAATACAAGGCAACTGGTCCTCTATTACAAGTTGTCGAATGGTCATAAGAATGTGTGTAGGTACCATTATACCGCCAACGCATCTGCATCATTATACCGATTCTCGATGTTTCGCAATTTGAGATAATTCTTTAGATATATATATATGTACATATATACGTTAGCCAATTCCTATTTTTGTTTGTGGCTAAAAAGTATTGGTTATATATGTCTTCACGCTTTATCCTGCACATGGCAGTGTAGGGAGAGGCAACTGCAGGAACCACTAGGAACCTAGTGTTAAGACACTACGGTGCTTAGTCCCTGTTTCCTGCCTTTTTCGAGGCATTGCGTGTTGAGTGGCGGAACTCAATGCCACGCTTCGCCTAGATTCCAGAGCGAAGAAAATGTAATAAAAAAATCCATCTTCCTTGAGTGGGAATCGAACCCATATAAAATAAACGATATATTTATAAAACAAAAGACAGATAAAAGCGTCGATACTGTATATATGTATGTCTTAATTCAAGATACGCGGATATTTTGTTTTTTCTATACTTTTTCTTAAATGGCACTCGTTTCTTAGTTTCTAATAACATTTTTAAGAATTATTACCAAAATAAAGCTCTACATAAATCTTGATAACCTCCAACCAAAATAAAACACAGAAAGTAAACATTTTAAAATACACTATAGATAACACTCTCTAATCTCCCGCAATATCAAATTTAAAATTACAAACATTTTAAACTAAAATAACAGGAAAGATATCGATATATCGCAAAATTAAATAAATGTATACGCGTAAAGTGTAAGATGTCCTTTCGTATGGTAATAAGATGATTACTTCAGTGACTATAAAATTTCATATTTTATTACCACGGCCGACTAGCTGCAGTAAATGTTCTTATTAATGTCTCAGCGTACGCAATGTAATGTAAATACTAGAGTTGGTTAAAAATATGGCCGATCCGAGCAATTCCTTGGGTTAGAGAGTAAAATTGCTTTAACCGATTTCGATTGAAAATCTAGTTTTGAAAGATTCAATTAAAATTGTTATTTTTATGATAATATATTAAGATGTTTGAAGCAAAAGTGAGTGGTACGAGAGGCAAGGGGAGATCTCGGTTTTTTGAAAACACAATATTGAAGATACTGGAGGAAGGTCACGTAAGAAGCTTGAGGACTACGAGAATGTGTGTATGAGACCAATGACAGGTGACGCGGCGAAAGAGGTATGCATGGACGGCAGCGTTTGACACTCTATTCTCTCTGACTACCCCGCTAGGGATTAAACGTGAATTTAATAATAATAGTAGATTACTTAGATTGTCGCTTTCAGCGAGGTATTGAGTTATATCCCGGAGAATTTGAACCAACAACCATCAGGTTTATTTTCAGACTCTGCCCCAATGTGCCAAAAGACTTTTGCCATATAACAGAAAGGCGTCTAATAATATTGATTTATAAGTACTTATTTATTTTTCATGAAATTACATTCTTATTTATCCGAATTTTATTTTATTGGTTATCTATCGATTTCTCATAAGAAAGCATTAAGTATCAAATATATTGGCAGATATAACTCGCGTTTTGTAAATTATGGCGGTATATACATATAAACAAAGTCTTAATGACGTGTGTACGATAACAACAGGTATAATCAAGCGATACCTTTTCTCTTATATTTTTTTATAAACAAAATATTCCAATTTATTTATCTTAAACAAGTAAAGTTAAAAAATAAAAATATAAAAAAATATATTATTATTATTAACTTCACCGTTTTATCCTGCACATGGAAACCTCAGAAACCACAGGAACCTAGTGTTAAGACTCTCTGTTCCCTGCTTTTTCGAGTCATTGCGTATTGTGTTGGAACTTAACACGACACTATGCCTAGTTTCCAGAGTAAAGCAAATAGAAATAACAAAATCTATCTTCCCTCCTGAGAATCGAACCCACAAACTGTCGTGTTTAAAGGCAGTCAAAGAATCTATATATAAAAATAAAGATAAATCTGTATATAAGAAATGTATTGAAAAAAAAAAACAATTACATCACTACCTAACCCAACCTACCTACAAACCTACCTACAGCAGTAATAAATGTGATTTAAATCGACATATGCATATGCAATTTGTTAATACCTACGTACTGGTACATGCACACGTAGGCGCGGGCGCATCATGGACACTAATAAAACGTACGACAAATTGACCATCTGCAACCAGATATGGTCTAAAACCTTTTTGTTATTGAATTGCGATTTATTTATTATACGAACTCGTGAATGGGTGGGCTGTGCTATCTTTTATTATATATGTAGGTATATATGTATATATTATATGTATATGTTGTTATCTATACATATATATGCATTATGTAAGGAAAAGGTTTTTTTTATTAATTGAAATTTATATATTTTTGTATATATTTTATAATTCATTAATAAATGTATGCAGAGGGAATTTACTGAGCGAGACACTCCGTTTTTTGCTGTTTAATAGAATTTTATAGCCATTACGTGTTAAATGACAGAACTCTATGTCACACTTGTTTTGCCAGAGTGGAGTGAAATGAAAATATATGATTTCTTTGAATAGGAACTGAACCTACACTTAAACCTATAATATTACAGTAAAATTTAGTTCCACTACGCTATGATGGCCACAAGTTATTGAACTATGTAATAAAATATAACTGAAGTATGTTTTTAATATTTTTACTTTATATATATAAACTTACGTCACTTTTGTTTTAACTTACACACATTTTTACATTTCTAGTTGTTTTTTCTTTGTAAAACAAAACATAAAATTAGGTTAGACTATTCAAAATGTGTTACGCAAAGGGTCAACGATATCTCAGAGCACACTCTCTCTATTTCTAAAGCCCACTATCTCACGTCAAGTGTCAGTGGAGGTAAGAGGTCGCCTTTGTAACGCGCAATAGTTAGCGGTTGTGTGTAATTATTTTTTTACATCAATTTATATATATTTTTTTATTTCTATATTGTTACAAGTCGTTATGCTGTTTTATGAACCTTATTATATTCTTTCTTTTTAATATATATATATATATATATATATATATATATATATATATATATATATATATATATATATATATATATATATATATATATATATATATATATATATATATATATATATATATATATATATATATATATATATATATATATATATATATATATATATATATATATATATATATATTTTAATATACATATATATAGAATTATTATTATTTTATAATGGTGTATCCTGGATCATATAGAGCCTGTGTCTAAGGCTCCTTAAATCACTGGGGCTCTTAAACACCTGTCTTTCACAATTTGTTTCATTTTGTAATCAGCCCATATATTTAATATTGCTTAAATATAAAAGCACTATAAATATCATAACTTAAGTACAAGATTCAAATCAAATAATAAGAAAATGATGATTTCTATACCAAAATAACAATATCGAAGAACACAAATATGTAAATCAGTGAACAAATAAAGTACACTAGAAATTGAAATCCCCGGTCCCTGTCGAATTAACGTTCGTACCCCGTAATTGGTATTATATGAAGATGCAAATACTTACTGCCGCAGTATTGTTGCGAGTAGGTACAAGTAATTGATAACGTCTATTTGAAATTCAAATTTTATTTTTCATTCATACCACCAGGGAACTGCTTTCTGTCGTTTTTTGTTTCGGCCTTTGTTTGGAATTCTCGCCGAAAGGCAAGTGGAGTATGGAAATTTTATTGTTTTATTGTCATTTGTTGTGTTTTCTTGACGGTTTGTTAAATTGTAATGTTATTAGGCGGGCGGGAGATTTTGGCTTCTTCTGAATGCGCATTTTATTCTGTTATCGAATTAATTGCTTAGTGAAATTTATGTAGAACATTATGCTTTGAGGTTAGTGTCCGAACACTCCTTTCTTCGTAATAGTGAGTTGACAGAGTGTCGCATTTCGTCTTACTAAAGCTAGAAATGAAAATAATAAGTCATACCGTGTGGAGATCGATCCTAAAACTATTTTTTTACAGGCACAAGCTGTCTCAATGAACTCTTATTGTAATTGTTATAGTATAGTCACATCTAACATGTTTATTTAGTGAACAGCCAAAGATTGTAGCGTAAAGTTACTTAACTCTTTTTCCAATCACAGTATGCGTTTCTCATGATTCTTTAAAAGGCTTACATATTGAAAAAAAATTTGCGCACTATTTGTCACATAAAGCAATACAGACAAAGGAAGCTTTTCTCCTCTCTTTTTTCTTCTTTCGTTTTTCTTCTCCGCTCTCCTTTTTCGTACTATCAAAACATTGCATATTTATTGGTCCCCAAGTGGAAATCGAACTAACAACTGTTGAGTTAACCTTCAAACGCTGTGCCAACACGACTAGCACTCAAATATTTATATCAGAATAAATCCATCGTTATTCCTATAAAAGATTATAACAATTTGTTAATAACAACGCCGTAGACGCGTTACGGCGTAATCGTGGCTTATCAAATATTTACTTATAATATTCTCTTGAGAGAGCAAAGTGAGGGTTCCGCCACCAGGGTTCCGCTTACACAAAGGTATTGTTAACCCTTTGCTATTACACCACTTGATTGGCCAAATAATCGTTGTTTTTCTCGTAATCTGTTTGTCTGAAGTTTCCTTGGAGCAAATTGCAGGTTCGATTTCATATTCGAAGTAAAATATAAATTTTTTAATATTAAAATATTAGATTTTGTAAACAAAACGGTTTGTGGGTTCAATTCCTACTCGGGAAGATGGATTTTTTAATTTCCATTTTCGCTCTGGCAACTAGATAAGTGCGGAGTTGAGTTCCGCCACTCAATAAGTCTTGAAAAGCGGAGAGCGAAAAATAGAGTGTCTTAACACTAGGTTCCCACGGTTCCCTCTGCCCTCTGTTCCATCTGTCATGAGCGGAATAATGCGTGAATTTAAAAAAAAATGATTTAAACTCTAAAGAAATATAAAAGAAACATTTAAACGTCGGGAATCGAACTCCCAACTACGTATATACAGTAGATAGATCTGTAAATGCAATTCCAATAACTTAATATTAAAAGGCAAGAATATTTCCGAATAAACCCTAGGACAGGCCAATTATTATCGCTGCAATAAGGTAGACTCTGCATTGGGCTAAGCATTAACTGGATTAGACACGATTATACGATTATGCTTAAGCGCTTAATTTCTGATTTATTGTTATATATTATTATAATAAAACATGGCTTTACGGCTTGACTTCACTTGTTCTGGGAATTTGACGTACATATATAAGATGCAAGTATCAATTTCAATACATTACTAAACTTTTTTAACGTATATTCTAAAATAGTGGAAAGTAGAGTGCTTGAACACTAAGTTCTCTCTTTTCAAAGAAATATATAGAAAAGAGAACTCTATGTACTTGATGGGTTTGTTTCTTGTTTAATATAATAGTTCATCAGTTCTTAACACAAAAAAAATGTCAAACCGCTTCACCTTCCACGCGGCTTTCCGCATAGTGGGGACTTCTCCCACTCTCTCTCCAAATAATCAAGACAAGGAGAATATTGTCACTTTATTTTCTCTCTCTCTCTCTTGCTAATAACAAAACTTTGAACTGTGACATACATACAAACAAAGTAAACACATGCCATAACAATAGTAAATTGAGCGTCTCCATAACAAAGCTCGAACCGTGTATTCGCACCACAATAGGGTATTGCCTGGATCTATAATGCTCGCGACAGTATAGCCTAACCAGCTTACAGTGTTATCTTGATTAGTGGCCGATAGATTGTAAGTGTAGTCATTATTATTAATCACCAATTTGCGATTTAATGTGCGTTTCTGTTATTCAATTAGGCAGGCTTATTGAAATTTTTGGTACTAGTTTTGTGAAAGTCTAAGGGAAGTTACTGATAATTTTGTATATATCAGTCATAGCCTTAGTTTTAAGTACCAAAATATATTAAAAAAAAATAATGTAATGATAAGATTTTATATATTATGTGTTAACATTAACATAGTTAATATTTATGATAACAACATATAGTATAAGTTAAAGAGGGTACGGAACAAGTGTCTGTAGAATTAATTATATTTCAAATAAAAAAAAATGATATAAATATATCAATTTTCATTTTTTTTTGCATTTTCCTCAAAAAGTTTCCTTCTGCGAAGAGCTTTCAAATCAAACTGTTGGTTCCTGAGGTAAATCTGTTAAAGTAAATAAACGTTTAAAATATTAATATATATTAATTTTCAGTCTTTTAACATATAGCATTTTCCATTTGTTTCTTTCATGACAAAACTCCAACAACGACACTTTATGATAAATAGTACGTAGAAAATAAAAAAAAGGAATAATTTATCACTTCTTCTCCATTTTTAATACGTATTTCTATAAAAAAACTCAAACACCAATACTAGATTACATTACACTTAAACAAAATACGAATGTAATACCCCCCAAAAATGCGTTCAGAACTCGAAAGTGTCCATCAAAATCATTTTACGAGGCCCGCGCCGAGATCCCGCTTAATACGCTGCGAGATAAAATCTTTGAGATCTTGTATACTCTTATACTTTACTCGTCTCGAATTATTTTTATGTACTTTTAAAAGCGTTGTAATTTTAAACGTTGTTTTCGTTACGTTCATTTGATACGTTTTTGTGAATGCTGATTTTGGTTTTTGGGCGTTTTTTTTAATTGTTCTTTATTTTTAAGCACCTATATAGTGGTAGGGTAGGTAGAGTGTTAGTGCTAAAACACTCCAATTGTCATATTCTACTTGATTATCGTGATATTGTGCGTTGATTCAAAACAATTCTCTATATTTTCTTATCTGATAGAAAAAATAAACAAATAATTGATTCCCCTAAAGGACTCGAACTCATAAATGTCCCGATTACACATCACAATTACCACTGCGTCACTACAATCTTATATCTTGAATAAACTATTACGTAATTACTTACGTAAATTGAATATATAAGCGTTATACGCAGGTATAAAAAAGTATCGTTACATGCAAATATATATTATTTAAGCTTATTTTGAATTTATAGCACGGCTTAATTAAGAAAATTACAATTTTATTACATATAAATACACAAATAAATTGATCTTAATATAAATATACACGAAACATATTCAAATATCTAATAAACACACAAAAATCGTATTACCAATACGTGTACGTGTACGTGTACGTAAAAACAAAACACGCAATACGTAAACCATTAAACGGCCATAACAATGGCATACGCCCCACATATTCATGGGAGGCCGTTGAAATCTATTCGCGACGATCAAATCACATCTCCATACCATAAAAGAAAACACTATTTCGCGTTTTACTTCACGTTTAGTGCACCTTTGCGGCGAGGGCTTCCCTGTGGGTACACACGGTTGTGTAATGTGTTTTAAAACGTTTGTATATATATAGCTGTTGTTTTTTGTTTTTTTTGGAAAAATTTTAGAACTAATTTGTGAAGTTAGTTTTAATTTAATATTAGTTAAATTAGCTAAGAATGTAGTGAAAATAATACTCAATATTTACGTATAAATAACATGACATAATCATAAAATATATTTAAATGTTAATAAAGTAATAGTTTCTGATATAATCGCATACAACCAAACATACACAACAGCCTCAAAATATAAGTATATATTTTTTGAAACTTAACTTAAATTAGTTCCCTATAAAAGCTTATGGTTCTTGCGGTTCCCTCTGCCTATCCTGCCATGAGCGGGATAAAGCGTGAAGACAAAAAAAAAATTTCAAACCCTACGTACACCAACATATCGTTGCCGTAATAAAACAAAGGGATTGTCGTTATAGGTGAATTTTAACAGATCAGTATCAAGAACGAGGCGTTTCGCCGTCAATGTACCATTTGGAGGGCGTCTGACGATTCCTTAACGCTACCCTGAGATTGTCTTTATCTATGCTGTTATATATAGAGGATCATTGATTTCCCTCACAATGTAATTTGCTTTTGGGTCTTTTTCTGCATTTTTTCTCGTATTTTTTTTATAAAAGTATATTAAATATAATATTTATTTAATAAATTTTATACTAATTATCTCGTTTATAGCAGGGTAGACAGAGAGAACTGCAGGAACTGTGGAAACGTAGTGTAAAAACACTCCGTTCCCCGCATTTTTCTAATGACATATAACAGTTTGTGCATAAGTCGAAATGAAATAAAAATAATCTTAACCCAATATAATCTTAATTCATCGTGCACAATAATTGGTAAGAGCATTCATACAATTTTCACATTTTGGTACTCCATCAGCCGCTTCTTACTCTATTCCGCACTATTAAGATTGCTGTTAAGAAACTCTACTAATACAGTGCTACCCAAAAAATACTAGCATGAGCGGGAATCGATCCTGTACCGTCTATAGTCAGGTCCTATGTTCCACAATTCCCATAAACCACCTCTAAGTCACCATAATGTTAAAAAAATAAAAAAAAACTACAGTAAAATTCCCCAAGACAACACCGCAAATGCACTATAATAGGCGGTTTCTTTATAATTACACCGAAAACAAGCTCTGAATTAAACAAGAGAAACAATTACCCCCGATGGCTCATAACAATTCCCCTTAACCCCGTACACTCGTCAAAATAATTCATTTTAATTTTCTTTACGGCCTAGTAAACCTTTATTTTATGATCATACTACGGGAGATAAGTCGGGGACTCCCTTAAAGACCCTTCTGGCCTCGCTCTACGAAGATACAACCTTTACTGTAGCTACAGCCCTTTGCGAGGCCCAATGTCTTTGGGATGGACGAAAATTTGACTTACACCGGTTTTATTGAGTATTAAACTTTATTTGCGTTTAAATGTTAAAAGCTAAGTTTAGTAGATTTCGCGTTAAGTGTAAACAAATATTGTGTTGACGTATCGTTTTTTTTATGTTTTAGATAAAATCGATATAAAATGATTAAATTATTTTGAAATATAACAATTATTTGTATTTAATTATTTTATCCGTTGAAAGTACTCTTATAAGAAACCCAAAAACTCACATATATCTTAGGGACAGTTAAGCTGTTTACTGGCACACACATATATATATATATATATATATATATATATATATATATATATATATATATATATATATATATATATATATATATATATATATATATATATATATATATATATATATATATATATATATATATATATATATATATATATATATATATATATATATATATATATATATATATATATATATATATATATATATATATATATATATATATATATATATATATATATATATATATATATATATATATATATATATATATATATATATATATATATATATATATATATATATATATATATATATATATATGTATGAAAAACCTCAAATTCTCAAATATTCATGCAGTTCTCATCTTAATTGCGCTTTTGTAAATATTAATTATAATTAAAGGCGCTCTCGCTGTAAATAAATTATCACGAGCACTTTTTCATCGTATTTTAATTAAATTTTTCCTCCTTTTGTTCTCAGGTAAGTGGATTTTCTTGTATTTGTACCTATCTGTATATATACAAACATTTTGGGTAAGTAGTCATCTGAATTATGTATTTTTAGCTTACTTAAGATCGCAGTAGCAATCTTATTAGGTATTTTTAGGGGTTTCTTTTATGATTTATAATTGAATCCTTATAAAAAAGTAAGCAAAAAGCTCTCCTCCATAAGATGAGAAAATGCTGTTGCATAATTTTTGTATAGCTTTTTTCGGATAATATATTCCAATCTCGCTGCACATTATACAAACGCAAAGAGACCGACGAAAATTTCCAATAAAAAATAACCAAAAAAAAAAGCCTCAACGTATCAACGTTTATAGGTCATTAAAAATCTTTTCAAACTGTAGGTACGTACGTACATACGGTCGTAAGCTTAATTTTGTGTGGGAACGAAAAAAAAAAGCGCCCCGAAACCTACAAAAACACAAACAAAGCCTTTGACGTAGCCCTTTCAGTTTCCGGCGGCGTGGCGCGGACGTCATTTTTCAGAATTCCGCCATTTATTTTATCTGAACGGCGCACGCCGATGTTTCGAATAACATCAGCTGTTGAGACGCGGAGATTTATTGCACGATTTCAAATAGGATTTTGGATTTAAATTTTCAATTAAGCGAGGAGATAGTTCTGTGATGCGGCTTCGCTTGGCTTTTTTTTGTATTTTATTTCTTTGGAGAATGAGTGAGTGAATGGAGCTTTTATTAAGTGCAATTGTAGTATAAATATGCGACATCTTTATGTTGTTTAGAGGTTATACGTTTGAATTTGGAACAAAACGTCGGTTTGGGCAAGAAATGTGACTTGTTATGTCAGTGTCAAAATGACAACAATGATTTTAGACACTGACACAGATAAACGGAGAGTCGTAACACTACGTACTATATATACACATTATATTTTTATTTACTTCATATATATTTTTTACGTTTTTACTATAGGAATAACGTAAACTTTGCAAGTATTGTTCAAAATGATTTGGACCTACATATGTCCTGAGTTCAAAGCCATTATCGCTCTTTAAACGTATACAAGCAGTAGCTGAAAACAAACCCGTATTATAATTAAAAAGCATATTTAATCGTTTAATCAGTACGTATTTTAACGCGATGCTTTAATTAAATGTCAACACGGCTTGAAAGGGCAACATTATTAGTCTGTTTAATTATACATTTACAGTTTATTGGTATTACAGTATCTAATACATTTTATCTTTTAACTGATTTTTTTAATATTACCAGTAGATGTTGTGACCGCTTTTGGATAATATATTGCTTATTTATTATTAATAATTTCAAAATTTATCTCGTTAGTATGTGTAATTACCATTTTATGTGTTATTTTACATATTTTTTTAAAACACGCACCATAAATATTATTTGATTTTTATCAATGGAGATCTTAAATTGATTAAAGTAACAATCTCGTGTACAGAAATCGTAATTATAGTATATACATATATAAATATATATACCTTATTACTTTTTAACTTGAATAAAAGAACAATGCCTAAAGTAAAATTCCATTCAGCCAAATAAAAATACAGATAAAATAATTTAAATGTCATCGACATTTTACACCAAAGTATAGTCTGTGCAACCCTCGGTTCAACCCGCTTCGCTATATCATTTTCCATTTGACAAACATCATTACATCTTCCGGCGGCGCCCCCGACACCGGCCATGATTTTAATATTTGCAACTGTATGTAATTGCACGTTTAAAACTTATTTAAAATTATATACATATTATAAATTAAACATATTAGCTCAAAATATAATAACAGTATGTTTATATCTATATATCTCTTTAGGAATTATGACATATATATATATATATATATATATATATATATATATATATATATATATATATATATATATATATATATATATATATATATATATATATATATATATATATATATATATATATATATATATATATATATATATATATATATATATATATATATATATATATATATATATATATATATATATATATATATATATATATATATATATGTAGGTCGGTCGTTATATACTATGTGACGTAATAATTTCTCTGGTATAGTTTAGACGTGCCATGTTGATTTACGACCCTAAGTCCCTAAAGGAATAGGAAGCGAAAAGCATTTTGAATGAACTCTCAATTTCTAATATATTCGTAATATACATCGCAGCACAGCTCATCTGATGGTGAATGCGGGTTCGATTCCCAGTGAGTGCCATTACTGAACACATGTTTTAAGAACATAGGAGAAGGCAGACATATGAAGTATTTAGTAATTTCTCATTCTGCTACAATTTTTAAATAAGGTAAATTTAAAAAAAATACTTTTAAAATACCTAGCGGCCGTCGTGGTCGTCGAGGACTGTCGTGGCGAAGATGCATAGCGGTTTGTGGGTTCGATTCCCTCTGGAGGATGCAAGATGAAATTTTTCATTTCTTGTTTCTTCGCTCTGGCAACTAGGCAAAGCGTGGCGTTGAGTTTCGCCACCAAAGACAATTCCTCGAAATAGCAGAAAGCAGGGAACTGTGTGTTTTAACATTAAGTACCGAAGTTCCTGCAGTTCCCTTTCTACCGTGCTATAAGCGGGATAAAGCGTGAAGCTATTAAAAAAAATAAAAAACTAGCAATTACATACACTAAGCAACGGAATGATTGTCAGCAGAAATATCACAAGTCGTGCACGTTTCCCTATCTCATTTTCCATTTGACAAACACGTCATTACATTTTCCGGCGCGACCCCACCAGCTACGCCTCACGCTAGAGCGCACGTTCCCCATTATAAATAAAGATTTATTCTTTTTTGAATATGAAAATATTATAAATGTATGGAAATTGCTTCAAAAAATTAAAAATTCAATAATTTTACTAATATTTTGTATAGTAGGTAATGTTGTTTTTATAACCATTTATATGTTTGTTAGTTTGGTCGCCTATCTCAAGAACGATTACGATGTTTTAAATTATTTTTTTTTGTATCGCATACGCAATTTATTAAAGACGTTTATATATCATATTTATATCATAAAAAACTCTTAATCATTGCCACTTAACTACGACACTATTAAGTTATAATCACAACACAAAAATACTAAAAGAAAATACAAAATCTAACCCAAAAACGATATCCGGTAAAGAGATGATTTAGTTCCATGTAAAAACAAGTTGTATAGATAATAATAAACCATACCATAAGATCCATGGTGACAAGATTCGCCCTACAATTTTAGTTTATGACATATTAGTGAGATGTCAGACGACAGACGTTTATGGCGTCGTAAAGCGACCTCTGCACACTTGTTGAGTTTATGACCACATTATGTAGACAAGTCTGAAACGCCCTTATTTTTATGGGAATAGAGATCTAACAGCTAATTTTGTGCCATGAAACGATTTTAAGATTTCCAGTGATAGAGCTAATATTAGTAAATTATAAATAACTTATAGTTTCTATTGTAAAATTATAACTTAATGCTTTACGGGTCTGGGTTTCCTTTTAATGGTAATATAAATACTCAGAGATTCTTATATTATAGATAAATCCTTATTATACATATTTAAAGACACTATCATATATTTTATATATATCGTTAATATAGAAAAAAAATTACAATTCTAGTCAGAAAAAGATTGAAGAAACATAATCCATAATCATTACTAAGAAATTAATATCGTAAAATTAACATAGTGTTGCCAGATTTTTCGTAATATTTTTTTTAAACTGGCAATACATATAAGTTTGTATGGGGATATATATATAAAAATATATATAATATATTTAGTTATATAAAGGTTTAACTAAAAGATGCAATAATTAAGGCTACCTGCCATATACCTAGAGGCTGTAAGTTATGCGTACAGCGGGTTAATAGCTAATATCGCCTAATGACCGTCGTCTCCAACGTAATGCCCCACATGGGAACCGCTTGTGTAAGTAATTTACGAGAACTTTCTTAATTGCACTGTGTGTTTGTACGTTTGTATGTATGTCTTTTGGTAGGTTAGTAGATTTTTTGTATGCAGGATGTCTAAATGAGTGATGTCATCTGTCATATGTATATAGAGAGTTTCTTTTTTTTTAGCACGCTTTATCTCGCATATTGCAGGGTAGGCAGAGGGAAATACAGGAACCATAGGTATCTAGTGTTAAGACACTCCGTTGTTTAGTCCCTGCCTTCTCCGTCCCCGCTTTCCGCCTTTTTCAAGGCATTGCGTGTTGAGTAACAAAACTCAACGCTGCGCTTTGCCTAGTTTTCAGAGCGAAAAAAATTAAAATAGAAAAGTCCATCTTCCCCAAGTGTGAATTGAGCCCACAAACCGTCGCGTTAACAGGTAGACGCTTACGCCTCTGCGCCACGACGGTCCTCGGTATATAGAGAGTTTTTCTTTATAATATAATGAAACATACTTAAATGCCACCAATAACTGTTATATAGTATTACTTAATTGTTGCTATAATCAATTAGTAGTTGTTTTTTTTATTTGGAAAATAATAAGGAGATATTGGCATGAAACTAATTCATTTAGTATTAGAAAAGTTCTTACCTTTAATTTTGTCCCTTTCATGACACATGTAAGTGCGTTACAACCGTTGGTACATAAACTAGCTGTACTCAAATGATGTAGGTTCCGGTGAAAATAGTATTAAAAAGTGATAAACTTTATTATTTATATATATATATATATATATATATATATATATATATATATATATATATATATATATATATATATATATATATATATATATATATATATATATATATATATATATATATATATATATATATATATATATATATATATACATATATATATATATATATATATATATATATATATATATATATATATATATATATATATATATATATATATATATATATATATATATATATATATATATATATATGTATATATATATGCATATGGACAATTTAATATGATTTAAAATCACGAGCAACGACACAGAATGACTCATGTGGACAAATACAGCAGACACATATAAATTATGTTCACTTAAAAGAGTCTCAACGCAAATAAAATCTATTAACCGTTGTAGTGTCGTAAATCATTCTTAAATTATAACTTAACTGCGATGGCTGTAGAGAAAGACGTTAGTCGTGACGTTTTTACAAACGAAAAATTTGATAGCCTATTGCATTACAAAGAGCTCATTGTCTAAAATAACGATTTACGACAGGACCTAAAGTTCGAAACAGCTGGAAAAATATTTGTACACTACCGTACTGGCTTTTGATATCTGGACCGTTTAATCACAAACGAATTAACTACTTAATAAATCACCACTAGTTTTATTATTGTCTTAATTATGTTTTTAATTTATTAACATTTTATTTTATATGTATTTTTTTTAATTTGAAAGTGTTAATTCATACTAAGGATAGAAGAAATAGTCAAAGAATATATAAAAATTTGAACGCAGCGGGATTAGAACCCGCGCCCTCTTGCAAACGGTGCAAAGGCTCTGACCACTAAGCTATACGTTCATGCATGTCGCTGAGTCAAAATTCTTATGTTCATTATTTTCTTATATGGCATTGAATAGTATTCTTATATATTTACGGAAACAAAGCAGTTAGGCGCGTTTCGGGCTTGGGCACCGAGGGTTCCGCACCAATTTTAATTAAAAGCACTAATATTAAAATATATAATATTTAGACTACTGCATTTGTTTTATATGAGAAAATATAGTGGTTTAAAAGCATTTTACTTGGAAATTTTTCTCCATACTAGATGTACTAATAAATATGTATTTCATATTAATTTCTGCTTGATTCCTGTACATGTTTCTGAGAAAACAAGGGTTAACAGACGTTCAAACATACAGACATAAATCACACTATATCTAAAATCCTTTATTGTAATAATAAATATATACATATATTTTTCTTTATTCTACGATAACTTTATTATGTCAATATACATATATAATAAGCCCACACAATAAAGTGATCATAGAAACAAAAGCTCGATTACAATGAATATAGTCCAATAGATGCTATCTTTGGATATCTTTTCTGTTATCTTCTCAAGTATATAGTGCTAGTTACTAGTAGCAGGTAGGGAACAAAAGCTTGTCGCAATTTGCAAGCGCAGCGGGCTTGCCCTTAAAAGGAGGCCTTACTTCTAATGTTGGTTATCATAACATTTGCATATTATTATATGTACCGTTTTGGTGCTTTATCATTAAATTTATTAATTTTGTGCCCATGTAGAGGTAAATTTCTAAGACACTATAGCTTGGTTGTTTTAAATAAGTAATGGTTGGTGGAAAATGGGTTCAAATTTCGTTTTAAGATATATTTTCTTTGTTATGTTGAAATTATGTTAATTTTTATTTTATTTTTAATAAATTTGTAGTTCAGTAGTATAAGTAGAGTCTAATGTCAAGACAATATGTATTGAATGAGAGAAATCGGTGTTTTTGCCTACAAAGTGTAGAGAAATTCATTAACTCATACATAAAATATAACATATAAATATAAGAAAAACATATATATGTTAATAATTTTTTGAACATATTTATGTTATAAAATGTCATTTTTATGTCATATCATAAAAATATTAAATCAATTCACACTCCCGAGTACGAATCGGTTTTAACAACATAATATTTGAAGTAAATTATGAAATATACGTATTAAATCTATACATCACGAAACGATTATAGTAATTTTCTATACACTTGGGAGTAATTTGTATATTACATGCCAAATGATCGCGAGAGGTAGTTAGCCTCGGATCCTCGACTAGAGCTACGTGTGTTACAGTAATTGCATCTATTATATCGACCAACTCTCATAATTATCACGCCTTTACTAACATATAGTAGAATATAAATAAATATATAGATGAGGACCGTCGTGGCGCAAGCGTTTGCCTGTAAACGCGACGGTTTGTGGGTTTGATTTCCAAGAGGGGAAGATGGATTTTTCTATTTCCATTTTCTTCGCTCTGGTAACAAGACAAATCACAGTGTTGAGTTCCGCCACTCAAACACGCAATACCTCTAAAGAGGCGGAAAGTGGGGACGGTGAAAGCAGGGACTAAGCAACGGAGTATCTTAACACTAGGTTCCCACGGTTCCTGCAGTCCCTTCTGCCTACCCTGCCATGTGCGGGATAAAGCGTGAAGTTATAAAAAATATACAGTATATTCAAGTTGTAACATTCTACTACAATCTGTATTAAAAATAGATAAAATGATCATATTTTGTTTTTAAATGTCTTTTATAATTTTTTTTTAATCTTTAAAAGTTTCGACGATTTTGATAGTACAGAAATGGTGACTATGCAACGGTAGGTTAGGTTAGGGTTTGATTCCCAAATTGAAAATATATAATATAAAGAAAAATTATTCAAGAAATGTTTATACAAAGATCTTCTTGACGTCTAAACGACGTACCAACTATATTTCGAAGTATCTTACACAACACACTTGTTAGGTTTCATTTCACAACTTATATAGTATATGCATAGGTATTAAACTATTAACACACCATTGGCTAGCCCCACTCACGGAATTACCCGGTAATACTGTGATTACGACGAATTACTACGATTACGACGAATTACCGTGATTACGAAGCACGGTCTCGATTGCGATTACAGGTGGTTATAGTCACAACAATCGCTTACGTACCTAATTTTTAGGTTTTGTAATATAGAGGTGTATATGTTCTTGTGATATATATGTATATATACACTGTTTAACATTATTGTTTTTCCTATAAACTTAAAGGAATTATATCAATTAATTTTATCGCATGTAAATCAGTGTTAAGACACTCCATTTTCGACTTTTCAATTTAAGAACATAGTGTATTTAGCTGCGCAACACAACAACGCGCCTTACCTTGTTACCTGAGCAAGAAAATAACTTATTCTCGCTAAGTGGGAATCAAACTTACAATCGTCGCGCTTAGTCTAAAGTACTATGCCACGACGGCGTCATTTTGTATAGAATAAAATAAATCTTTTAACTTCTTTTGGGCCTATTTAAATATAACAAGCGTGACGTGTCACTAAACAGCTACGACTCGCCAAAAATTGCCCAATTACCCGACCGCAATGACAATGAAACGCGTGCGCAATAGAAACAATTTGGCCTCCTAATGTCACGGGTTCGAAGCCGACCGCTAATTGCGTTACACCCTACACCGTGGAATGGTTTTTGGTGACCTTTAATTTTGTTGTAGAAATTAATTTTGATTTTTGTTTTATTTACTTGCATTCACTAGAAAAAGATTTTTGGCTTTTTTATTTATATTTTTTTAAATGTTTAGCAAATTCAGTCTCTTAAAAATGCCCTAAATTAAAATATATTTACATCTATAGATATTTTATATTGAAAACCTAATTTGTTTGGTTAAACGCACCTATCTCAAGAACTACCGAATTGTATTGCAAATTTCTTTATATATGCATCCACTAATTGTCCTCTTTTAAATCATATATATCATGTGTCATGTCACACCTTCTACAATATTAAAGTTGGCAACGCATCAATATCCTCTCAGGTTGTAGATTTCTATGGGCGAAGGTTTACACCAGGCCACTTACCATCAGGTGTAAAAAATAAAGGTCAATCGTTTCTTTGTAAACCCTTTTAGCTGAGATCACGATCACAATGAGTTACGTCAATTATTGAGAATATATCATAAAAATACTTAAGTCACAAACAAAGTCACGTCAAAAGCTATTCTCAACAATTTTTAGTTCAAACTGGCATAGAACTGCATACAAAAAATATCCGGATGTACAGTAGTTAAACACAAATAATGAACTCTTCCAACAATCTCTAACCGCATTCCGTTTACGCCAAATGTCAAATCGGACATACGTGGTTATACACCGCCTACCAGCCAACTCGCTACAATGTGGGCTAATTGGACACAATTTTATGTCATTGTCCATAGAAAGGTCAGCTGTTTTCGTAATCTTTTATTTGTTAGAAGTGATTCTTGATTTTATATAGATATTTAATATAGGTAGGTATTGTCGTGAAATTATAATGTAGCTAAATTAGGAGAGATTCGTAAAGTCTTTTACGGTAAAATTGATTTTTTTGTTTTTCCTTTTGAGTAGGCAAAGCACAGTGTTGAGTATCGCCACTTAATATGAATGTCTTTAATGTGTAGGAAAAGAGTGTCTTAACACCAATTTCTCTCTCTGTCTCCACATTATTATATGTAGGAAAAAATATACTGAAAAACAGTAAACAAACGCGACGGTTTGCGGGTTCGAATCCTACTTGCGAAATATCTTAACACGTTTCCTGTAATTCCCTCATCCTATCCTGCGAGCGGGATAAAGCGTGAAAACTCATTAAGCACAACTCGAACACGTTCTTCACAATCACATAGAAGCCTAGTAACTTTTACGTCCAACGAAAGGTTCGATCGTCTTTTAAATATTTATAACGCGTGTCCCATTACAGTGTCGACATGGTGAATAATTAACTACACTTCCCATAGCCCCGGAATAACTGCGGTATAGCCCCATATGAATAATTACAATATAATCGATTGTCTAATAGCCTTGTGGTGGCACGTATGTTGTTTATTATACTACTCTACAGAAGTAGTGATACGTCACTACGCTTTAAAGCTTTTTGGTGTAGAGTGAAGTTTGTACAGGATGGTTTCAATATTTGATATTATTTTGTGTTTTGTTTAAAGGCTGTATATTAAATAAGTGACAAAAAATATTAATAATATAAGCGCAGTATTATTTTTCCTCTTTTATAAGTTTTGACTTTGAATGGGAATGGAACCCGTAACCATCGCGTATAAATTCAGCTTTCAAATATTAAACATATCACATATGAGAATAATAAGGATATACAGATTTCTTAGGCATATAGTAACAATGAATAATTGGCATTAGAGACCTCGAGGCGGATGTAGAAGATGAGAGGATGCGGGTTTGCAGGTACTATCATTATCTAGAGTAACACAACTTAACTATGACACTCCGTTCTAATACATATTGAATTAAGATACAAAATAAATATTTACCCTTAAATATTGACCGGATCGTCGTGGCGCAGAGGCGTAAGCGTCTGCCTGTAAACGCGACGGTTTGAGGGTTCGATTGCCTCACGGGGAAGATGGATTTTTCTATTTCCATTTTCTTCGCTCGGGAAAGTAGGCAAAGTGCGGCGTTGAGTTCCGCCACTCGAAAAAAGGCGCAAAGCGGGGGCGGAGAAAGCAGGGACTATTTCCAACGGAGTGTCTTAACACTAGGTTCATATGTTTCCTGCAGTTTCCTCTGCCAAAAATACCAAAAATAGAAATATTTAATTAAGCGATTTATATCGAGTTACATATAAAAAAATACTGATTTTGTCTCTCAATCTAATATATAGTAAACGTAAAGAAAGCTATGAAGTAAACAAAAACTATTTTATTAAGTCCTACATAGAGGCTACGTCGCAATTCAAGATAGAACTGACAATAATGAAGCCATTAATTATTAAAAATAGTGGGAACACAACACAAACGACATTTATTCTTCAGAACAACATCTTAATTAAGTTGCGGCTGAGATACTGTTTATGTACTCCGTTATTAGATGATACGATATATATATATATATATATATATATATATATATATATATATATATATATATATATATATATATATATATATATATATATATATATATATATATATATATATATATATATATATATATATATATATATATATATATATATATATATATATATATATATATATATATATATATATATATATATATATATATATATATATATATATATATATATATATATATATATATATATATATATATATACATATATATATATATATATATATATATATATATATATATATATATATATATATATATATATATATATATATATATATATGCATAATAGTGATGTAACGAATATTCGCATTCGTATTCGCATTCGCCAAAATCGCACATTCGCAGAACGAATGTTTTGCGAATGTCAGAAAAGAAAATTTGATAATACGTTATAAAAATTTAAATCAGTTTACTTTTTGTTATTTAGTTCAAAAAACAGTTACTTAACCTCGTAAACACATTATTATCAGTCTTCATCATATCTCATAAATTTTTTTAATGCAATCTAAACAAACAGAAATCAATTCTCTCTCATTTCTAAAAAAGTTTTTCATAATCTAATGCTTAGGTTTTTATTGCTATAATCCAACGTGGTATCTTGCTTGCCGTAAACAACTGGCGCCAAATTTACAAGAATTATTGAATATTCGCATTCGCATTCGCAAATGTCGGTAGCAAATATTCACATTCGCATTCGCATTCGCGAATGTTAAAAAAATGACATTCGTTACATCACTAATGCATAACGTTTTCGATCTAATAAATTAACACTTATATTTACTACCATTAACTATAGAAAAGAAAACATATTCGCAAGAAACGAAAAACATTCGATATCCCAAAGCACATCGTATACATATTAAAAAGACACGAAAAGAAAAACCAAGCGTTTATCCCATATAAATCTTTAAGCGACAATTTCTTAAGCGTACACTGTACAGTACAGTACAGTACAGTAGGTACAGTATACTACAGGATCTAAAGAATAGAGCACGTACGGAGATGCAAGCAGGTGTGTTACTCGGAAGCGGAATGTGCGGTAAATTTTCCGGATGCCTTCACAATGATTTCCTTTGAGACCACCGGCCCAGATACCTTGGATTTAGGCGATAACACTCTTCAATTCCTCTCGCTTTACGGCCACGCCTTTTTCTATTTTATTTGTATGAAAATGTGTTTTTTTTTTCTGCCTGCATATATATTTTTATATAATCTGTTGCAATTATATATGTTGTAAACGTTTTAAATTTTTTAACGTAAGAGTTCTTTTAGTTTTGACATCATACGTTTCTCTTAAATAGCTTATCTTGTTATTAAAAAAACACGAATGAAGATTTAAGCTCTATTATTATGTATACATATTTTGTATATACATTTTGTTTAAAAATTTAAATTTATTTAACTATTTTTTATAAAAAATATTTGTGTTTGAAGTGTTGTTAAAGTGTGTAAGTAGGTTCCCACGATTCTTCTGAATAAAGCATGAAGCTATATATATATGTATATATATATATATACATATATATATATATATATATATATATATATATATATATATATATATATATATATATATATATATATATATATATATATATATATATATATATATATATATATATATATATATATATATATATATATATATATATATATATATATATATATATATATATATATATATATATATATATATATATATATATATATATACATAAAAAAAATTAACAAAGTATATTCATAATAACAATTTTACAATTAAAAACGTAAAAATAAAAAAAAGTTGAACAAAGGTACATATATTTTCTCGCAAAAAGGATAACAAATATCACCGAAGTATGTAAGCGTAATATTTCCCGGTTCCCCGGGGAGCTCATCCGGGTATCAATCGGGTATATCGACTGTCGTAATCTCGAAACTACCATGTTATTTGATATTAAGAATACAATTTTGCGTGAACCTTCATACAATGAGACCAGTTATATATATTAGATGTTTTTTTTTTAATTTTATTTCCAGTCGTGTTTTAATTGACATGTGTTTTTTTTAAAACACATGTTTTGCGTTTTCATATAATAATTTAAATGGCTATGTCTTATAAAATTATAAAGTCACTATGCAGTAGTCAAAAGATAGGAAGATAACGTCTAAATCGAATATCAGCAATCAATTAAATATGCAAAGCGTCTGTTAAATGTAAAGTAGTGAATTTTATTTTGTATAACGAGCAGTGTTGCGAATGCAAGCTAGAGTCACCTGCAAGCTTAAAGGCCAGTCTTTATAATTAAGAAAATGTGCATATACTTATAATTATTTAAAAATATATTAATAAAAAATTATATAAGGCTTTTCATGGGTCAATGTAATACGTAAGGAGAGCTTTTGGTTTAAATTTGACGCTTTATGGTTTGGTATCGGAATTTAGCTTACACTTTGTAGTGTCAGAGCTAAGAAACGTATTTTACGTTAACGTGAGTTCAATTATAATTAGTTTAAAGTTTAAACATATTTAAATTAAATTTAAATATTAAGTTTTTAGTATTGTATATATAAAGAAAGGTGTTTTAGAACTAACCGTGATGGGATTTGATATGACTATCTCTACTAACCACATAATGCCTTGAAAAAAACAATATAAAGTGAAGAAACAGAGTGTTGTGACACTTTATTCTCTCTGCTATACGAGATACATAACATAAAACTAAAAAAATGATTTTGAATATTGTAAAGAGCTAAGTAATAAGCATTAGGTACAGCAATATCTAAAAATAGTTAAAGCATATATGTATATAGGTATATTCATATGTTTTTATAGGCTATAAATTCTGTGTCGTAGTAATAAAGACGCATCGCTGTGACATGTATATTAGACTGTAATTATTGATCATAACTGTTGAACATCTGTTGCCACTTGTCTATGGTTTGCATTAAAATTAGAAAAAAAATAATAACATGTCAAATTGACGTTGTTTATGTCAATTCCAAGAATACATAACAAAATACTTGTTTTAATGTTGCCATAGTAATTGTATTTTAAACGAAAGGTCATAGTACATTATTAGTATATTATTAATTTATTTTTAGAATAATATAGAAAATAAGTGAATATTCTAACAAAAGATCAACACCTCGCACTGTATTTCAGTTGTGTAGCATGATCGTTTTAATGCAAGTGTAAAATATTATATTTATGGGGTAAAGAAAGAGCCCGAACGCTTGTTAGCGATAATAAGGTGCGCGCGCCACGATAAATTCGTTCCACCGCCCGCCGCCTGGGGGCGACTTATATTTGCATATTTACATCTACTATTCTATAATATACTACAGGTTATTTTCTTTTTAACACAACGTAAACACCATCCAAATCTACTCGCCGATAGATGGCGCTTTCGCTTATAGTAAAATGCCTTCTCACAGTGACTTTGCAACCGCGCGCTTCGTTAGCCCAACACGGCGCCTGTCACTCTTTTGACAGTTTTTGACATAGACATCGATAGTAAGGCATCGTTACCAGCTAGGCGGGGTCCCTTATCTCGCATTTTGTTGGTTTATACCTATTTGATTTGGCCGTGTAAGTGCATTGTTGGAATTTTTTTGTTTTTTCTTTTATTATTACTGATAAATATCAATTTAGTTGCATTATGATGTCTGTTTTTGTGTTTGATGCGAGTATGTTTGACGTTTAGAGACACGTGTTCCTGTCATTAGTTGTTAATGTCAGATATGGTGGTGCTACAGATAAAAAAATGTGTTAAGCACATCACTATTGACTATTATAAATAAATAAATGTTATTAATAAACATACACTCGTATGTTAAAATACAGCAAAAACAAAACATAAATTATATGTTTTAAAGAAAAAAAGTATAAATGTCGTGCGGCAACATATTTCTTGGACTTGTCTTATTGCGCACAGTTTATGATATAGTTGGATATAAAAAAAATCCCAACGTCCGGTAATCCGCGGTAGAACGGTGTGGCATGCTAATCCGAAATTAGATGTACGATCACAAATTCTATATTTCCACGTACAAATATATATATAAAGTTATTTTATCACTTTGGATTCATAAGCAGGTGTCGCTATCCTGTATTCATGAGCGATATATCACGGGGCCAGGGGACGGGAGGTTTCTTGACGTGCAATTATAAAGATAATAACGTTTGCAACGCGCGTTTTTATTTGTCGCATTTGATTTATGGCGGCACGTGTGAGGGAAGGTGTTCTTTTAATTGCTTGTAGTTAGTCTAGTTAGATGGTCATTAAGAATTATTGTGTTTTTGTGTTTATAATTGGTGTTAGTTGTGTTGTTGGGTTTCTGGAAATAGTTTTGAAGTTGTAGTTTTAGTTTCGTAGGTTCGATTCCCACTCAAAGGTATCATTTTTGAGAAGAAGAAACAACTTAGTGTTCATTGAAACAACATTGAAATTGGGTAGAAAGTAGGAAACAGAGTATCTTAAACACTAAGTTCCCTCTACCTACCTTGCTATACGATTATGGTAAAGCTTTCAAATGTCTTAGTAAAAGATATTTCTACAAAAAAAGCGCTTTAAATTGTTATGTACACTTACCTACACAGATATAGGTATCCCTTTCACAAGCCAACTAATTTAATAACAAATAACTTAAAATATGTTTGTGTACTCCATTATCTTGCATCTATAACTTCCAGGAATAACGCCTTGGGTTTTCTCAGAAACCCCGTCCTGTCATCTCGATTCACAAATAGGTGTCGATATTAAAGAAAAAAGCGCGCATAACTTTGAAATCCTGTTCCCACGATAGAGTGTTTAGTTCCAACAAATGAAACAATACGAGTGAAATACGAACGACACGTAAACTATTTTGATTAGCCGAAAGCCGGCCGCCATATTTCTCAACTTGTCATTTTGCTTTTTGCCGCCATTCCGCGCCTTGAAAACTTAATTCCGTTGTTTTTTTTTTTCAACCAACCATATTTATTAGCAACGATTGAAACTAAACGTCTCCATTTTAGTGATAACAATCGATTATATTAATTGTGTAACATTACACGATATAGGAAAACCTGTTTTAACGTGAGCTTCTAGAAAACGATGTACATTATTAGTACAGTTATAAAATATAACCTAATCGAATTTTTTCGAATCGGACATTCGAAGTAGCAAACAAAACATCGATCAAGACCGCTCACTCTCACATAAATCAGAGGGTCGGGAAAGAGACAGGTGCAAGGATGGCAAGTCGATTTTACAAATGGGCGGGGCTTAGTGTCGACAAAACAAAAGAGTGAAAAGGCAATAATAGCGTTGCAAAGTGCAGTACGCCAGAGCGGGACGGGTATAGTTTTTTTTAGCAAGGAAACGCCAAGACTGGGAAATCTCGAGAAAAAGATGGAAGTGGAAATTGCTTTGGTAGTTCATTAGTTGAAATATAAGGATATTTGTTATTAATGCACTCGTATGCTTTTTATTTCTATCGAGGTTGTCGTTTTTGAACGTAATAAAAACTTAGTGTGTATGTTGAATTTAACGTTTGATCTCACCTGTCTTATACACTTTCTAGACTTTTTTCACATATCTACATATTTTGTAAATACTTGCTTCCCACTTGAAGCGGCGGAGAGCGGAGAAAAGAGTGTCTTAGCACTAAATTATTTCTGCGTATACTAATTATGGAATAAGGTGTTTGACACTTATACATTTTATACTAATAACTGTTCAATAATTGTATATTTCATGTTATCATATTAAAAAAATTAAAAACGACGAATATAACTATATTCTGTTATAGCTTTCTCAATTAATATTTAAATTTTCTTAATATATATAAAAGAACATAAATTATTAGCTTATCTGTCTCTTGTAGAGGACATATTGGAATAGGTATATTTTTTAATCTGTACTTAATTTCCCGCCAATTTTTTGACATAATTTTTGTTTTATGGCGGAAATCAACGCCTCATCATGTTTTACCAATAAACTACTCGTAACTTTAGACCCAGATTATTGCATTACTAAATTATCTAATTAAATGTGTGTGACAAAATTGAATAAATTATCTGAAATCATTGTATATTTAATACTAAATTTACACAATTATCACGCTCCAAAAACCAATTTAAAATAATATTTTGACAATACCCGCCATTGTTGTATACATAAATTATCTATGGTTCCACATGGAATACAATAGTAATAACGTTATATTAAGAATCTTAACAATTGAATCGGTCACGTACGTAAATTGGTTAATTAATTCGAGCCGAGCAATTTGAGTAAGTCGAGCAATTTGAGTGAACCGAGCAATTTTCATATCATGACCGACGCTGAGTGACGTTGGGTCACGCTCCGCGGTCACGATCAGGCGAATTACAGTTCTGTCTTAATCCACCGGAACCGTATTAAAGTTTTATATTATATGTACTTTTACTATGTTTCTATTATCTTAGGTTGTTTAGAGGACGGTCATAGCGTCTGAATGTAAATTCGACGGCTTGTGAGTTCGATTCCCATGAGGGGAAGATGGATTTTTCTATTTGCATTTTCTTCGCTTTGGTAACTAGGTAAAACGCGGCGTTCAGTTCCATCAATGAACACGCAATGCATCGAAAAAGGCGGACGAGTAACGTAGTGCCTTAACTTATGGTTCCTGCAGTACCCACTGCCTATCCTGCCATGTGCGGGATAAAGGATGAAGCTAAAAAAAATTAGATGCGTTTGCTTAAAAAAAGTGGTTAAATTATAAAAATGAATGCTACAATGGCGCAGTTGCTTCTTGTTTAATATGATAATTGTAGATTCGATTCCCACTTGGAACACTAAATTATTTTAAGTTCCTCACTCTTGTAAGGTAATAACGGCGGCATTTACTTTTCTTATCTGTGAAACGTTTCGATAGGGACAATAATAGAGTATAGATACTAAGTTCTTTATAGGGTACAAAAGTAATAAGCTAAAGGATTAATTACGCTTTACCTAGCTAGCTAATTTAAATAGGCAGCTTTGAACTCGCTCCTATACAACTAAAGTAGCTTAATACAATCAACATACCATCAGGTCATTGACATATTAAAATAATTTATAAATAAAAAAATATATATACATATTGTTTTGCACAAACCTCCATAACAACCGTTCTATAACGATGAGGAAATTCGTTATAATGAAGCCAATTACACTAATCACGGAACGCAACATATGCTCGATACAATTCGCAATTTATAGAGCGTCGATAAAAAGTTAATTTTCGGCATATCAAGTTAAAATTACACACAATTATTGTTTTGTCGTACGTCATTATACATTTTTCACCTTTAATTCGGTCTTGGGGAAGTGCATACAGTCATTTTCTAGTCACATTTTGTTTGTAAGCAGTCATTTTGATCGTTGCGCGTAATTGCTTAATTTGTAATAGCTGTGTTATTACCACGAAGCATGGTCATGTTAAATGAGTGAAATGCGAATATGGTAATGAGATGATTGCTGTGTTTAATATTTTTATGATTTTTAAAGTGTTTATCCATACTGAGGATAGAAAAAATACTTCAAGAAAACATGTAAAAATTTGAATGCACCGGTAGTCGAACCCGCGCCCTCTTGCGAACCGTGCTAGTAACCACTGTGTGTAGTTTTACGTATTTTGATTTTAATAATATTATGTTGTAATATGAAGAAGGCCTTGTATACTCGTAGATATTTCTGTTTGTTAATTTGATATATATGTAAACATTTACTTAAAAATATATTTTTTGTTTCAGGTAAGTTAACTATGTTTTAATATAAATACAGTACAACTGGTAAGTTGTTAACGGTATAAGATGGTTCTAAGACAAATTTCATTTAAAAAGATTTGACAAGTTATTTTTGTTTTTAGTTCATTCGTTTTTAACAAGGAAAATCACATAAAAGGTATAGACAACCAAAAAAAAATAATAAAAAATATATATTGAAAAAAACTTCATAGTACTAATACGATTGGAAAATAAAGAAATATAAAGCTATTAAACTGCAAATAGATAATGTACACCGTATTCATTTTAAAATTAATAAATAGAAAGTTTGTCTAAAGTAGACACAACATGTTATAGCCTGCGATGGTTATCTCGAGACACGAGCTCCGTCATCCGATACATTCGATACAACACTCTCGGAGGAATCGAGTAGGAAAAACGATAATATCTCGTATGACAGCGTTCTCGTTTGTTTTTTTTTTATATTGCAATACGTATAGGTACTATTTTTTACCTGTGGCAATGTTTTTGTGTTTCTAATTGTAACTTTTATACTTTTGTGGTGAAATAATCTAAGTAATTATAATTTATTATAAAATGAATATATATTTTAAAGATAAATAAAATATTCTTTTTTTTAAAACATGTTTACTGTGTGGGCAAATGCACAAACTTGACAGACGATATCAAAAGTCATTTCATATAAATAATGACGTTTGATTCGAATTTACAAGTCTGAGCGCGGGGTCAGATTTTATTTTAGTTTTTTTTTTTTTCAACGCTTGAAGGCTCAAATTTCTGATGAGATCTCGTACGCATACCAAACATATTTGATGTTATTCCACAGTGATTTTTTTTCCAATGGCCGGCATTTTGTTTTTTTTTTTCTTTAAAGATAAATTCGTTGGGACATGCAAGGATATGGGTGGTGTACGTTTTTTACATTACAGCATCTACTACCGTAGAGTGCTCATGATGGCACTTTATCTCGTATCCTTCGAGAATAAAGCTTAAAATCGTGTGCTTTCAAGTGAACGTGCTTAGGCATATGTAAGCCGGGTACCAGGTTTCTCAGCGACAGAACAAGACAGCCGAGTGAGAATTAACGCGCTTTCAAATTGCGATCTTCCAGCGAATGTGTTGGATACCAACAATTTTGTTAACTTACACTGCACTGCACCCACAGATAATGATACTCTCAAGTAGTTTGTTTTGGTTAAACTATTTTAAAACCATTTCGGAAATAATAATTTCATGAATGGCAATGTGTTAATGTTATATATATAGCAACATATATAATAGAATATCTTTTATGATAATTACCTATGCCTGCCGTTCATTCAGAAATTAAACTAAATATAATGAAAATTAATGAAACATTTTCTTTCAACGTTAAAAAAAGGCTATATACATTAATCTATTCGGCAACAATTCAGAGCATTTGGAATAAAATTATCCTAAACACAACGGCTTTGTGCACAGCTTGGCTTTGTATGTATATCTTGTCCAAAATCCTGTTGGTAATCTAAATTATGAGTCAGGTGTCAAGTTTGAGCTATGCCAGGGCTGACGGTCCACGCGCATCACGTCACGGCAACACAATGCCCGTTATTGTCCAACAATGCGTGAAATGCCTGACAAACGATGACAGCCCGCCGCCCGACGCCGTCCACCTCCTGCAATTTATGATACCCTATTACGAGATTTAATGACACCAAGCGTTAGTGCACCAGTTAGTATTCTTTTTGTAATTTTAAGTTTGGGCTGCTATTTAAATGTGTTGCTACTAATTTTTTGGTAATAAAATAGGGATTAATCAACGAGTGTCTTAACACTAGGTTGCTATGGTTCCTGCTGTTCTCACTGCCTACCCTGCTATGTGCGGGATAAAGCGTGAAGACACAAAACTTTTAACACCTCGCTGTCAAATTAGGTGGAACTAAAAGACTGTATAGAAAATGCCATAAAAAATATATTTTTAATAATAATAAATATTAAATCTACAATAAAACGTAAAAATGGAGTTATTTTTCCAATTTTTCCTCTGTATCAAAAGAATGAAAGGTCAACCCAAAAAAAAAACTTTAAAAGGCTGAACGAACTCCAACTTTTGCCACCAAACCAGAAAACCATATCCTCCAACGGCATCGACATGGGCAACGCGTTTCAGTAAATAGACAATCTTCCCGCTGTCAGGCGAGGGTATCTCTCTCAGTCCAAATATTTGCAGATGCCTCATAAATTCAAGCGTCGTCCCAGGATAACATACATAATGCTTCGGTTTGGTAAACATATTGTAATGGAAAATGGCGTCATTGTTTGCACTTTATGATGTCCTCGCGTTGTAAACTGAATGCCGATAATGTTTAGCATCTTACTGCCCACCATTTATCATGGAGAGTTATCGTTGAATTTTTCTTCTCATGCTTTATTACGCTTTGATTCCATCATAGTTTGTTTTGTGTGGCTGTAATTTTGAAGCTAATTTTGGGATTTTGAGCCCATTTTGTCAAATTTTAGACTTATAGATATACATGGTATTTCAGTATAAATCATTATTATTTCTGAGCTTTTATGAATTATATACTGATTAATTATATAGTGATAGCTTTGTACTATTGCTAAGCTTATTTTAATTTTATAAAATATCTATTCTATTACGTTACGATTTCGATGTAATCCCACTGTAGTTACGTAGTACATAAATTTTTGTAATTTTAATTACTTCTATTTCTATGACGACAAAGATGCATTTTCATAACAAATATAAATGCATATATAATGCAATTTCTAGTTCTTTAGAAAGGCTGTTGGAAACTGATGTTATAGACGCTTTCTCTAACTTCAAATGCTTTTAAGTATATTTTCAATGTACAATATATATTGTGAGAAGTATAATATGAACCAAGTAGAGTTCTTATTAAGAGGCGCAGCTGTTGCTGTAGTAAGGCTGCGGCTACAAATATTTATATGGTAGAATATGTTTTTATTTATTGCAAGTTAGATATGTGGCGTTTTTAAATGGACTTATATTTTAATTTTATAAAATTATTCTGGAAACTTATATAAAACATCTATTATTGAGTTGATTGACCTTTAACAAAGCTAAAAATATAAAATTATAATAAACAATATTGCACGTTAGTTGGGGATTTTAGGAAAATATCGAAATAGGTATTTTGGAAATTCTTACAGCAATGGGAAAAAATAATTGTTTCCATTTCAAAGTTAGTTAAATACAATTTTCCAGCTACAACTTTTCACTTAAAAAATATTACAAATATTCGTCTATTAACTTTTTTGTTAATATCTACCTTTAAATACACTAGAATCAATCTCCACACTATCACAGGAAACTAAACTCAAAATTACAATCAGAGCATCTAATCCTATATAAAATACACCGTCTCAGTAAAACACCCTTTGTACTTTGTAGCCTTTCAGGGTGCAGATAGCTTGAATTAAAGTTGAATTTAAACCATTTTATATTAGCTGGCTTAGATCGGCCGGGCGCCGCGCGGCTGAGATAAGAGAATTGGCCTGTCAGGCACCGCATGATATATTTGACCAGAATTTCCATACTCCCCCATTTTCATTTTGTACGTGCCCGTGTATATATAATGTAGCTATGAGTATTCCGCTGTCAAATGTTGAAGCGAGTTTTTTTATTTATTTTTAGGTGTTTTTTTATTTATTTATTTATTATGTAGACATCCGGTTTATTGATTTTCAATATTAAAAGTTATATATTAAATCGATATACAGATTGTTATATGTGTATTTTGCTTTTTAATTTTCAATAATGAATTTATTTACGTTAACTAGGATAGTGATGTCATTGACAGTTTCATGATTTCTCACTACACAAGCGATGTTCATAGGTTCAATTTTGCTATTTTTCATTTTCTTGCTAAAATATAGAGAACGGTGCATCTTAACACTAGGTTCCCAAAGTTCTTGCAGTACTCTCTGCCTGTTCTACTATAAGCGCGATAAAGCGTGAAGCTAAAAAAAATACAAATCAAATATCACAAACACATTAAAAAATATTTCAAATATTTTTTTCTATTATAAAATATTACACCATTTCTACTTCATTTGATCAATTTCAAATCTGAATTGAGTTTTTATCCTCCCACAAACTCAGTTTGTGTATAAAAAGAACAAAATAAAACAAATATCTCGTCGAGTGCAACTATTAACATCTCTTGTAACTCCATCACTTCTTTCATCTTCGCCATTCGAAATAACAAAAGGTTTAATAACGCTTCAAAGATCTTTAGATCTCATGCCAAATGCTTAATTGTTCCAAATGAGATGATACCAATACATATTTAATGGTTTACTCGATAGAGTCAGTTGCGCTGTCTGACTTACATTTGATGTTTGTCATAAAAGTACTTAATACAAATGTTAACACTATTTGATAGTTATAAATAGCGTATAAGGCACAGATTATATTTTTATGAATTTAATGAAATGTTATATATTGCTATACATAGGTCACAGGTTCTATTAAATTGCAAAAAATTGAATAAATGACGACAAGGTTTGACTATAAGCGCAATGTTTACGCGATCGATTCCCAACTCTGGAGATGAATCATTTTTATTATTTAGAGCTGCGTGGTGCTGCGTTGAGTTGCGTTTATCGACACACAAAAACTCGGATCTCTGAATTTCTACTTTGTTTTATAAGAATATGCTCTAAAGAATTTAAATTCCTTTGAGTGAACACTTTGTTAAATGCGTATGAAATACAGAATGTAGTAACCACTACAGTATTTTCCTTATCCCGGGTCTGTAAATCATCACTATTGTAGCTAGTGTCCCGGTCACCAACGGAATCTACCTGAACTGCAATGCACCGGAAGGCGTACCGGGATGTCCGCATCTAAATAATATTAACGTTTATAATATTTTGCTAATATCAAATATTCTAAGTAAATAGACTATTTACTTTTTTGTCACTATTTTTGGTTTGATCGGTTTTTTCAAGTATGACTGCTATAATTTATTACAATTTTTCATTTGTAGGATATTGGCGTTAAATATTAATTTATCGACTAAACGATGATATAAGCTTTTCCTATACATCGTTTTGATAATTTTTCATAGTTCATAGTCAAAACAATTCTGAACTCTTCAAAATAAAGAATAGAAATAAAGATTAAGGCATTACAAACAGAGTCGTGTACACCGCTAGTCGTAAGCGAAACGCTAGATACTGTGGCAATTTATATATAGCATTAGCACAAAGCTTTCACGATACCGGAGCTTACAAAGCGCCTGGCGGTCCTCCAACTGACGCTAGATGTCGCCGAAGAGTTCCGTCATATACGTACTGTCGGTATTTTTAGCTTTTTTAATCTGTAGTTTTTTTTATTTATTTTCTATTTGACATGTAGTTTTGCTTTTATATATAAGGAATATTCTTATCGTAATAATAAAAAACGTTATTTAAAAATTTTTAACGTTATTTAAAAATTCATGACAGGGTTTTATTATAAATTAAATGAAGTTCTAGGTAGGATTTTCTTTAAGCCCTAATCTTTAAAAAATTCAACTCACCAATTTTATTTTAATGCTACACAAGATCAGATTGCTGGAGTCTATTAAAACTTTTTGACGTACCTACCTTAAATTCAAACGGTAAGCCATCTGATAAACGAAAAAAATAAAAGTTCGGCCGAGTGCGCTCTGACTTTATCTGTACCCGTTAATATCCAATTGAAAAAAGTAAGTGACAGCGCGCCTTTTTAGACGTTTCAATTTTTTTTAATATAATCTGTCTCGAGTGTTAAAGTCATTTGATCTAGCGATTTTCGTTTTAACGTTGTTTTATTAAGATACTACTAAATATTCTTATTTTTTATTATAGATGTTATCTTAGAAAAATATTTTTTTAAATATGACAGTTCTTACAATCGGCGTGATATTTTTGTGCATAAATTTAAATGTAAATATATTGTGTATATAAAAGACTTTAGTCTTTTATACAAACAAGCGCCGTATATTAATAGTATAACTTCCATATATTGGCGTTTATTTAAAAAAAACCCGCCCTATTCATGTTTAATAATTTGTCATATTGTAAAATAGCTGCGTAATATGCAAATGTGTGGTTTTGAGAATTATCGACTTATCTCGAATCTAATTTAAACATTAATTTTGTGACTTGTAGCGCTTGAAGCCATTTATTATCTGTCGCTCTGACAACACAGATAATATAACTGGTATAGACTACAACGATTTGAAATTTGATTATTTCAGCTAGAAATAATAAAACGTTTTAAATATAATATAAATCGTAATTTAAAGTTCGTTTCAAAATAAAATTAAGCGTACGTACATGTTATTAATACAACAGTCATCGATCAATCATTTTTTCTATGATCGAGACAGATGAGGAGATAATAGTCAGAATATTTCTTATAATTAAATATTTTCGATTTAGGAATAACAGAATAGTTTTCTTTTATTTTGTAATGATAAAAAATAACCTTTAACAACTGTAATATACATGTGTAAAATACAGATAATAATAATATATAATAATTATGAATGACAACTAAAGGATTAAAGTTGTACTACAGTAGTTATACAAAATAATGAAAAAAATATTTACGTCACATTTGCACTTAAAACAAGTTGAAATTTAATTACTTTACTTAACTTAAACCAGTAATAAATTATAGAAAATGTAATTTAAAATTGACACATAAGTAAAATAGATAATAAAGACTTAAAATCATAAATTTTTAGGTGTTTTTTATAGAGCAAAAAAAAAATAAAAATCATTTAATTTACATTTAACACTAGTTCTGTTATAAAAATATTTTTCACATAACGCTTGACAAATATTAATTGCTATACAGTTGAGTTTCGTAATGAAAATTCCTAGCCATTTGATTAACGAATAGTTCGTTTAGATACGTTTTTTAATTAAAACCTATTAATCAGAATTTGAATTATAATATTTTCGCGCTTAATTATCATTAGTTACCATACATATAGATACAAAAATATTTGGCTGAATATTGTAGATCTTATACAATCTCAAGTGAAATAATTAAAACTTCTTGTCGCCCACAGGTTTTATAAATAATGACACAACTTTTTATGCCTACACATTTTTTGTTGCTCTATCGATCATATCTATACGTTTTTATCTTTTTGAATAATGTTTCGAAAATTTATAACAATAAATATTGCCTAATTATTCGTTACCGATTTTTTTGCTACAAATTAATATTTGTCAATGGCTGCTTGATTAAGGTTAACGTATGAGAATTAATGACATAACAATTTATTTATTACAAAAGTCAACGCTGCACTCGCATAACGGAACGCAAGAGGATATGGCCGCGTCCTTCTGTCACAATTAATTTCCGCAAACGAAATTGGCGCGAAAACTGTCGCGGGACGGCCATGGCGGGAATTTTAATTACGCACTCGCACTGCGAATACCGATGTCGTCTTTAAATTAAATATAAATTATACGTTCTAGGCTTACGCTTGCAAACAAACGTTTGGAATTAAGCGACGCTATTTCAATTTAAAGGAAAATATTTGGAAATTGTATTTTCGTTACCTATTTGTGTCGTATTAAACAATTGTTCTATGTAGCAATGTGTAGGTAGGATTTGGAAAATTTGCTGTTAATTTTAGGCGACTGTTTCAAGACTAGGCAGAATAGGTTACATCACGAGTTTATTAGTTTTTATAATTACTATGCTCATATTCAATTGTTTTACGAGTCCTATATAATTAAATTAGTAATAATCATAAATTATATGGAGTTATGTTTTAGTTTATGACTGATATAACATAACTGTTATCCAGTATCTACTTAAACATTAAAATTTAAATTCCAAAATCATCTATATGTTTTTTTTATTATTTTCTAATATAAAACACCACCATTACACCCTCAAACACCCTCGGTTAGTTTAATCTCTGTTCTTAAATTCCTCATCTAATTATTTAAAAAAAAGAAGATGAATGTCCCACAAAATAGAGAGACAACTCAATAAAATGAATTGACAACTACAGCCATCTTGATATGAAACGTCAGCCCTTTGCCGCGACATTAAAAATTAAAAAAACCTAACCTCTAATGGAACATATTTCGTTACTAAGAAAATGATAAGAGGGTCCAAGATAAGTGAAATTGCGAGACAAAATGTCACGCGGTCGCATCACTATGCAAATACACCTCTTAATTGCTTCAAATATCTTTACTACGATCTACTAGAGACGCGTTTCTTTTAAAACAATTATGTTAATGGCTGACGTCGGACTATAATTTACAATTACGACTTTTACAGATGATTTTTAACATTTTCTTACTTTTATTTTATATAATGTTATCTGTTAATCGAAGAATCGTGTACAAAATGGCGATATGGGTTTGTATTATGTTGATTTTTAAAGTGACTTTAGTGATACTTGATTGACTGCAATGTAAATATATAGAAATATTGTACAGAAGTAGTATTGAACTAATTAGGGTATATAACTATATGTTTTAAGATCACTAAGTATTTAGAGTATCTCTATGCGTTATAATGGCCTCGAGAATATATAAAAATTAGCACAATTTTAAAAATATTACTGTTTTAGTTACAAACAACAACAAAATCCAATTATCCGACGGAAAAAAGGCCTAACCAACGCCGCATAGCATTACAACTGTCACGGGGACATCATAATCTCGCGGCGGGATTTATCCAGAATCCCCTGCATCCGTGAAACTTCGGTACGCTTTATAAAACAGCTGAGTCCCGCACAGTAACAGTAACGCATACGTTCGCATTAGAAGAGACGCTCAAATTAATACCACGAGGCGGCGGACACCTGCGCCTTTCTTTCTGTAATAAATACCGACCAGCCAACAATACTCGACACGGCCCGATAAAGTTTTACGCTGTTTTTTCGAAAGCCATATTTCAAAGTGTCGTAGTTAATCTTTTTATCAAAGTTTGTTAAATATTGTAAGAAGTGCACCCGATGTCTCATCTGCCAACTAATTGCAAGGGATAAGTTTTGTTATTATATTAATAACTTTTGTAGATTACGTATTAAAGTAGGTGGGTTTAATTTTTAAAATTTTTATTGATTTTTGTCATTTTTTACAGTAACTGAAGTTTCTGCTGTAGTATATAAAAATAATCTTTTAACTGAATATTTATTTTGACTAACATAATATAATATTATCATCTCAAATTATATTTTATAATAACAGAACTCCTCAAGATATATAATCTATATTCGCAAATGGCAACCCCAAAAGCAAAAGCGTAACCATAGAGATTACAAGTGAACTTTTCCGATCACAACACCATAGACAAAGCTTAAATTAAACACGGGTGGATTGGCAGAGGATCTACCCTTTAACGGTTCGGGTGAATTGGAGTGACAAATTGCTATCTGGTTTGTGTTTATATTTATATTATAATGCGCTTAGATATTTGATTGTTTGTGTTCTTTTGTTTTTCATTTTGTGTTTATTTTTGGCGATTTGGGAAGTAAGACCGTTAACGAAGAAGAATGTGAAGAAATTCACAATATGAAGAATATTTATTTTGTAGTCTTGAAGTAACATAAAGTATAATAGTTTGACACTATTATAAATTTCAATATACGCTTTGATTTCATCACCGTTTTTCCAACATATATCAATAAGATGTCATATATTAAATGAACATAATTATATCAATATGTTACTATTTATATATACAAGTACCTATATCTAAACACGAAAAATAATAACTACATAAAATATTTGTTTGCTAAATATTTCATATTCTTTCTCGGCAGGGTAGCTAGAAAGCTCTATTTATAAAGCACTCGTAATTCGCTTCGGTGGAAGTCAAGTTTTCAGGCGTAGCACAACCTCGCAATTTAAAGCTTGCCTCAGCTACTATCGAACCCACAATCACTTTTACAGTCATTAGCTATTCCACTGCGTCACCATAACCTCTAATTACAAACACAAAGCTAAAACATTAAAAAAACAAACTCAAGCATAAACAATATTTGTAATTCATACCTAATTTAAAGCATAAACCAAGCGAGAGCGCGATATGAAGCGAAAATTTTCACAAACTAATCCGTTCCCTAAACACACGGGTCATCCCGTTGATTTCGGATAAACCCCCATAAAGCTGATTAAGCCGCTTTTAAATTCAACGTTTTGGGGTAATGAAACTTTCTTATCAGTGCCTTGTTTTGAATTATGAGAGCGGCTTATTCAAATGCGCGCCGAGTACAAAACTTCTAATATCCTCACTGTTTTAGTTGCCCATTATTATAATTATTTAATATCTATTTTTGGTACTGTTTGCGTCTATTTTGATATATTTATCAGAATGTCCGCTTAACAAAGAAATTATTAGTATATTTTAGTTTTTATCAAGAACATATCTGTCAGTTATATGTAAAGTGTGAGAATATGTGTTATATATCTATTAGTTATCATAGTTCTGGATATTGGGATGCACCACAATCCTGGCGGGTCCTTTAAACAATATTAAACTTAATAAATAGTTTCAAACACTATGTGACAGCGCTTGACTAAGTGCAATAGTTGTCGGGTGTTTTGGGGAAAATGTAACATATTCAAAAGGAATGTAGAGAATGGAGTGTCTTGACACTAGAACTCTGCTTATCCTGCAAATCTTTGCATAATATCACGCTTTATCCCGCATAAGCTTGAAACTGTGAAATTGAACTTGTAATGTCAAAAATAAAGCAATAAATTACTTTAACTTTTAAAGACAAGTAACTTCAAAACAAGTATAATATACTGTATAAGTAACCATTAGTTATATAGAAACATGTTTTGCCAAACTACCGTCAGTTTTTATATACAAAAATAATAAAAAAGACCAGCAGATTCTCTCTGTAAACACTATTAAAATTTCAGATTAGCTTTTTGGGTAACAAACAAAATTATACAATAATATAACACACCGTACGTATGTTTGTTCGTTTAAGCCGTGCCTACAGGGTGAAGCTAACCCCTTCGCAGTTTGATAAATGGCCAATTACAGTGCCCGCCCCATCCCCACTGGTAGCTTGTTGCCTATTTTGAATCGCTTTTGCTTTTTCGTTTAGATTAATATCTAAATAGGATGGATACTATCCCGCTTAGCATCTATGTTGTTTTTAAACGTAAATTTTCTACCCCTTTTGTTCAAGAAGTTACTGATTTCCTCCAATATCGTCTTTTTTGGTACGAACTTAATTGAGTCGTAAGTTCGCATATCAACTCTCGTTCGAGCTCTTAACGCGTTGATTGCGTGGAATGTTGTATAGTTTAACGTGTAATATGCTAATTTTAAATTGAATTTATGTGTTGGAAAAATCCGCCTTGCTCACCCTTGCGCACACTTTATAAGTGTAAGCGAGCCTTGTTTTTGTTGCGGCTATTGAATGTATGTTTATTCATGCCTCGCTAAATCAAGAAATTAAGTGCCGGAACACTCATTTTTCTTTTATTAAGACTAACCTTTTAAAGTATCAATTTCTTAGTACCTCGAAAAGGCAGAAAGCGGAGATCGGTGTGTCTTAACACGAGGTTCCTACGGTTCTTACAACTATCTAAGCCTACCCTGCTAAGAGTGGCGTGAAAAAGCGTGAAGTTATAAAAATCTTAATAATATATTCTGCACTATAGCAGGTAAGAAAATCAAATCAATGAAATCAAAACGTTTAATGAATAAATGTCACTACAAATTTAAATCTACACCCAAAATAAGATAACCAAGACATCATACAATCACGAATCAATATTATATAATATTTTCCGAGTCTATTTCTTTCGGCTTAAGTATAGCTTCGTGTTTAAAAGAAAAATTTCCCGTTGGGAAGGGCTTAAAACAGTTTTTTAATTATTTAAGGGCTCAGGTGGTAGAGAGTCCGCGCTCTCGGTTGTCATTAGTTGATAAGGGTACCCCTGTTTGTTTTGTATTCAAAGTAATTGCACAGTTAAAAAAATTCTACCCGGAGATCGGGGTTTTGGCTATCTTTTAAAGGCGTCAAACAAGCTTTCGTTTTAAATGTTTTGTTGGTTTTTTTTTTAATATTGCTAGCGTACTTAAGTTTTGGGGCATTGGTCAGTACGTAACTGCTTCTGATTTGAGTTTCCGTCCAAAGAAATAGTTATAGCACTGGTATGCAAAGCACGATGTTTGGACGATCTCTCACCACACAATATATTGAAAAATACGCAAAATTTGAAAACGGTGTGAAGAATTCCTCCTACATCTTGTTACCTGGGCTTTGTTTTTTAAATATGACCAGGAATCGAACTTACAACCAATATGGTCAGTCAGACGCTGTGCCACTATACCCCCAACAACTTAACAGGACAATTTAATAACTTCTGTTAAATAAAAGAACTTGTTTTGTATTTTTTTTAATCGTATCGTGTTCAAGCATGAGCATTTCACGCTGAACAAACATCTATAATCTCACATCAGATTCGCCACTAAGGGCCTAATGGTCTCCTTAAAATTTTTCCCTTTATTTATGGACCTTTGTTTCGGTATCGATATCGCTCAGTGATCTTGCTAGTCGTTGACTCGTTTTCTACTCTGTTTATATAATGTATGTTAAATACATATGTATATAAGTTAAATTTTGTTATTTTTTTTTCTATTTTTGTATACTTTTCGGACCTAGAATGTAGTGAATAAATTCTCTCTTAATTACATAGAGAGAAGCTAGAGATAAAACACTCTGGCCTTTTTTTGTCCCAATTCGAACAAAATCCTATCGTGTGGCAAAAATTACTTAATATGCAACAAAGATTATTTAAAATGTCTATATATATAGCAAAAAATAACAAAAACAATTTATTTAATTACTATATTTGCCTATAAAGGGAGCGTGCTTTAAGCTCTAAAAGCCGAAGTAAAAAGTTGTAAAAACATACACATTATTTAGTTTATTATTTATAAAAAAATATCATAACAATAATAAAAAACTTTAGCCCCATTTTCGACAATTTCCATGTCATTAAGTTAGATAAATCTAGCAGTTAAAAATTTAACTGCCATAATTTATATGGCCAAGCCTTATCGTATCGATCTACATATTCGCCAGTTACAAAATTTACTAACTCATTGCTTAAAAGCTCTCTATTTTGGTTAAAATGCCTTTTACATTATTGTCGCAATGCCAAAAAGAGGTTAATTTATTTAAATACAAGCTTTAACATACAACATCGCCTAAATCAATATTTTTTTTTTGTTTGCTGCTTCACGCTTTAACCTTTTCTTAGCAGACTAAGCAGAGGGAACCGCAGGAACGGTTGCAACCTAGTATTAAGACACTCTGTACTCCGCTTTTTTAGAAGGACTGCGTGTCAGTGTTAGGCAACCTAATAAATTAAAAAAAATACGTTATAATAACTAATCGCTCTTGATAAAGTGATAATACGTAAAAACATTATTCAAACATATGTATTAGTTGCCGAGATTAGTGCGTTTAACCAAACAAACTCATGAATTTTACAATACTAGTATAGAAATAAAGATATGTAAAGTAAGTTATACTATAACTAATAGTATAATTCCTTAAAAAATATAAATATAATATTACTCATGTTTATTATTTTATAATTTTTAAGGAAATTAGATTGAGAATTGCACTTGTACGTTCTCTTTGATTACCCCGGATAATACGAAATACACACACATGTCTTCGCCATAAGAAGCGCTCACAACTTCTCACCTTCTTCAGTAGTTTCTTAAAAATAAATCATAATTAGCACAACTATAAGGAAAAACAATCAAATTTCAGGATTTCCACGGACAATTCTCTTGGCAATTGCTGTAGCATTGTAACAGAATAGCAAAATATAGCATTAAAATCTTGGCATTCTTGAGCGTATCGAAAAAGATACAAAACATAGAGTGTGTCGGTGCCAACTGACCGTTGCGTTCCGTGGCCGTTTGTCAAATTAATGGACCGGGATCAGGGTTCGGGCACCTGATATGTGATGTCACAGTTTCTCTGATCATTCCCTGTTTCCGGTTTAATGAATTTGCCTTTTGTTATATTATCTGTGGCATTGGTAGGAATTGTAGCCATTTTTTATCTGTCAGTCGAACTGTCAAATTTAAGTGTGGATGCTTTTGAAGTTTTCAATTGAACTCCAATAGGATTAGTCATTTCTTTTTGTTATCAATGTGTCATGTTTAAGAATTAAATTTTTCATTGGCACTCCTATTAACTTTATCTGTACTAAATCGTAAAGCAAACGCCTAGCTAGCCTAGCCTAACACTATTTCTTTACTATATTATAATATTTAGAAGTACAAGTAGTAAATATAAACAAAAAACACCAAAATCCTCGTATTTTCATACATTTTAAGTAAAAAGACACTACACAACCATCAAGCAATCCATCAAGCGGCAATTAGTTCGCGCGGCCGCCGCAGCAGCCGCACGGCGCTGCTGTCGCACTCATTAGCGGTTACTGCGTACACGTTATGCTGCCCTGGTATTTAACACGTACAGAGTCGAGTGTAGTATGCAGGATAAATGACCCGGCAGTTTTACACAGATAATGTAAATTGGTAACAGATAAGCGATTTTGAGATGACAGTTTCTTTGGAGGAAAAGGTTTTATATGCTTTTTTTTTTTGGGAAAATTTTGATTTGTTTTTGCTTTTTTATTGGAATATTAATATGTATTTTATATGTATATTATATTTATTATAATAATCTTTTTTTCTTTATTACATTTAATAACGTTATATATTTCTTTTTTTTAAATTTATTTACGTTAGACAATATTTTACCATTTCTTATTTGTGTCTAAATGACAATTCAAATTAATTTTACACAAGTTAATAAATAATAGAATTATTATAAACATTTGCTTCCAATATTATTAATAACGATATAAAATTCAACATAATTTAAACATACAAATATACATACATAAACAAACGCCCCTCTAAGATTTCAGTATCTTGTTTATATGAAACATCTGTCGCACAATAACATTTCGCACCTAAACCCTTTATTTAATGCGGAGTAAATTCGGCACTCTCGTCAAGCAATCAACACAATATGGCGCCGGGTCGGCCTATTACCACCGTTATGTATCCGCGACCCAGTCCTGGATATAAACGTACGTAAATCTTAAAGTATAGTTATTGACAGTTATTTATAATTATGTATAATATTATATAGTATTAAAATTAGATTAAAATTATTGTTCTTTTTTATTTTTTAGACGTTCAAATAATGCTTTATATAGTTAATTAATAAAGTTTAATAAATGCTTTCCCTTTAAATTGCAAGTGTCGTTTTTTGATAGGTTTAGTGCTATCCCGCATATGGCAGGGTAGGCAAAGGGAGCCACAGGAACCGTAAGAACCTAGTGTTAAGACACCTTGTTCCCTACTTTCCGCCGTTTCGAGGCATTGCGTGATGAGTGCCGCAACTTAACGCCGCGTTTCGCCTATTTGTCAGCATTAAAATTAGTTTAAAATTATAATTATTTTTTAATTTTTGAAAAGTTCAAATTCAAATAAAATATAAAGACAGCTAATTAATAAATATTAATAGATTCCCCACAAAATTGCAATTGTTATTTTTTTTAAAACTTGAAATACTTAAAATTAATATTTTATAAGATTTTACAACCACAGATCTCATCTAAGAATTATGATATTTTGCGCTTAAACAAATAACTTCCCCTTTCCAAAATTCGACTCCAAATCTTAATAATATAACGACACCATCTACAACAGCTTGAGATATTTACTGCCGTTTACGCGACGCTATTAATTGGCCTAGATAAGATTATATTACGCCGTTGTTATTAGGAGCATCCACTTGGAATTTACAATTTCTGAAAGATTATTACGATAATTTTTGCTTTAGAGCGCCTGGATCATTTGTAATATTTCCATATACTGTGCGTATTATGTGTCGTGTGTGCGTTAGAAATAAAAAAACTGCTGCTGATGAGTGCTTACAAATATGACAATCGACAATTTATTTCTTCTTCGTTTGGCGAAATAATTATAATATACCATTATACAAAAACACATATATGTCACGTACAAATTCTTATGTTCCGCCACTCAACACGCAATGCCTAGAAAAAGGCGGAAAGTGGGGACTAAGCAACGGAGTGTCTTAACACTAGGCTCATATAGTTCCTGCAGTTCCTTCTGCTTACCCTGCAATATGCGGGATAAAGCGTGAAGCTAAAAAAAATCTAATGATATTTATTAATAACAGTAGAATTTAAAGAAACCTTAGATGATTTGTTAATACTATTGATATGACTGACTGACTGGTGATAACTTCAAATAAGAGGCTAAAGCCAGTAATTACTTCTACGCTCGCCTTTTTCTGCATATATAAAGATATTATGTGATTGATGATATAAACTAGTGTCACATCAAACTTTCAATCAATCGTTCAGATCTTTACTTCAATGAAGCAATTACTTCTTAACTATCCTACGATAATATCACAACAAACTTTAAACTTAAACCACCTCTTATACTATTAGCTTAGTTTAAATCACCTAATAACAGAAACCAGGGAGCAAAACTAGTGAAAAACGGAAACTACCCTCTTAATTACTCCAGCATGTGTTGCAGATGAGGACCAAAGGTCGAGGGGCAAGGGTCACGGTATACTCGTGTGCAGTAATTTCGTTCGCCGTCCCAGATTGAGCTCCTTATAGTGTCGCATTTATAACCGTAATGCGTTCCGATTATATTTATCGATCATTTCAGCTTAATTTTACTTTATATATATATATATATATATATATATATATATATATATATATATATATATATATATATATATATATATATATATATATATATATATATATATATATATATATATATATATATATATATATATATATATATATATATATATATATATATATATATATATTTATTTGTTTAGTTAGGTTGTCAATACAGCGTACAATAACAATACATATATAGTCTTCACGCTTTATCCCGTACATGGCAGGTTAGGCAGAGAGAACTGCAGGAACCACAAGACACTCTGTTGCTTAGTCCCTGCTTTACTCGTCTCTGCTTTTTTCGAGGCATTGCGTGTTGAGTGGCGGAACTCAATGCTGCGCGTTGCCTAGTTTCCAAAGCGAAGAAAATGCAAATAGAAAATTCCATCTTCCCCGATTGGGAATCGAACCGACAAATCGTCGCGTTTACAAGTAGACGATACGCCTCTGTGCCACCACGTCCTCCTCAGCTTAGAACTTATTTTTTTCATGATATATCCAGAAAAAGAGATGAATCCAAAAATATAAAAGTCCAATACGCAATATTCGACCATTTGTCCGGCCTCCACTCCTGATCCCTCGGTTATAATAATTTACTCGTCGCACCTATAATAGCCTGCTTTAGCGCACTTTCTATGCGACGACGCGGCCGTCGGATTTCATGGAAAAAATTTATTACCCACGAGGCCGGTACGGATTAGAACAATTTGTACGTGATATCTGTGTTTTTGTATCGTGATACATCATAATTCTTTCGCCAGGCGATGAAGAAGTAAATTGTCGATTTTCATTTTTGTTAGTACTTATGCGGTTTGCTTATTTGTAAATTTTTATTGTTTCCGATTGTAGTTACTTTTTACCACAATATAGATCTATCCTAGTAAAGAATGACTAACGAAAAGATACTATTTATATTGCCATTTTAAATAAATTATTTTTTTTAATAAACCGGCAACTAGACAAACCGTGGCGTTGAGTTCCGCCACTCCACACGCAGTGCCATAAAAATGCGGAATGCCTTAATACTAGGTTACCTTGGTTCTTGCGGTACAATTTGCCTAGCCTACTATGAGCGGGATAAACCGTGAAGCCAAATATAAAAAGAAATTGAAATAATAATTAACTAGGACACATAATAGATAGAATACATAAAATTAACTAATTAACACTATATCAGCGATACCAACAATAGCTTGTGTTGTTAATAGCTTCGAAAAAAACCCTGCAAAACAAAACTACACAACAAAAAATAACCCAAAATTGCTTTAAATACAACAAAAAAACGAATTTAAGCGTATTTAGGTCAAAACCCAAAGAAAACCCAATAAAACAATACAATAATAAATATTTAGCCACAGAACATCTGTTGGTCGAAGTCAGGAGTAAATGTAAGCAGTATCATCAATTGGCCGAGCGGACATAAGATACGCCGCCATCAAAACACGATCCGTCCGTCTTGTACTGGATTTATAGGATTTCAACGGCATTTCACTGAATTATTCACCCTTTATTTGTGAGCAAAATGCAGTTTGATAACAAATAATCGAGAGATTTACTCGTATTTTGACTATTTGTAAACCTAGTTGCTGTATTGAGGACCGTCGTGGCGCAAAGGCGTAGCTTCTACCTGTAAACGCTACGGTTTGTGGGTTCGAACCCATGATGGATGGTTTTTCCTATTTCCATTTTCTTCGCTTTGAAAACTAGGGAAAGAATTAAGCCACTAAAAAGGCATTGCCTCGAAAAAGGCGGAAAGCGGGGACAGAGAAAGCGGGGACTAAGCAACGGAGTGTCTTAAAACTAGGTTCCTATAGTACCTGCAGTTCCCTCTGCCTACCTTACCATGTGCCATAAAAGAAATAAAAATTATTGCGTTACAAAATAAACTTATGCCGGATTTGAACCCATGAACTTTACAATCAATTAATCATATTAATAATAAAATGTACGTAACACAAAAACCAGCGTATAGTAATTTTGGCAAAGCGTACGTTTCAAACAGACGGCGCTACGATTTATTTATATATAAAGAAATATGTTTTAATTTGATATATAGCAACTAATAAATTATCGTGACACTGACCAACATCGCGTGGACTTCATCCAAGCCATGATATATTATATACAATTAATAACAACGTTATTTATCTAAATTTTGCATTTACTAAAATAATTTTCATAATGTATTTAAAAAAAAAACTCGTATATTTTACGTGTTTGTTAATTAGAAAACCGGTCTGGCTGAATTTATGACGAGAAATGGCAAATTTTAGCTTTAATTTCTACTAAATTCACATAAATTCGTGTTTTTTACAAAAAAGTAGTTATTTTATTGTAATTCATTTAAGTTAATATTTGTTATTATTATAATTTGGCATAGTTTATTATTATTAAATAAAATAGAGCAATAAAAAAAAACCTTTCCAAGCATTTCTTGGAATACAAAAATCACATAACCCTACATACAATTAATTACATCAAAATACAATCACCTATGGCAAACGAAATGTCACCATCTAAATTTGAACCCGTAACTCTTCCCCATAGCCCTCAATTTCCACAAACGGCAACAGAAAAACAAGTTGCTAATAATGAATTATTGCGTCAATGCGGAGGTCGATGTTTTGCCGGTCCGACCCGATGTGGTAGCTACTTCTCTAATACGTCGTAAGTTTTTATGTGGCATTTGTTTTTCCTCATTCTCCCACTTTCGATAATCGTCACGCGTACTAGTGACGCTCGTAAACATGGCTTTGGCTTATGTTATTTATTGTTACGGTCATATGTTTTTATATATTTTTTACCTAATTTAGAGTTGAGACACTACGTTCTCTGTTTTTAGTGGTGCCTTTTGTACTTGGTCAGTTAAATGAAAAATATCTCAACCTCTCAGACTTATCTTTGACGAGATCGACCAGATTTTCAAATAAAGATCTTGTAGGGACCTTCTCTAGTTTCCACAGTCATCAGCTATGAAGAAAATCACAATTATTTAATAACTTCAAGTGGTTATCGAACTCACTACCATCTGGCGTTTAGTCTGGCTCTATTTTGTGTAATATTAAAACTACATAGGTCACTGCATACTAGTGTTATAGTCATATTTCTAAGTGTTTTAACTCTTCACTTTAAATATATGTTTTTAGTTTCTGCAAAAACAAAAATAGCTGGAAATGAACTTCCAAATTACAATTTTTGGTCAATTTATTTTAAATTTACAATGTATTTTTCAAAATTTACCTCAAAACATTGTCTATGTATACATTTCGTATACAAAATATTAACAATAACATTGAAATACAGCCAACAGCTCTATAGCTGGAGTGTGGGCTTTATGAAAACTAATGCCTTCATTTGGCGAGTCCGATAAGCTACTTCGCCCAGGGATTACCGGTCGAGCCGGACCCGTCGCGATAAAACTTTCTTTCCAAATGCTTGTAATTTGTATTGTTTCTAAGATAACAGAATGTCCAATTTTAGAATTTTTTACTTTGATTTTGGCATTTAATTTATGTAGAGTAGGCGGACGTGTGAGATACACGTTACTATAGCAAAGCTATATATGTTTTTATATGGCAGGGTAGGCAGAGGGAACTGCAGGAACTATAGGAACCTAGTGTTAAGACACTCCATTGCTTTGTTCTTGCTTTCTCCGTCCCTGTTTTCCGCCTTTTTTCGAGGCGCTGCGTGTTGAGTGGTGGAATTCAATACTGCGTTTTGCCTAGTTTCCAGAGCGAAGATGCAAATAGAAAAATCCATCTTTCCCGAGTGGGAATCGAACTCACAAACTTTATCATTATATTATATTAAATAAAACCCCGTAATTCAAATTTTAATAGTAACAAACTAAAAACAACATCTATTAGTTTAAGCAAAATTACCGAAACTATTCGCTAAATAATACTACCTAGAGACTGAAACGTGACGGGTCCGCACACGTTAATTAGGGAAAAATAGAATTTATTGCTACCCACCTACCCCTGTTTGTTGTGCTTAAGATGCGGAACCCCGTAACAGCTCGGCCTTGGCTATCTACAAATATATGGGTTTCAACGTTGCCGGTGTATTCTGGGATTTTCGAGGGAGCTCAAAAGATCAATGATATGCTATGCCTTCGTTGATATAGCTGTAGCTGTGTTCTCTACGTTGTGTTTATAATAACTTAATAAATTTCTATAATAACTTTATAATAACTTAATAAAGCCAATGTTCATCACGCTTAAATACTAAGTCTATTTCATATACTTACTCTAAGAATAGTAAGATAATAGAGTAATCGTAAAGTGACAAGACACTATTTGACTGTGCTGTACTGTACGCGTAAATTTTGGTAATTTTCAAACTGCGGAGACAAAGCACGGCGTTGAGCTCAGTCACTCTTCACTGTTAGATAAGAAGTGGATTTTGTTTACACTAGATCCCAGACTTTGCCTTGTGAAATTGTTAAAAAAATGTTAAACTGGAAAAGTAGTAATAATTACTAACTAGCGTTTAATAATTCAATCCATGTATATACAACTGGAATTCAATAAATATAACACAATGACTTAATTCATTAAAGAAATCAACCGAGTGCGAACTGAACATGACCGAGGAGAAAATTTTAATTGATACTAAATCTTCTTTTCTAACAACTAGTGTAACTTATGTGGAATTTAGTTCTTTAAAAAACAATTTGATAGCATGTGTACTGAATGTCTTAATCACATCTGTAAGTTATATTTGTATTAACCATCTAATTAGATGAAACAATGTTAATTATTTTTTTTAGCTTCACGCTTTATCCCGCACGTAGTAGGGTAGGCATAAGGAACTGCAGGAACCGTGGGAACCTAGTGTTAAGACACTTCGTTGCTTAGTCCCTGCTTTCTCCGTCCCTGCTTTCCGCCTTTTTCGAGGCATTGCGTGTTGAGTGACGGAACTCAACGCCACGCTTTGCCTAGTTTGCCAGAGCGAAGAAAATGGAAATAGAAAAATCCATCTTCCCCGACTGGGGATCGAACCCACCTAACCTAACCTAAGCCTAAGCCTGTTAGATATCGTTTAACCGTTCTATTCAATGAAACCAATATGGTGTTACCACTTATTTTAGTAGTTACCTTCTCTGTACAAATTTTGCTACTAAAAACATAGTTATTAGAATATTAACTTATGATTGAATTTCCTTCTTTTTTTACTCTGTGGAAATATTTAAAATTCAATTATTGTCATCAACTGCCAAGGTAACAGAAGAAACTAAGAGGTACTTGTACATGATTTCTTCTCCAATTTCTTCAAAGACCTTGCCTATATACTAAAAATGTAACCATTACGTTAAATTAATAATTTATTACTTCAATACCGACGTAGTACGTAGTGATTGTTTAAAATAACAAAACAATCGCCTAAATCTGTATACATAATCAATTAATTGGAAAACACTGTAGATCCAACCGTAATAAATTAGTAGAGCTTCGCTTCGCTTCTGTCTCAGAATCCTTGGAATTTTACGCAAACCCCCTTTATTTAATTTGCTCTCAGGTAATTAAAATCCAAAAACTTTGAGATGAAATTAAATTTTATTCCCGATCCGCAATCCACCCCTTGCTTGATGCTGCGAGACTCCGGTCTTAATGAATGTTCTTTGTTTTAAGAAACTATTTACTTATCAAGTCTTATTTTACTGGAGAGTTTATAAAATATATTTTGTCCAAATATATCTATGTATGTAAATTATAAGTATATCTTATTATTGATATATTTAAGTACCGCGTAGAGACGTCAATTTAAATTTAATTATTATAAAATTATGAATTAGTACATAATTTAAAAGTAGTATACAGTATACAATTGGCTCTTATATATATATATATATATATATATATATATATATATATATATATATATATATATATATATATATATATATATATATATATATATATATTATATATATATATATATATATATATATATATATATATATATATATATATATATATATATATATATATATATATATATATATATATATATATATATATATATATATATATATATATATATATATATATATATATATATATATATATATATATATATATATATATATATATATATATATATATATATATATATATATATATATATATATATATATATATATATATATATATATATATATGCTTAATCGTCACTCGGGAACAGAAATTACTTGAAAGAACGTTGGCAATTTTCACTACTCATAATGCAAAATCTCAAGGTAGAAAGCGTATAATGGAGTGTCTTAACACTAGATTCCTTCTACCTACGCTACATATTGTCTGGAAGACATATAATGTCACATTAGTTAATTTCGATTAAATATTTAATGGCTTTAGTGATTATATATTAAATTACTATAATCTATGTTTTTATATTCTAAGCCGTACCTTACACGTATAATAACCTAAGACTCTGTATAACGGGACCACAAAAACTAAAACAAAGTGAAACTTCCATCACAATATCGTCTTATATATAATAAAATGCGTATAAATGACAAATCTATACCAAAATTAATTGCCTCATATTATTGTACATATGGCATGTGACGCCAGATACAAGCACGCAGTGTGAAATATTTCAAGAATACTCAATTTTACTCCCTCAGCTAGTATTAGGATCGTATCGGACGTGTCCCAGGAACTAAATGGCCACTTTAACTTTTCCTATTTAGGGAGAGCATTCGCTATAATAACAGAAACCCAGAGATCATGAGCTAGAGGACCTATTAACATAACCTATTTATACAACATTCGTAGCAATAAAAATAATGAACATTGCTCCGTTATTATACAAAACGCTTATAGCTTGTATGGAAAATGAATAGATATTGACCCAAAGGTAGAGTGGCTATGTAGAGACAATATAAGTAAATTAGGGATGTTATGTTTAAAATATTTTATTATTTTCTTGTTTATTTATATTTTAATTGTGATATTATGCACGCACATCCCTAGCCAAATAAAATGTATGAGGACTAAATTTAAATTCTATGAATCAACATTTATACATACTCGTACACATTATTCTGTACCCCCCAAATGCATATCATCATAAAAGGGTAATTTTTATCACTAAACTATTCAAAACAGATAACACACCGAAAAATCTCGCTTAGACCATAATTCATAAGCTGCATAGCAAAGGGGCATCGAACAATTAACCACATTAGCATTAGAAATGTATAAATCAAAAGTAATTTTTAGTCGGGTACAAGGAATTACATGCATTCCATTCTTCAACCCCTTGTCGAGTGAAAATAAACCCTCATCTGGGGTCCGGTTGCAGATAAACAAAACTATAATTTCGTGTCATATTATTGTATGCACTGTGCAGTTGCACTTTGTACGCTGTTTCTATTTATTATGTCTTTATGACAGGAGTAAAGGATTCATACAAATTTGTAGAGCGCGTTTCAATTTTTGTATTTTTTTTCTCTACTTACTTACTTACTCTCTGCTTACTTTTTCTCTATTTGAAAATGGATTGGAATTTTACTGTGTGTTTAAAATGTATAAGTAAAAATCACATGTTTTTACTTTAAGACGTTACCCAAAACCTTCTTCAACTAATATGACAAAAAAACATGGAAATTGTTATGGAAAATATGTACGTATGTATATAATATGTATTTTTTTTAAGTAGGTATTGAATTTACAGGCATAATTAGGCCTTGATAATGTAGAAAAGTAAATATATAGAAGTATCAATAAATAATATGAATTGTCATAAGAGGCGATCGTGAATTTGACTTCCACTTCAGGAAATAAAAATAAATAATTTCACCTCACCGCTCTAAAAACCAAAGTTCAACGTTCATTTATTCCACTCAACTAAAAATATATAAAAAAATATGCATAGTGTCTTAACACTAAGATCTCTATTTATCTTGCTTTATGGAATACAGTCATAAAATATACGTAAATTAAATGCAATTAAAATAATTCTTAACTGAACAATATGTAATTGGTAAATTGGTGTTACACAATAAATCTCCCGCCACGTAACATATTGCAAGAGAAACACTGTAATAACAATTTTAGCTGTCAAAATTAATACAAGGAATTGCCCCCACGTCGCACGTAAAACTTGCTATTTTTCATACCCAGGGGAGACGGTGCGAACGGACAGATGAAAGAACTAATTAACTAATCCCGACATAAACTATGCTAGTATATGCATGCTTTGTATGGAAACTTATGGTTTTATTTCATATTTTTTATTATTTATATTCTGCCAGAGCTCATTATATTTTGTTTAGTTTATAAAAAATACTTTAAAATTAATTCTGTAACTGATGATTGAAGCTGCTACTAACGTGTTTACAGTCAGGCGTTGTCACCACGTAGGTAGTCCTAAAATATTTTCAAGCCAAACTATTAATAATACTTTACAACGATTTAAAACTATAATATTAAAAAAAGCGGATACGGAGAAAGCAGGGACTAGGTAACGGAGAATCTTAACACTAGGTTCCTGCAGTTCTCTCTGCCTGCTCTGCCTGCCATGTTTGGGATAAAGCGTGAAGCTAAAAAAAATACATAGTAATCATATATAATCTATATAATATAAAATCGTTTTTCAAGCTTAAGTATATTTATTTAATATCAAGAAAAGCTTATGATAAGTAAAGTCACTTATTATATCAAACGCTAATTTGAATCTATACTATCAAATTTCTCACCATCTCAACTAAACTGAGCTACAACGTAGTAAATACATATAGAATTAAATTTATTACACGATTACACGTGGCGATTTCCGTTAGGGGAACAAGCAGATGAAGAGTTAATTTAGTAATCTTGATATTAACAATACATTAGTCGCATCGGACGCTAGCCATGTCGACAATTACGCCCCTAGAAGGGTTCGCAACTTTAAATTAGAGATCATTTTCTAACATACAACTTGTGTTGATGACTTCTTTTGTTTTTTGTACATAGTATGTTACGTAACATATATTATGATATATCATTATTTATTAAATAAATATTTTAAAGTATAAACTATCGACTTTGCTCATATGCTTTATAAAATAATATAGCATAGCTTTATAACATTAGTGTAGAATAAATAAATTAAGATAACCGCAAGCTTCTATTATTCTTTAAGGAACAATGCTTGCCAAAAATCTTAATCAAAACCAGCTAGAAACGTATAAGTAAACAAGTAATATATAAACATATACTATATGTACATGTTTATATATTACATATATGTTTATCTAAACATATAATATAAAGATTTCGTATTGAGGTACACAGTGTTATTGTTTAAATTACAATCCTTGCCAAAAATCTTAATCAACACCAGCTAGAAACGTATAAGTAAACAAATAATATATAAACATATACTATATAATATATATAATATTCTAACATATATAATATGCTATATGCAACATACAGTATAAAGTTTACATAGTGAGGTACACAGTATTATTTCGATGGTATTACGCGAAAAACTAATCAAATCACAAAGCAATCGGGCGGGCGGCGGATATCGCAATTGATGGTGGCAGTTAATTTCGAAATGCACCCGCTCTGTTACTTATTTAACTCATAACCTATACGGAGCGAATAATTGCTAAGAATATATTGGTTATACTTAAAATTAAATTTTTGTATGTTTTTATGTATTTTTCTTCGGGAACAGATATATAGCTTTTTTTTATATTTACAATTATACACAGCTTTTTTGTTCTAAATATGGACTTAATTCACGAAAGCTTTTATTGTTCTATATAAGGGAATGGATTTAAATCACTTGACTTGATATATATTATAAGATATGGGGGCGTTTAAGTTTTTTTATTTTTATTTAAATTTATAAAAACAATATAATAAGGTATAGGTACACTACAATACTCAATAATTATTATTTAATAAAAATAAAAACTAACCAAACGTGATAATGAACTCGAAATGCTAACAGAATTTCATCTCTGGATCTCTAAACTGATATGCTGAAATTGTCAGTCCTTGGATCACTAGAATGATGGAACCGTTTCAACAATGAAAATTAATGTTGAAAAAATAAATAAGGAGGCCATCGTAGAAGTAAAAGAAACGTTTCTTTTGCTTACTTTGCATAACATGTGGTATATCGTAGGACGAGATATATATATATATATATATATATATATATATATATATATATATATATATATATATATATATATATATATATATATATATATATATATATATATATATATATATATATATATATATATATATATATATATATATATATATATATATATATATATATATATATATATATATATATATATATATATATATATATATATATATATATATATATATATATATATATATATATATATATATATATATATATATAATTAAGTTTTTCATCCCCCTTTTTCATAAGAATAAATTATAACATTTTTTTCTCTTTTCAGGTTTATCAACGCGAGACGTAGGATAGTACAGCCTATGATAGACCAGTCTAATAGAGCAGGTAACATTTTTCTTATAAGTACTTATACATATACATATATATCTATATATTAATATATATAAAAACGTAGTAGTGTATATAATTGAATAAAATATATATGTAATATTCCAATCGTTATATAATGGAGAGTTCATACAAAACGCTACGCCGTTCAAACGGAATCGTCAATAAGGCCTAAAATACCTTCAGTCGGTTCCATTGAAAGGCAAACGCCGACCGATTCGTACGTGTTTCATTGTAATTCAGGAGGTCGGCTTTGAAGTCGACAATCGAGTTGCGTCTTCATACAGTATGCACCACCGAGCCCCCGGGACTGGCGAGCTGACCACTACTTAAACGAATTTCCCAGTCCAGTCCACAGAGACACAGCCTTTTTAGGAATGGAAAATATAAATGGATGTTGTTTGAATGAAAATAACACAGAGTTGTTCATTTGCAATCATTAGTGTGGATTAAATTATTAAAAATCAGAAAAATAATAGCTATATTAGTTTTTAGAGCGTAAAGTATAGCAACACTTTAGCGTCAATCAATAACTTTCCAATAAATATATTTAAAAATAATTATGGTTTTAGTCATTCTCATGTCAAATAAAATAAAGTCTTCATTATTAATTATGCCTTTATATACTACATGTTACACGTGTTGTATATAATATGTTAGTTAGTAACATATATCTATGTTTCTCTTTTGGAAATCAAAGAAGTTGATTCGTTCGATTCGAGTTTATTACTAAAAAGTTTCTTAAGCTAATTTCTTAAAAATACAACGCAAAGCAAAGAGATGATCCAGACAAACAAAAAACTAGCAACAGTAACTTTAATAAAATAAAATTCAGAAGTCGGCCGAACTCAACAAAAAGCAGCACATCAACAATTCAAGAATTACGGCGCAATTCCATCCTTACTTTGTAATTGTAACAGTCCATAAAACGTAAAAATTCCAAGGGAAAAAAGGACGTCGCAAAAAGGGCTTACGAACGAAAGAAGGGTAAAAAAGAATAATGTCGGAATTCGTTGACCCGTCCCGGGCCATCCATCACGCGCCCCCGACAATCGGCTACCCTATCTCGATGTGTGCTACTACACGGGATTAGATCGCCTTTGTCTCTCAGATATACGAAATTGCTACACATATTAATATATAAAGGACTTACGCAAGTGATATTGATAACGTTTCTTTATATTACTGATAAGAATTGATAAGTAGAGCCTTCTTGTGTTTAGAATTATGTGCAAATATGTCACTAGTTGTAAAAAATCAAATACTTCTTTCTTTATGTAACAAAATGGACGGATACCTTGTCCTTAATAGCAACATGTATTATTTTAACATATTAGGAATTGATAGCTGTTAAAATGCCCTGAAATAAAAGTCATTGATAGAGCTTTCTAAAAGCTTTTAAAGATACAAAATAATTTCGAAACTTCATAACATATATTACATATAATCAAGTAATCATAGCAAAAATCGTCTCAGCCAAGAACCGTCGCAATAATGTCGCATCCATCAATTTAAAACACCAGGCTAATTCCCCCGTCATTAACGATGTAAAGTATCCTCAATCCTGAACGAGTGCGTCGTAATTAATCTTCCAAATAAGCATTACTTTTGTGACAGCCAACTATCGAGTCACCTGTCGACGCACGTACCGTCCCGGGCTAATGAATTTATTATAAGAGCATAAATTGCTCTCCGATGGTACGCCATTATACTGTGCGACTCAAAATTACGGTTCCCCATTTTGGACCAATCGCTTATCCAGCTTTCCGCGGATTAAATTGACGGCGAGCTGTTTATTAAAAACGTAAAACACGTTATTGACTCATTACCCAACGTAATGATGACTGGCGGAGAGTGCATCAAAGGAAATGCATACAAAATGCACTTGTAAATGCCGGACCTATTAAATGTTCGTTAATATTTATGGTACTCTCGGTTGTGTTGTTTGGTTTTAGAGCTCATTGTCGCTTTTAACGGCGTGCCGGATTCGCGCGAGATAATTAAGGTGTAATAACATTTGATAAGTAATAAACATGTGGGTTATTAGGACATTTCACGTATTGTCGTTTGACTTGACATTAGTTGACTACGGTATATGATATATAGCTATATTTAAACGTATCATTATTAAAAATTAATTAGTGTTAAATTTTATGACTATTTCAAAAAATATGACTGAGTTTGTTGCATAGGTTCTTCTCAGGTCTGAGGCATTGACTTTAGAGACATGGTGGTAATGTTTTTGACGTTCAAAAATGAATCATATATTCTTATTTTGAATAAAATTATTTAAATTTATAACATGAATTATTGATAAAGCCAGGAAACTAAATGCAGTTTTTTTATCAATCCCCTAAACCTCTAACTCTTCTCTCTCTCTCTCGAATTTCGCTCTACCTATAACTGTATCAAAAATGACCAAAATGTACATTAAGATTTCCTATACAAATCAACAGTTCAAATAGCAAACTGACATATTGGCACATGGTGAGACCGTCTACTTTTTACACCGATATCCGTTCCACATACAGTACTAGCGAAACAGGGCAATAAGGAAACATTGACAAATCATGCATTAAGAGAAAAAAAAAGCCACTAGCAGAAAGAATCGCGACACGAATACATAAACAGTCGATTGGGAAAGTTGGCTTGACCGCAGGATGTGAGGTCTTCAGGCGATTGCCAAAACACTTTTCATCCCCCTTTTCCATTTTCCGGCAAACTTGGCGTGTCCGACGGGAATTTAGAATTTACTTGCTGTGCGCCTCCACGGTGCAGCGCCAGCCGTCTGACGCCCTTGTACTTAAGACAATGACACCAGCGACCGGAATACTTTGGTTTATTTTTGCTCTTATGCTGATTAAATTGTGAATAAGTATTCCAGGTTGCAATATTGTTATATGAATAGATGATACTATCTTTTTACGGAACTTTACTATTTTTTTATCTTTTAGATAGATAGATTATATTTCGATCAAGTGGTTAAATTCTTCAAGATTTCGTATAAGCAGTAAGAAAAAGCAGCGGCTACTTCCTTTCTTATCTATTATTTATTTTTAAATAAAATCGATAATTTAGAAATTTTCTGCATATAGCCGGTTAGTTACAAAATATATTCATACCTATGCAAACTACATAATGTGTTGCCAGAGTCAAAAAGTATAACACTGCGCTACCAATGTACTACAAAAGAAAACTAGCACATATATATTTAAAAATCTATTTCAAAAGTTAAAATAATAAGTCATCAACAAATATATCTTACATACAAATACTGAATTATACGAAGGCTATAAAGGAGCAGCTAGTGGGGCGCATCTCCCGTGCTTCAGAAGCAGGAAACAATAACAACCCTACTCTTACACTATCAGGAAACTGTGATTTAGGGATGTACCAGTGTGGTTTAAGTGTTTTATACACATACATACATAAATACATAGTCATAGTATTATATTTATTATAATTTTACTATGTAGAGATCCGTCGTGACGCAGAGGCGTAGCGTCTGCCTGTAAGCGTGAATGGCAACTGGGCAAAGCGCGGCGTTGAGTTCCACCACTCAATACGCAATGCCTTGAAACGGCGGAAAGCGGAGAACAGAGTGTCTCAACACAAGGTTCCTAAAGTTCCTGCGGTTCCTGCGGTTCCCTCTGCCTAGCCTGCTATAAGCGAGATAAAGCGTGAAGCTATAAAAAATATTATTACAACAGCGTACAACAGCCTATATATTCGTATATATGTATGAACAAGCAGTGATAAAAAGCTATGTTGTTTAAAAGTAAACTTTATATTATTAAATGAACTTATAACTTCTTATCTTTAAAATAACATGACGGATTAGAATCGAACACCATCACGTTTAACCGCGCTAAGCTAATGGGTCGTTATTTTTGCAATTACAAACAAAAACACAATTTACACATATATAAATATTAAACATATACATATATATAATCGTAATACGTAGATTTATATATATATATATATATATATATATATATATATATATATATATATATATATATATATATATATATATATATATATATATATATATATATATATATATATATATATATATATATATATATACAACATTATCTATGTGAAATGTATGAAGTGCAAACGCAGGTTTTTTTTAATTAATCAGCGCGTAAAGATCGCGTGACTAGATACATCTATTCAAAACACCTGAGAATTATGAGACCGTTGTGTTTTGTGGTAGCCAAGCGTGAAATCGTATTTAATATACTATTTATAAATTAATTACATATTTTTACTTTATATATATATATATATATATATATATATATATATATATATATATATATATATATATATATATATATATATATATATATATATATATATATATATATATATATATATATATATATATATATATATATATATATATATATTCCATTTTTAACATAATTTCTTACAATTATTAGCGCGATGTTTAAAATTATGAGAAGTTTTCTCCAAAAGTAATCTACATAACCGCTTGAGCTGGCACCGAGTACCGTTTGCAGCTAAGACAATAAGAATGTAACAGTAATCGTTAGTTGCCAGCTTCTATTTTTACCTTTTCGCCAGGGATCCCTAAAAAAATAAGATTCCGTACAGTAGCGCTCCACGATTGTTGTACAGAACCCATTAATATTCTACAGTGGAAAACTGTTGTAGCAGTTTTAGAGAAGAAAAGAAAAAAAGTGGCCACTTTTTCGAATTGCTCCGCCTCGGATGAAGTATTGTATTCTATCGGCAAAAAATATAATGTTGTGTTTATTGGACTGATTGCTTGTACTTTTTGTAGAGATAGCGAGCGAGTCTGTTTTTTCTCCTTTGTATAGGTTTCCGTATTGAAGTTTTTTATTTGACCTATGGAAATCTACATTGTTTAATGCAAGCCATATGTATATATATATATATATATATATATATATATATATATATATATATATATATATATATATATATATATATATATATATATATATATATATATATATATATATATATATATATATATATAGAGAGAGAGAGAGAGACAGGGTGAAGAAATATATATTATGTGCCCTAGAATGTTGGTGCACCTAATATTGAGTTTACAATCATAAAAATACCAATACACTTACTTACCTGAAATAATTAAGTATAAAATAAAAAAAATAAAAAATAAATCCTAACGCAGAGGGCTTTATTTTTGAAACGTCCACAGAATAGTAGGTAAAAATTCGTATAAAACACAATTAGCTAAATGGAGCGACATGGCTTTCAGGTTTCTTTTCTTAAAAAAAGAGCTTATTCTGAAAAGTAATTCCGATCCCAACATTAGTCGTGTTTGTGCCGATCGGTGCAATGGCGCGTGCCACCATAAAGGCCCCACGAGGAAGACGGAAATCGACGTCAATAATAGACGAACACCATTAGTTTACGATTGATAATCCCCATGGATTTATCGCTAACGGAAGGCATAACAGTTTTGTGGTAAAATCGAGCGGATTCGATGCCCGGCTTGACAATTGAGAGCAATTTTACATTTTTTACGTTGTTAGTAGAAAAGTAATTTTATTGTCAGAGTTATTGGCTATGGAGAAGTTTTTGGGTTTTTGGACGAAACGGTATGAATTGTAATTTAATGTATGCTTAGGTGGGAAACTTTTGTCCGTTTTGAATTCAAGTAATGTTAATTCTGCCAATATATCAAGTATACGTTGGTGGAATTTAAGAGTTGCGGTATTGTGAAGATATTCCTTATATGCTATTTGGCATGTTCTGGACTATACGAAAGTTTTGGATTCGAATGATGAAGGAGAGAAGTAATGTTTTAAGAGGATTTTACAAATTTCCGCTACCTAAAGAGTTTAGCTCAAAAATAATCCTTGGACAAGAGCAAATGCAAGTTATTAAATAGAACCCTTTTTAAATATTATCTTATACGATGTAATGTAAAGTTAATTCCTAACACAATTTCTTAATCAAATTATCTCCAAAATCAACAGCATAACCTAGAGCAGTTCTAATTAACAATGCAGTGTTTTACCCCGCAGTGTTCCCGCACGCGGGCCCCAGCGGCGCCTACAGCCCCGAGGCGACCATGGGCTACATGATGGACGGGCAGCAGATGATGCACAGGCCACCCACGGACCCCGCCTTCCACCAGGGCTACGCGCACTACCCTGCTGAGTACTATGGACATCACCTTTAATGCGCACTTGTACATGTAAGTATATACATATATACAACATATATGTATATGTAAATATATAAGGATAACTTTATTAGTTCTGATTTTCAGAGAAAGTTCAATATTTTGTGGTTTATTATATATATATATATATATATATATATATATATATATATATATATATATATATATATATATATATATATATATATATATATATATATATATATATATATATATATATATATATATATATATATATATATATATATATATATATATATATATATATATATATATATATATATATATATATATATATATATATATATATATATATATATATATATATATATATATATATATATATATATATATATATATATATATATATATATATATATATATATATATATATATATATATATATATATATATATATATATATATATGTATATGTATATGTATATATATATATATATATATATATATATATATATATATATATATATATATATATATATATATATATATATATATATATATATATATATATATATATATATATATATATATATATATATATATATATATATATATATATATATATATATATATATATATATATATATATATAATATATATATATATATATATATATATATATATATATATATATATATATATATATATATATATATATATATATATATATATATATATATATATATATATATATATATATATATATATATGTTCTGATTTTTAGAGAAAATTCAATAGTTTGTGTTTTATTTTGGCTTGATTTTTTTAACATACAAGCTAGATAGCCTATCTTTGTTTAAATGTTTTGTACTAGGTATGCTTAAATTCATTTTTTTTCTCTGGTTTTTTAAGATACTGCCTAGTTGTTAGCCTTTTGCTTAGAAGATCTATTAACTTATGTTTTTAAAAGGTGATGCCACCGACTTGTACTCTTAAAAGTAACCTTTTTCTTAAGTTAACAATTATTCCAAAAAACATCTTATTATTCCTAAACGAATATGAAGTAAGCAATTACGAAGTAAATAATTAATAGAGGTATTTATTTTCAGATACGTATAAAAACATCGTCCGGCCGTCGGGCTCGCGAGGCCGACACAGACCCGCATGCGCATGCGCACTCGTGATACACAAACAGGAGATGCTACTTGTATATAAAGCGAAACATTTTGTAATATTTGAAAAAGTATACGATCTCCTAAATTAAGATTTAAAGTCAACTTTAATGTTTAAATTAATGTAAATTACGAAGTGACTGGACGCTGTGACGACTCGGCCGCCACGGTGCAACACCGCGGCACCACTGAGCCAACGATGAATACAACAATAAAAACAGTTTGATAGTTAACGTATAAATATTTATAGCTAATTGTGTATTGTTATTACGTAAATATAAATAAATAATTGATTAGTTGTAAGTTAAAACTATCACCGGGGGCGCTGGATTGTGAAATGACATAAATGCGGACAAAGCGTCTCAATTATAGAGATTTCTTTTTTTTCTGTTTTTTTTTTTCAATTGTGACTTTTTTGGGGGGTTTTGTGTGTTTGTGGGAGGTTGCTTTGCTGTAGTGTTACTTGGACTAATAATATTCTTCTAATTTCTCCTATCATCGACTACTACTACTACTGCTGATATAGCTTAAAACGTCTTCTCTTGATTACATTTCGTCTTCATTCATGTCTTTTAATAGACAATCAAAAATCTAAAAGATTAGAAGTTAATTCTGTTAATTTTTTGCTATAAATCTGGCAACACTACATAAAAATACGTAACATCTTAACCTAAGGCCATAACGAACAATGCCTAAAACCCCCACAAATCCCAACAACCCTAACTTATTTGGGAACAACCATACATGGTTACTTCGAAAACTTTTTGTTTCACACTGTCACCACATTTATTTATTGATTTTGAACGCTCAACTTTAAATCTAAGTAAATGTCAATTTCACGTTTCAAACTGTTTGATTGTAATTTTGCAATTTTGCTTTACAGGTGACGTACATATCTTTGAATTATATAGATTATATATAAATATGTATTATGGGTATCGGATATCATATTCACCTTGCCTTGGTGTTCAGTAATGTAGCACAATTTGTAACCGATGTATACGATTGAATAAATGATATTTTACACTGTTAAAAACGAGAAGATTTTTAGCTCTATTTTGATCTTGATACCTAACATTGCCTTCTAACATTAATGTTAATACACTTTAAAGTACGGCAACACATGTATACAATTTTAAATGTCAACGTCAAATTCTTATGTCAATTGAGTTTGACAGATAGTGTGACGTTTTGGCCCAGTTCCGTGGACTTAGGGCGATTTGTTTTATTTACTATATTTTATCTATTTATATAACAAGAACTACGGAACCAAAATGTTTAATCGAAATCAAGGGTAATTGTTATTACCAGCCTTAAGCCAAGTATACGATTGGAGCTTTTAAAAAAATTGACTTTGAAAATTGAATTTGGTATTAGCTGCGGTTAACTTCATAATCGATAGTTATCCGGGTCAAGCTTTATTATAGTGTAACCGTTTTATGTGAATGCGCTGTGTTTGTTTTTCATGCTGTAAATACTTAAAAAATGTAAACGCTGAAGGATTTAAAGGTGAAAATTAAAAATACGAATATGGCAACATTTACCAACCGAAAACGAACACAACGCATTATAAAATGTATTTTTTTCTTAGAAATATATTTGTTAACTTTTGTAAATAAAACGTGGACAAACTCTATGTATAAACCGTTTAGTTTTCAATGCATATGCAGTATTAGAAGTTAATTTGGAAACACGATATCACCGGAATTTGTTACGAAACTATTGTTAATGCAATCTTGTAATATATTTTTATTAAGATGACAGTCTTTGTAGTAATTAGCTATTAAAGAAGAATTTTATTTTGATTTTTCTCTTTATAATATGTATGTACATTGAATTTGAGTTTGGAAGTCAAATTGTAAATATAGTTCTAGTGGTCGTCAGCGAAACACCTTGTAACGACTTCTGAGATTATTATATATTTGTATTGTATAATGGACGAGTGAAATAAGAAAGTGGATTTTCACGCAGTTTTGGTCATTGATATCAGAACGCTGACGGAACGCGGGAGGAAATGTGTCGGCATTATGAATGCTACCAATTGTGTAAAAAATATTAAAAACTTTAAAAAAAATATGAGTTTTCGTTTCCTTTTTCTATTTTTTTTTTCTTAAAGCAAAGTTTTCTTTTGTTGTGTTTATTTTTGAGCATCAATAATAATGTATTTATTAAATTTCAAGTCCTTTTTTTTATATATCTAAATTAATTTTTATTTATAAAATAATAACACATGACAAGTAAGCAAATTTTACGTTCAAAGAAATTTTTATGTTTTTTTTTTCAAATGACAACCAAACAATACAAATGACAACCAAATCTCAAGCAATGAATGAAAATGAATGAAACTACAATATTTATTGAATTAAATAAATCATTTTCGTGTATTTTTTTTAAATTTTGTAACCTATATATTATGTATTAGTATAAATATATTTTTAAAAAATCATATATAAACAATACAGAATAGTGTAAAAATTAAAAAGCTTAAATTATTATTAATTCACATAAAGGCATTTGTTACACACATGTGGTATATTAGCGGAGAACAGAGGATCTTGACACTAAACTAAAAATATACTAGTTTTTCACTAACAAATTTACGAGAATTAAATCAAATCTTCAATTGTCTTTAACATTTATCAATTTTTTTGCCTAATTTACTTTAAAATTAATACAAGGTATCTAATTTTGTACAATATAATTCTTTATAATTCTTTATTATCATATACTCTGTTTAAACAAAGTTCAGCTTAACGAAGGCTTTTAAGAATCAATATAAAAAACATAATCAATCCAACATATACAAACATATAAACAAACACATTTTCAAATACTAAAATATATTATAAGAGCATCAAAGTGCTACGGCGTAGCGTCGTAGCGGGCGTGGCGCCTCGGAATGGCGGACGACAGTGACTAATGGCACGCCGGGACGGGTCCAGTGACGCGTGCCAGGGCTGCCAAATTTTGATGTCTACTGTATAATTATATAGAGATGTATATAAACTATTAGAAAATTAAAATAAATGAATTAGATTATAATTATTGTTCTTTACTTTAGTCTTATAATATTATAAAATAAGTACCATCTTTAACACTACTTTTTAATGCCGTACCTGAATGGTTGAAAATGAAGCGGAAAAATATTAGAATTTAGTTTTATATGGCTCAAATAGTTCATTATATACTAAAAAGAAATGCACTGAACCCAATGAAGTAGCTTTTTCATTTGATTACAACTGCGACTCTTGTGAGGTCAATCTCCACTTGGGATAGTATATGCTCTGATGCAACACTCCACTAGCATGAATTGATGAAATGTAAATTTTCGATAAATTTAATTAAAAATAGAGAAAATCCCGCTGAGTTTTTTGCGAAAGTTCTTCTCAGGTCTGAGGCGTTAAATTAAGCGAATTGGTGGTAAATTCTATCACACTTTCTGTTATATATATTATTTCAAAATACAACATGAAGCAAGAAAACTATTTTTCAAGATATATATAAATTTATCATACTTTATAATTACATAAAATTTAAAAAAAAAAACAAAGAAAGTCATTGTAATCAATAAAAAAAGACGTTTAACACATCCAACCCTACCTTCCTACCAGTAAGCACAGTAAGCAACGCACCGATTGTATCGCTCGCGGATGCGGCACCCCCATTTGTCAACTACCCCCCGCGACAAAAGAAACGCGAGCTCAGAAACTAAATCTGTACCAATTTATGTTTAGACTAGCCAGATGATGCCTGAGTCATATTATTTTGTTTATTTATTAGTTTTTGGTATTCAGGTAGTTCTATAGTGCCTGGAGATTTTATAGATTATATATTATGGAGATTGTATATCAATTTCTGAAACTTAAATCGATTAAGACTGCTATTGGCTTCGTTTTAAGTCTAATTTAAGCTCTAAGTAGTAGTCTACGCTGTTAGCCCAAATAAAAATATATATTTCTTGAATTCATAGCATATTGAGTAGGTACCTTATTGGTAAAAGACACAACTATATAATTATGGAATGTATACATAAAGAAATCTACTAAATAAAAAAATAAACAGATGTTTTATTTAGATGTAACTGCTATTAATATCGAAAATAAAGTAATGTTTAGCTGTCGTTAATACAAAAGGCCTATCATATTTAGTCAAATTGTTTCTATATACAATTGTTTAAGCCACTATATAGATAATTGTTTTTCATAAAATTGTTTAGAATTAAATCTTTCTCCATTTAGGAAACATATTACACTAGCTATCTTAAATTAATATTTTTATATAAGAAATAATAATATATATCATATTTTTGATGAATAATTACACTACAAATATTATATAAAAGGTGGAAAGCGGAGACAGAGAAAGCAGGGACTAAGCAACGGAGTGTCTTAACACTAGGTTCGTATGGTTCACGCAGTTCCCTCTGCCTACCCTGTAATATGCGGGATAAAGCGTGAAAGTAAAAAAAATATTGACAGTTCAAAACTTCAACCTAATTGTAAATGAGATCGTATTAAAAAATTATATCATCGTATGAAACTTTCATTCAATTTGTATTAGTATTTGAAATAAGTGAACATTAACTTCAAAGTCATAATGTACCTGTAAATGCAATGCGATGGCTTGTGGATTCGATTCCTACTTGGGGAAAGATGGATTTTTCTTTTTTTATTTTCGGCGTACTCTAGCAAATAT